>CAJHZI010000261.1:407500-439472 GCA_905160935.1 Enchytraeus crypticus | reverse complement strand
AGAGAGGCGGTACGAAGTCCGCCGGGTCAGCTAGTCAGAGATAAAAATATAAAAATATGACTAGGCAATACAGTGATATTTTTTGGTATCATTAGAACGATATTTTTGATTTTGTGGTTGTGTGTATTTGTGTTTAGATATGTTTTCTTGTATATGCCAGTATGTGTGCTTGCATATGCCAGTATGTGTGCTTGTATATGCCAGTATGTTTGCTTGTATATGCCAGTATGTGTACTGTTTTTCGGCTTATGAGTCAATTTTTACTTTACCATTTGGGCTTCCGTTAAATTTCTAAGTTTTAACTGCAGTGGATAAACAGACATATTCATTATTGCTTTTTATACTGACTTTATTGTTAACGGTGTTGACACTTGTTTTATCTAGTAGCGCCTGATATATATTTTTAAAATCGAGTTGATGGTTTCGATATCTAGTTTTTGTTAAAGCTGGTAAAGCTAATGTTAACGTCAGTTTGCTCACTCGAAAGTGACGGGCGAGCCGAGGATTTGAACCCCGGTCGAATATCTTACCGACATCGCCACTGGCTCCAGCCAGTAATGCTTTTTGATGCTATTACCCGGATGCTTTTTCAGAGATCATCTTGCTTTTACGGTTAGTACTAAATTTCAGTACAATGTCTTTCAGAGTAAATTATAATTATCCGTGAAACTTGTTAAAGTTTGGTTTCTACTGAACTTCACTCAACGAAAGCCTTGTCCCTGGTGTATGACTGTATGTTGCAAAGCAGTGCTTGTTATAATGGTTTAGTTGTATCGTTTAGTATTGAACCTGGTGGCATTACTCGACTATGATTCAGATAGACTGTGGCATTTGTGTAGAATAGTTCAGTATACTTGTACTATCTCGTGTTTTGCGTGATCTTGACTGGATTAATAGTGATTTATAATTACAGAGTGAGTATTCTCACGTGTCTAGTTTATACAATTAAATATATAAATATGTTTTGTAAGAATAGTATTTTTATTATTTGAAATTTAGAAATTTATTTATATAGTGTTTACCTCGGTTTTAAAGAATTCGAAGTTTGATAAAGAATATTCGCGCAAAGAGTGCTTAATCGCCGCCCGGCTACTCGAGGTCATCCAGCTGCTTAAAAAATTTGCTGAAGCAGGCTATTATTATTTTTCTAAATATTTTTATTATTATTATTATTATTATTATTATTAATATTGTTATTGTTTTTATTTAATATTGTTATATTTTATTATTATTATTATTATTATTATTATTATAATTATAATTATAACCATTATTACTGTTACTGGAATATATTATGCGCTTTTATTACAGTTTGATTGAATTTGAAGATTAGAATGGCCGTAGGCAGCGGACCATCATAGGGAAATAAAAATTGTATTATGTACAGTGATGTCAGTTTAATTATGAATATAATGTTATAGAATTGATGTTGTCTGAAAGGTGTTGTCTGCAATTTGTTTTTCGTTGTAGGGTCTTTTATTAAAGCCGAGCATTGGATTGTTATATGTACAGATATTCGCAGTACTAATTGACCTATAAAAATGTAGGAAGCAGAAATTCATAGTACGGCAAGGTTTTGTTTAGAGCTGTCCATGAGCTTAAATACGTCTCTAGGAGCTCTTTTTCTAATCCCAACATTTATTGGATTAGAAATGTTGTCATCTATCTAAACTTAAACGAAAGATATCAAGTCTATTCGTATCCCGACCTTAGTTAAACCGGGATTTAAGGGAAGATGACGATTATGAAAAATTGTCATCTATCATATTCATTTGCAATTTGGGAATTTTGGATTAGAGGGACTAACCCTAACCTTACTCACACTGTAACCCATTTTAAGACGTTGTCATCTATGGATGAATAAGCTTGCTTTTAGGAGGAGTAGGGTGAAGTAGAAAAGCGTGGGGTGGTTGGCAAAAGAGCGTCTTGGTGTATACGTTTCACTCGCCTTTTCTTATGCTTATGATTCGATAGCGCATTCGTGTACAGATATGAACAAATCAATGTAAATAAAAGCAGATGATAGATAAGTGTGGAAGAATTATATGTCATGGGCCTGCCAGTAGTTCATACGCCGAGAGAAATGGAGTGAATGAGAGAGAGAGGGGGGGGGGGAGAGAGAGATTGAAATCTGATGACCAGCGAATATTGTTTTAGTGAGCAGTGTGCCGCTATTTATAAGAGACTCTGAGTTTTGTAATACGCAACATAGTTGAAGTTCACGCAGAAATAGTTGAATTTAAACGTTATCAGTACCGATATCTCTGATTATGTGTTCAGGTAATCCGCTTGTTGAAACAAGTCAGATTATTCGAGTTCATATGCTAGCGATTATATACATGATGAGAAGAAATGAAGCGTTTAGTGATTTGGATAGATGGATACAATTAGAGCGCTGCTGTTGTCCACGATATTCGTGAGCACTCTGATTTGAGGTAAATAGATAACAAAGCTATAAAATATGTAAGAAAAGATCGTTTAAGCGTTTAAAGATCGTTCACGTGTCGTGAGCGAAGCAAGTTGAGTATAGCTGCAGATCGGCAATAATAATTAAAGGACTGTGAACCTGTATTCTGGAAATAGGAGTAATGTAGCTGTAGAGTAAACGATATTAATGTAGTAAAAATTGTAAAGGATATTAACGTAGTTGTAGAATAAAACTTTAGTAAGGGATATTAACGTAGTTGTAGAATAAAACTTTAGTAGAGGATATGAATGTAGTTGTAGAATAAAACTTGAGTGAAGGATATTAATGTAGTTGTAGTGTAAAACTGAAGTAGAGGATATTAACTTAGTTTTAGAGTAAAACTTGAATAAAGGATATTAATGTAGTTGGTGAGTAAAACTTGAGTAAAGAATATTTATGTAGTTGCAGAGTAAAACTTTAGTAAAGGATATTTTGAATTTCTCTGTTCTACTGGACATTCAAAGCACTAAGCAGAGATTTATGGTAAAAGTGAAGCTAGTGATTTTGTATAAACCTGAGAGCTCTGCGTGATTCTTCAGTTTTCTAATAGTCATGAAATTTCTTTATTCATTAAATTCATTTCTTTAACTGAAATTGGTTGATAGTAGCTGAAACTTCAAAATTTTCGTCTACAGAAATCTGATAATTGCTCATTTTTTTATCGGAACTATGTTGTTATAACTACATATACACTAACCCGCCTCAGCTCGTGACTATCTCTTGACTAGCCTATACTCGCGAAACCTGATGAGATTACTGAACGGGATCTAATGGGTACTTTCCTGTAACGTATTATGTTAAAAGGGAAGTAAACTGCCGAGTGTAGTTTTCGCAGATCAATTAGCTAGCGTGACTCTTTTTGGGTGTTCTGTGTTTTATGAGTAAAGAATAATAATAATAATGCATATCTATATAAAGTAATGTATATAATAATTCATAGAAATAATGTGGAAGAGGAAAGCAGAAGATAGAGATAAGTGGAGGCGTTATATACCATGGACCTGCCCGTAGGCAGTGCACCGAGAGAGAGACAGAGAGAGACAGAGTGAGAGAGAGAGAGAAATAATGTGACCATGCTGGGGTTTTCAGGCATTAGGCCTATCTGACTGAGCCCATGTGCCTGATATGCGGGAGGTGTGGGTTCGAATTCCAGCTGAACTGTCTCTGTCAGTTACCTATCTAGTGCAGAATCACCATAGCTTAGTCTTAGCTTTATATTTTAGTGTAACTAATACTTTGTACTGTATGCATTTGTGTATTATGTATTTAAGTACCACTACACGTGATAGTGCTTGTACTATTGTATGTATTACCTACATCACCGCTGGCTGGAGCCAGTGCGAAGTCGGTAAGACACTTGACCGCGGATCAGTATGTTCGGGTTTTAAACCCTGGGCTCGCCCGTCATTGACATCGCTTTCGAGTGAGGAAACTGATGTTAACCTTAGCTTTACCAGCTTTATTATGCAGTATGTTAGGTTGGCAGGTCTTACTTTGTAAGCTATGAGCGGGGTAGATTAGTAATGGTAGATTGGAGTCAGGTGGTGGAGTGCGTGGTTTAGTATGATGAGTGTTAGGTAATTGCGCTGTGTTGAAAGAAAACCGACTCTGATCGACTTTGTCGTGACCGGTCCATTGAAGATTTGTGGTCTTCCAGTGAATTGAGTAAGGGCTGGGTGCTTGCATGCTCTCCTCCAAATAGAGTGAATTAAATATCTGTGAAATAATGTACAGTTGAAGCGTGATATTTGAATTAATAATATGAGTGAGATCTGTGTTGATAAAATAAGGTGAAGAGTTCGGTGGGATTGTTGCTTGTCTGGATTGTTGCTTATCAATGACTCTCGACTTTATCGATGACTCTTGTTTCTATCGATTATTCTTGTCTTTATCGATGACTCTTGTCTTTATCGATGACTCTTGTCTGTATCGATGACTCTTGTCTGTATCGATGACTCTTGTCTGTATCGATGACTCTTGTCTGTATCGATGACTCTTGTCTGTATCGATGACTCTTGTCTGTATCGATGACTCTTGTCTGTATCGATGACTCTTGTCTGTATCGATGACTCTTGTCTGTATCGATGACTCTTGTCTGTATCGATGACTCTTGTCTGTATCGATGACTCTTGTCTGTATCGATGACTCTTGTCTGTATCGATGACTCTTGTCTGTATCGATGACTCTTGTCTGTATCGATGACTCTTGTCTTTATCGATGACTGATGTCTCGCCATTCTATCAACTTCTAACTTTACGTAACTGTTGTTAAATTATCTCAATGTGTATAACTATACATAATCCGTCGTGTATGTTTCTGTAGTATTCATTAAAATCATGGATGACAAAATGCTCACAGTACAGAGTTAATAGATAATTAGAAGTGAAGGGTGTAACTGACTTATGATGAGATATATGACACTCCTAATGTGATAGTGAATGCAATGACCATGAATACTTGTGTTCAGTAGTTTAATTGATTTGATTTAGTTGAGCTTGTACTGTAAATATATCGCTTGTCAATGGCCGATGCACTCTTGTTTCACTATCTCTTTCAGTTAGCTTTCAATGAGTAACAGTAACAGTTCATAGAAAACTTCAGTTACACCGCTGTATGGTATAAGTTAGGTTTCCTGATGTTTTATGACCATTTCTTGCAGATTTGAAAACACTTAACTACAAAATTAAATTGTCGAAGGCTTGATCGACTGGTGATTATTTAGTTGTAAGCAGCTTACTGATTGTCCCCGAGTTACCGGTGACTGCACGTGTCGTAGAAGGCGACTAAAGCAATAAGATCCAGCCCAACGTCAGAAATGGACATTCGGTTGGCTAGCGCCTAGGCTCCAGAAATTGCTACAAAATTTTCTAAAAAGAATAGAAGAGATTATATAGGATTGACGGATGATATGATATAGGACAGAGAGGAGCCGAGAAGGTCTATTCATATCCCGACCCTAGTTAAACTGAGAATAAAGAGAAGATGATGATAATGATGAAGCAGCTTGCTTAATGACTTTTCTATGTATCCGGGAGTGATCGATAACTAGGTATTATATATATATATATATATATATATATATATATATATATATATATATATATATATATATATATATATATTACTACTTAAATATATATTACTGCTTAAATATATATATATATTTACTACTGCAAATATTATTACTTAAATTAAATAATACATATTATTGCGGTATTATTGCATCTTACTGCTGAAATATAATAATACTGATTTATATTTAATAATTTATTCGATTAATTGAATTTTACTTTAATTAGAGATTTATGTTAAGCTATGCAAAATTTAACGATACTGCATTTCACTTTCAGATGAAAATTGTAAATATTAAAATAAATAAAACATCTGACGTCTAAATAAAACTCTAGTAGAAACTCGTAATTAGTTTCGTAAGGATTAAAGATTTCTTCACAACGTGAAGCCTCTGTGTGAATCCATCGGCCATGCCAGCTCACGGTGATCCTGCTCCTGTGGAAGAACCGGAAGTCACAGAGTCCAGTGAAGGATTGAATCCTGCGTGGTGTAGAGCCCGGGAGATGGGAGCGCCTACCCTCACTACTCCTATCAGAAATGAGTCGTTTCTATCTGTGTACGAAGTTCTGTCTGAACTGGGGCGGTTGGTAGTTAAGTATTTTATTACTTTAATTAATTAATCAAGTTAATTCTCTCTCTCTCTCTCTCTCTCTCTTAGTGCACTGCCTACTGGCAGGTCCATGGTTTATAACGCCTCCACTCTTCTCTGTCTTCCGCCTTCCTCTTCATGTCCACATATGAGTGGGTCTTTAAATCATCTAACATACCTAATCTCGGCCTGCCTCTGCCTCTTTTTCCTTCCATTCTACCTTCTATGACCTCTTTTAATAGACCTTCCCCCTTTGAATGTGTTACTTAGAACAAGTTAATTAATGATTACAAATTAAAAGATTAAAGTTTAACGTCAGTTTTCTGCTCGATAAAATGTTCATTGTCCGTGCCGAGCGCTGGATTTGAACCCTACTCCTACTTATCCGCTGTCAAACAGCTTGCCATCATGCCACAGGCTTATTAGGTTAACTATATTTATTAGTATTGGATTGAACTTTGAATAATAATTAGTAATAAACTAACCACTGGCACCACTTAATCAAGGATAATGATTGATCCTGGTTGTAGGGTTTGGTTTAATTTACTCTTTTCATTACATATTATGTTAATTTAATAAACTGCAAGGGATATACAATGTAAGGGAAAAGAGTTAGAGGAAGACCGAGACATGGGATGGTGGATAATCTAATAACAAATTCATATATATATATATATATATATATATATATATATATAAATAGGACGTGGAGTAAGACAAGGGTGTAGCATTTCGCCGCTGCTGTTTAGCATTTACGCTGAGGCAATGATGGAGGAAGCCATGGAAGACTTGGAAGAAGGAATAAAAGTAGGAGGGAATTTGTTACAAGATGTACGACTTTGCAGATGACCAAGGAATGGTAGCGGGCAGCGAGATTGGATTGCAGAAGATAATGGATAGGCTGAATGATACGGCCCTAAAATATGGCATGAAGATTAATATAAAAAAGACCACGGTTATGAGAGTGTCCAATAATAAAGGTGAAGTTAATATCACAATAAATGGTACGAAATTGGAACAGGTAAGGAGTTTCAAATATTTGGATCATACTATAACCGATGATGGGAAATGTGAGACAGAAATATGCAGTAGGATTGCACAAGCAAAAGCGGCCTTTGGTAGTAGAAAAGAACTATTAACAAAAAGTCTAAAGAAAGACACAAAGATAAAGATAGTGAAAACTTTGGTTTGGACCACGCTATTGTATGGATGTGAAACATGGACCTTAAGGAAGGAAGATATTAGGAAACTGGAGGCATTGGAAATGTGGATTTGGAGAAGAATGGAGAGGATTAGCTGGACTCAAAAGGTTACAAATGAGGAAGTCCTGGAGAGAGTTGGCACAGATAGACAGTTGATAAATGTATTAAGAAATAGGAAGAAGAGATGGATAGGACACATTCTAAGGGGGAAGGTCTATTAAAAGAGGTCATAGAAGGTAGAATGGAAGGAAAAAGAGGCAGGGGCAGGCCGAGATTAGGTATGTTAGATGATTTAAAGACCCACTCATATGTGGAAATGAAGAGGAAGGCGAAAGACAGAGAAGAGTGGAGGCGTACCATGGACCTGCCAGTAGCAGTGCACTAAAGGTATATATATATATATATAATATAGATAGATATAGATATATATATTAGATACTAGTATATATATATATATATATATATATAGATGAAAAGGAAAGCTGATGATAGAATTGGTGGGAAGAGTTATATGCCATGGGCCTAATTGACCTAATGCCATGGACCTAATAGACCTAGTTCTTTTTCTTGTGCACTAGAAATAGAAAAAGAGGAGGTAATAACTACATTTTAAAAAGGACTGCTTAGCAGATATAATTGATTCTCTCTCCTGTCAAAACGAACAGGGCAGGGAGTGAACTCAGGGTATCTTGCTTGACAATAAAACATTGTCATTACTGAGGAAGTCGTGATATTGCCTTCCCACTCTCAGTGCTCTGTCAATTGACTGGTCTTAGATTTATATTCTTAAGTTGCGTTACTTAATCACATTCACTTGTGTACGTCATTCAATGGGGTCTGTCACAAAGAACAGACAATAAAATGTGTCTAGGTGAAGTCCTTATTTGTAAAAACAGATTCATGGTCTCAAGTGATTTCTCGTTGCTTACATCTGCTTTAACTTGTCTGTCCCTACTATACTAGGGCAGCTGGCGATTGATCTATTCCGTACTTTTTGGAATCGACTTTGATAATTTTGCGTTCATGTACATATTTACTTATACTCTGTTATCAATATGTACTAATGTGCAATGTGTTAATCTGCATACAGTGCATAAATTACAATAATTTATGTATAGCCTAAAGCTGGATATTACTAATTCACTAATGAATTCTTTTGTTTTCCTTGAAGCTCGTTAAAACTGTAATAAAAGCTTTGTTGTACTTAGTGGTGGGAAATACTATATGAATCTTGTGAATATTAATGTTTGGCCTTGGGTACATTGACTACATTCTCTCCCTTTCTCACTCTCTTTCTCGCTCACTGTATCTTTCTCTCAATCTTTCTCTCTCTCTCTCTCATCTCTCTCTCTCTCTCTCTCTCTCTCTCTCTCTTTCTCTCTCTCTCTCTCTCTCTTTCTATCTCACTTTCACTCTCTTTCTTACTCACTCTCTTTCAGTTTTGTATATCCTCCTTGTTTCTCTTTATAAATGTTTACCTCTATTGGAATACCTTATCAAATCTGATGACATCGATATTCTGAAATTATCGATATTTCTCTATAATTATTTTACTTCCTTCTTCCTTACTAGGCTGGAACCAGTGGCGAAGTCGGTAAGATACTAGACCGCGGATCAGTATGTGCGGTTCAAATCCTGGGCTCGTCCGTCACTGACATCTCTTTCTAGTCAGGAAACTGACGTAACATTAGCTTGTTTTACAAATATTGCCTCTTAGAGTCACCCCAATGCCATTCCTTCTCCGCTTTTACTCTTTTGCTTTGGTTTCTTAGCTACCTCTCGGAGTAATCTTAAATGCATGTTCATTTGTAAATTTGGTGATCAAGCTACCTTTTCGTACTTTTTTACAACTATATTTCCAGTGCTCTCAGTGTTATGACAACCACATCACCGTGTACTTGTATTAAAAGAGTTAACGCTTGATGTTTAAGAGGTAGCTTTCAAATACATATACGAACAGGTTCAGTCTAGTGAAATGCTTTAGAGGTTTACCTTTAACTGCCTGTATTATAGTATTTAATTATAGAACTCTTGTTTGAAATGATAGCCTTAGACTCAGTACTTACGTATATGATTTATTTAAAATGTTACCTATTACTTAAAATGACACTTTTCTGAATATTGACTGAATAACTTAACTGTTTTTATTTTATGTAACTTCACCAAATCATTGCTAGACAAATGTATAAGACAAAATTACAAGGCTATCAAAAGAATAGGAACAAGTAACGTGTAAAATGTCAACATCATGCAATATAGTACAAAGTGAATAGCAAAAAGTGCGACAAATATCGATTCTCAATACGTAGGGCATCATCATTTTCCTTTGAATTCCAGTTTAACTAGGGTCGGGATACGAATTCATAGACTGTCTCAAATCCTCTCTGTCCTGCATCATATCATCAGTCAATCCCCTATTTGAGACTTTTCCATTCTTTTAAATTTTTGTAGCAACTTCTGGAGCCTAGGCGATCACCAACCTAATTAATGCCCTTTCTGACATTATTATGGATCTTAATGCTTTAGTCGCCTTCTACGACACGTGCAGTCACCGATTAGTCAATTCTTCAAACAACTCGGACAAAACACGGGGAACAGAGGTCATAGATTATTTATATATATATATATATATATATATATATGCATGTATTTATATATATATATATATATATATATATATATATACTTGTATATATATATATATATATATATATATATATATGTATATATACATATATATATATATATATATATATATATATATATATTTATATATATATATATACAAGTATATATATATATATATATATATATATATATATATATATATATATGCATACAGGCGTTTTACACAAGAGATCTAATTGCATAATTAGAACTAGTCATTATGAGAGTAAATTACAGAGTAGCTGACTGCTGATGTTGCAGGGGAAAGTTTGCCGTGGTGAAGCAGTGCAGGGAGATGAACAGTGGTAGAGAGTTGGCCGCTAAGATACAGAGAAAGAGGCGCAAGGCCGTGAACTGTAGACACGAGATACTGACAGAGGCCGCCATGCTGCAGCTGACCAGACATCATCCTTGTTTCATTGGTCTAGTAGATGTGTTAGAGTCTTCCAGTGACATCACGCTCATCACTGACTTGTTAGTCTGTCTCTCTCTCTCTCTCTCTCTCTCTCTCTCTCTCTCTCTCTCTCTCATCACTGACTTGTTAGTCTATCTATCTCTCTCTTATCACTGACTTGTTAGTGTATCTCTCTCTCATCACTGACTTGTTAGTTTTTCTAATCTATCTCATCACTGACTTGTTAGTCTATCTCTCACTCTCTCGCTCTCTCTTTCTTTCTCTCTCTCTCATCACTGACTTGTTAGTCTCTCTCTCTCTCTCATCACTGGCTTGTTAGTTTATCTCTCTCTCTCTCTCTTATCACTGACTTGTTAGTCTATCTCTTTCTCAACACTGACTTGTTAATCTATCTCTCATAACTGAGTTGTTAGTTTATCTAATCTATCTATTTATCTCTCTGTCTCTCTGCCTCTCTCTCTCTCTCTTTCTCTCTCTCGCTCTCTCTCTTAGCCTTTAGTGTAACTATTCCAATTATTGTGTGAATTGAATAGGGTTAATTGAATGGTATATAATCGATATTTATATAATTAACTGATGGATTGATATTATAATTGATTGATCGACTGGTTGATTGATTGATTGACTGAATGATTGATGGTCTAGCAGACTGACTAATTGGTATTGAGTGATAGATTGAACTAATGACTGATTAATTGACTGATTGATTGATCTATTGATTCAATGATTGATTGATTGATCTATTTTTCTATTGACTGATCTATTGATTGATTGATCGACTGATTGATTGACTGATTGATTGATTGATTGATCGACTGATTGATTGACTGATTGATTGATTGACACAGTGCACGAGGGGGTGAGCTGTGTAGCTATCTAGTGACAGAAGGCTGCATCAGTGAGTCTGAGACTATCAGATTACTACGACAGGTCCTCGATGGACTTGACTTCCTGCACGAGAGATCCATTGTACACATGGACATCAAGGTTTAACCTCACTATCATGCGTTATACTGAAAAGACTGTTAAATATATACCAAGTTATTTAAAAATTAAATTGTTATAATTATTAAATTGTTTTATACTGATAAAGTACTGATAACAGTTTAAAAAATTAATAATCATTAAGATAATGGTAAAAAAGCTTAAAAGCTAAGGTTAACGTCAGTTTCCTCACTTGAAAGCGATGTCTGTGACGGGCGAGCAGCCCTGGATTTGAACCCCGCACATACTGATCCGCGGTCGAGTATCGTACTGACTTCGCCACTGGCTCCAGCCAGAACTTTACGGACCATCATCTAGTTTGCAAGGAACTTCATCAGTAAGAGAATTAAACTAGTTTCTTTTTCTATGAACAAATGGTTTGCTGCCTCCACTGGTGGCAGACTGGGAGTGAAGTCACTGATTGAAAGACTCATTTTGTCAGCAGATATACTATCCCGTATGAATTGTTTGAAGAGGAATTCATCATCAAACCTTAAGCTTAGTTTTTTATTTAGCGACACTTTATTTTTCAGTCTAAAATAATAAAATCCTAGTAACAAATATTACTACTTAAATAAGAGGTATAGCTTGATTGATTAATTTCCTGCCGGTAGATTTGTCTATTGATTTCTTGACTGACTGGCTGATTCATTGGTTGACTACAGATTAATTTGTTGATTGATTGATTGTTTGATCTATTGATTGATCTATTGATTGATCTATTGATTGATCTATTGATTGATCTATTGATTGATTGATTGCAGCCACAGAACATACTGCTCACTGCGCCACTGCCAGGAAGTGACATAAAGCTGTGTGATCTGGGTCTAGCTAGATACATCGACAGCTCTGTGTCAGTTAGAGAGATCATCGGCACACCTGATTACGTAGGTTTGTGTCCATGTCTTTCTCTTGAACTTCTCTCTTAGTGCACTGCCTAATGGCGGGTCCATGGTATACAACGTCTCCACTCTTCTCTGTCTTCCGCTTACCTCTTTATTTCCACATATGAGTGAATCTTTAAATTATCTAATATGATGGGTTATGATGCTGCTGTCGTCGCATTATTTTGAATCTAATATACCTAATCTCGGCCTGCCCATGCCTCTTTTTCCTTCTATTCTACCGTCCATGACCTCTATTAATACCTCTATTAATAGACCTTCTCTTGAACTTTTAGACCTTTTATAGGACTTGTTTACTTTGAAAAAATCACCTTGTATATTTCTTCATTCGTTGGAGGCGCCACTGTGCATAAGTTAATAATTTGGGGCTTCGTTATATAATGTAAAATACCCTATAATATTAAGCTATCCTGTTTAGATACTTTATCTAGTCATGGTCTTTCTCATGTTTCAGTAATAAAGACCATGACTAGATAAAAGTTAGATTTTTAGTCATGGTCTATGTCATGGTCTTTCTCTTATCAAGCTTTAGCTCTGTCGACAGCTTTGTGAATGCGAGATGTAGGTTAATGTTACTAGAACACCTTGTTGCTCTCTTGATCTATGTATACTTGTAATATACTAGGATACGAGATTGTAGATTTCAATGTTACATTTTTTTAAAGTTCATGAATATTGTCATATTCTCTGTGAACAGTTTGTAAATAAATGGTTTAGTGTGTATTGTTTGAGATAGTTGTGGATGTAATGCACTATTGGCATAAGGGTAGTTGCTATAAATATTGATCTATCCTTTCAGTTTACTGTAGAATCCCAGGTCCGAGACAAAAATTGAAGCACCATCAGCTATTAGTGAGGACACCATTGACTAATCCAACTAGTCATATGTCTAATCGCTGCGTGTCACTTATAAGCACTTGAAGTTATTTCTTAATTCAGCATCAAACGTAGATATGCTAATCTCTTAATCATCAACAGGTTACACGCATCTTCTTTAGTTGACTATAGAAATATTTTCAGCTTTTGGCTGATCACTTCTCAGTTTTCTAAAGCTCAATTCATAAGAAATGCAGGTGATTAAGTTATTGGTGTATTCTTTATTTAACAGCTCCAGAAGTTCTCAGTTACGAACCATTGCAGACAGCTTGTGACATCTGGTGAGTGTCCTGTATTCACTCTTAAATCATACAGGCTAGCACGTTTGTTTAATGTTGAGTAGATTATTTCATGATAATAGATATATCATGCATGCTAAAGCATCTCTATACTTACAACAGTTACGGTAAAACAAACAATAAAATGCACACAGTAAACATCACTACAATTTTAAATAACTATTATATGTAACGTAGCTAAATGTCTTAATCTGAGAGATTTATCAGTGAGCAGAATTCACATGGAATGATCTAGCAAAAAGATGTGTGTTAAGACTCTTTTTAAAGCTATCAGGTTAATCAAAATGTCCTATAAAATGTGGAAGTTCATTCCACAATGTGGGACCTGCTACAGGAACGACTTGTCACCATAAGAAACTGTTCGGCATTTAGGATTGTTAGACTGAGTGTGGTCGTTGCGTCTTCAGTTTCTGTTTCTTGTTATTCGATTGTTGATACACAGCAGAATGCTTGTTATTAAGACTCTCCGGTACTTGTAGACATAATTTTCAAAAAAGCTAAAAGCTAATGTTAACGTCAGTTTCCTCACTCGAAAGCAATATCAGTGATGAGCGAACCCCGGATTTGAACCACGCACATACTGATCCGCGGTCGAATATTATACTGCCATTGCTACTCACTCCTGCCGACGTTACTTTGTACTTTCAGAATATTTAAACAATCAATCAATCAGTTTAGTAGCAGTTCTTTTATTTTTATTAAAAAATTCATTCTTGTTATTTAAACACAAACAGTGTTTAGGCAATATTTTATTTGTAAGTTTGAGCAACTAAATACGAAAGTTGATATTGATTGAGATTTAGTAATCGATCGTTTGATCAAAGATTTAACTGCGTGATCGATTGTTTGGTTGATTGATTGCTTTGTTGATCGATTGTTTGATAGATTTATTGACTGACTGATTAAATTATTTGTTGACTGATGCTGCGGGAGTGTGGTAGGGATAGCCTATAGATGCCATATTAGCAGGTTGATTGATGGATGGGTTGATTGATTGATTGATGCTGCAAGAGTGTAGGGGTCCTGGCCTATGCAATGCTAACAGATCGATTGATTGATTGATTAATTGATCGATTGATTGGTTGATCTACAGGAGTGTAGAGGTGCTGGCCTCTGTTATGCTAACAGTCTGATTGATTTATTGATTGATTGATGTAGGAGGGTGCTGGCCTATGATATGCTAACTGGTTGATTGAGTGATTGATTGTTTGATTGATCGATTAATTGATGCTGTTGGAGCGTAGGGATGCTGGCCTATGTTATGCTGACAGGGTGATTGATTTATTGATTGATTGATTGTTTGATTGATCGATTGATGCTACAGGAGTGTAGGGGTGCTCGCCTATGTAATGCTGACTGGTTCATTGATTGACTGATTAATTGATTGATTGATTGATTGTTTGATCAATTAATCTATCAATAATGCTACAGGAGTGTAGGGGTGCTCGCCTATGTAATGCTGACTGGTTGATTGATTGATTGAATGTTTGATTGATTGATTGGTGCTACAGGAGTGTAGGGGTGCTCGCCTATGTAATGCTGACTGGTTGATTGATTGATTGAATGTTTGATTGATTGATTGATGCTACAGAGGTGTAGAGTTGCTGGCCTATGTTATGCTAATGGGTTGATTGATTGATTGATCGATTGATTGATTGATCTTTAGGAGTGTGGGGATCCTGGCCTATGTTATGCTAACAGTCTGATTGATCGATTGATTGATTGATTGAAAGATTGTAGGAGTGTAGGGTGTAGGGGTGCTGGCTTATGTTATGCTAACAGGTTGATTGATCAATTGATTGATTGATTGATTGACACTGTAGGAGTGTAGGCGTGCTGGCCTATGTTATGCTGACAGGCTGCTCAGTGTTCGCTGGTGACACTAAGCAGGAGACGTTTCTCAACATCTCTCAGGTCAAGGTCGACTTTCCCGATGAACTCTTTCATTCCATCTCTCTCTCCGCCCAGCAGTTTATCTCAGCCCTGCTCATCAGAGAGCCTAGGTGAGACCCCGCCCACTTTCTCTTGTTATACTACATACATGTAAAAAGTTAAGGCTAACGTCAGTTTCCTCACTCGAACGCGATGTCAGTGACGGGCGAACCCAGGATTTGAACCCCGCACATACTGATCCGCGGTCGAGTATCTTACCGACGTCGCCACTGGCTCCAGCCATGTATATACTATACTTTTGCTAATTAATGAGGACTCGAGAGGTTTTGTCCGATTTAATCGCTTAATTAAATGAACCGTTTTAGTGATTGCTTGTAAGCTTTTGAGTGATAGACTGCATGATTTATGTGTGCTTTAGTTTGCTCTATTATACGATTACTGGTTAAAGGGAGGATGAATGATTAATTAGTGGCATATGCGCATTGATAATATTGCCAGATTGATAGAGTAAATGAATGATTTATTAACTGATTAACTGATTGCCTCATTGATTGATTGATTAATTGAATGATTGATCAACTAATAACTGATTGCCTCATTGATTGATTGATTACTTGAATGATTGATTAAGTAATAACTGATTGCCTCATTGATTGATTGATTGATTGATTGATGGATTGCTGACATTGTGCGCAGTGAGAGACCCACGGCCAAGGAATGTCTACAACACGTTTGGTTATCTTTATCGTCTTCTCGCAGTGCTGACTCAACATCATCATCTTCTGCTACATCATCATCATCTGCTTTATCAGCATCAGCCGCTACATCATCTGCTTCATCAACATTAGCAGCTTCATCATCACCTGCTTTATCAGCATCAGCCGCTCAGTCGTCGTCATCATCATCATTATCATCACCTGTAACCTCATCAATACCACTCCCACCATCATCATCATCCTCTGCATCATCATCACCGACATTGCTTAGCTCACCACCTATATCATCAACTCCTGCTGCTGTGGCCTCAGTGATGGAAGAACCCTCGCCAACTGCTTCAGTAGCTTCAACAGTCGTCACGTCTGCTGTGACAGAGCAAGTGAAATCAAGTGTGACAATGGGAGAGGCCTCAGCTGTGACAGTAGGCGTGACAGAGAGCACATTAGCTGCGACAGAAACGAAGGCAGTGGAAATGATGTCAGTAACGTCCGAAAGAAACCCGGCAGACGTGGAAGAATTTTCTGAGGATGTGGCAGCATCGGCTCCAGGTGATATCACGATGTTGGTATCGGAGGCAGAGAGTATAGCACTAGTGGTTGAGGAGGCTGAGGACAGTGGAACTATTGAGACCTGTGTGATTCTGGATAACCACTGCGATAGAGGCAGTGGTGCTAACCACTATGATACAGACAGTGGTGCTAACCACTTCGATACAGACAGTGGTGCTGTGGTTGAGGGGGGAACTGGAGGGGGGGGAGGGATAGAAGGGCCCTCCAGTGCCCAGGACAAGCTGAGACCAGCCTCTGCCTCCCCGCCCAGCGACGGGCACAAGCCCATCAAGAGATACAAGCTGAGTCTCGTCAGCTCTCTACCCGAGCAGACCTACAGAGCTGCCGTGCTCGGTGCAGAGGGTTTAACGCCAATTTCCTCGTCTGACGATGACGTTAGAGAAGTTAGGGACCAGAGCATGAAGGAGAACGTTTTACCTGTGAGGATTAGCCTGCATGACAGCGTGACAGTCTCTGTGGATACGTGTGCTCCTGAACGAGCGAGGGTCAGGGTTAGCAGGGCTCAGAGCTTGAGGACGAGCTTGACGCAGGGTGGTGGGGCTGATAGGAAGGGAGTGGTGTGGTCACCCCCTCTTCCTCTGAAGAAATATTCCAGAGCTAGCCCCGTTAGGCATAGATTGATCGATTGATAGTGGAGTGAGTGAAATTGTTTATTTTTTGTTACTGTAGCTGAGTTGATAGTGAAGTAGACTCTGACGCATGGATTCTGTAAATTAGAACATTAATAATAAGCCGTGCCAGTTTCATTCATTGGACGTCTATTTTCACTGCGAGTAACGCTCTAAATTAAGGTGTTTTAATCTTTACTTTTGAAGTATTGCGTCTTACTTATTCGAAGTATGGTGTCCTTTTCATTCCTGCTCGACATAACTTCTGGACTGGTTTTGGTTTGGCGGATATTTAGTTTCTGCCGCAGATTGGCTAGTAATGGCGCTATCTATGTCAGAGTCTAGTGAATTTATGTTTTGCTATTAATTCTCCGTGAAAGCCTGGCAGCTGTGATCTCTTGGTAATGTACGACTGCTTGATCTAGCAATAATAATACTAATAAAGATTTAACATCCTTTTCCTCATAATGGATGATGTCAGGGACGTCCCCACAATGAGCAGAAAGTTATGATTGGATGGACAAACTAGCTAGGAGATTTGCTGGGCTGACGTAATATTGTATGATGTCAAAATGCCTTCTAGATTGATATATAGGCTTTGCGTCCTAAATGTATTTTACTTGAAGAAGATTCAAAACGTCAGCATTTTATTTGAGTTCTCTTCCTATTTAGTAAATATGTGAGTTAAAGTAAATATGTCTAGACTTGTTGTGTATGTTTAGTGAGTCTACAGTTGAAATTCAGGAGTTTTGTTTGCTAAACTTGATTGCATATTACGTATAAAAATTATGTATAGCAATTACATATAACAATTACGTATAACAATTACGTATAGCAATTATGTATAGCAATTATGTATAACAATTACGTATAGCAATTACGTATAACAATTACGTATAGCAATTATGTATAACAATTACGTATAGCAATTATGTATAGCAATTACGTATAACAATTTTATATCGAGCCATGATATGGTATCATCTCGATGGAGTATTTTATACAAATGGCTATACTGATGATCCAATGCTGCCAACTATCAAGAGCTTTATCCTATTTATATTTCTGTCTAATAACCTTGCAATTCAAAGCTGTTGAACGTCTGTTTTAACGTCTCAGTATGACTCCAGTAGCAGACCTCTTTGAATGTCTGTCTGTTTTCCCTGGTAGCATTTATTGTCTAATAGGAGAGCTTAATTAGTTATGTGTTATTCCAGTTGAAACTTGCTTTAAGATTTAGTTTGACTAGCCTGTATCGGGTGTTTTAGTAACATATGTATTGTGACACAGACTGTGATAAAGCAGTTATATAGAATCTTTTGTACATACGAATCTTTTTGACGCGATTCAACCGTACATATTGTATACAAGCTTTGCTGGTAGTTTTTTTATTTCATCTGTATGATTTAGTTCAAAGGAAATAGCTGTATTTTTGTATACCTAGTTTAGTAGGCTATTTATATATCAACATATTGGCAGTAGTGAGCTTATGTGGATTCGTTTCTAGACCTGACTAGTCTGATGTTTATAATAATGATGATGATGATGATGATGATGTTTATAATAACGTCTATCAAGAGGTTTTCTGCTCACTGTGCCTTCATCTGACCGGCCATTCATGTGTGGTGATGATTCTTTCGAGTAAATCAATGTTTCTTTCAAGTAAATCAATGATTCTTTCGACTAAATCAATGATTATTTCGACTAAATCAATGATTATTTCGACTAAATCAATGATTCTTTCAAGTAAATTAATGTTTCTTTCGAATACTTAAATGATTCTTTTAAGTTAATTAATGACACTTTCAAGTAATTAATAATACTTTCAACTAAATTAACGATTATTTCGACTAAATTAAAGATACTTTAGAGTAGATCGATGACTTTTTGAGTCATCGATCATTTAAGTTTATGATTTCTTAGATTTAATCAATAATATTTTAAAGTAATCAATAGTTTTAAAGAGCAAATCAATAATGTGGAATAGTAAATTGATAACTATTTTGAGTAAATCGATGATTCTTTTGATCAATATCTGTATAAATCCATTGGTTTTTAAAATGATGTTTGCAGATGACTGCACTATATCGTCTAATTTGTGTATAATATTGCTGGCTAACTATCTTTTAAATTTAGTAAGCTATCGTTCTCTAAAATGTTTGTTTATTTTTGTTAATGCCCTTCTCAATGTAGAGTGCTACATTTATTTATTTTGCGTTTATTTTATTTCTAACTGACTCTGATAGTATTAGCTATCTATGAACGATACGGCTGAGTTGTTTGTATTAACTGATCGTTTTGCCCCAGTTATGAAGCATTCCTCATTTTTCGTTCATATTTCATAAGAACGGTGACGTTGAATATTCCTCATCTTGTGCTCATTCAATTTTCTGCTCAAGACCGATGCGGTTACTATTCCCCTCTCCCGATGACTGACTGCAGTTCCCCCCCCCCCCCCATCTCGGTTCCCACTAAATTCGCCCTTGGAGCCTGTGTCTAAGGCACTCTCTGACAGACTTATGGCTCCTTCCCAGCACTTCTAAGAGGTGCATAATCCCAGAACCAGGAAAGGCACTGAACGAGAAACCATTTTGGTATCTCATAATTTTAGACACTGCACTAATGTGAGACAAAGTCGCTAAGCTTAATGATGGGAGTTGACTATTTTCTGATTGATGGTATGATCCGTTGTGAACGAAGTATTTATCAACATATCCTAGAAATACTTTAGGACTGTGGCGGTAACCTGATTGGTACTTAAATGTAAGCATATCCGCCAGTATTGTTGAGTGGTATTATCTGTTGCAGTAGCGGGTTCAAAGTTGTGAATATTTTGTAGCAGACTAAGAATATAATATGAGCTACTTCTTTCATTAGAAGCTTTCCATTATTGCATGATGTGTTCTTATGCAGCTTATAGTATTTATCCCAGTATATTGTTCTTAAACTGCAAGGCATTCTCAGTTACTTCTGCAGTGCATTCATTGTTCTTTGACTTTGAATCATTTTGACGATGCATTGTAGTATATATTAGTCTGCAGTGTGTTTAGAAGCCGATTTTAACGGAAGTTAATAACTATTTTATTCAGGACACTGAGTGCTCTTACTTCAATTACTAGTGCAAACAATAGATTTAAAAACTTTCGGTTGTGATTGACTGGTTTAACGGAAAATTGATAAAACTCTGCTTTGATCTGGTTTTAAATATTCGCTGATGAAAAATGTTATATGTCATATTGGATTGACATTCTGCATGGATTATAAGAATGATTTATTATGTTTTGCTTGTCGTTTAGGTGACAGTTAGTGTGCTAAATCTTGGATTATCATCATGATTTAGTGTTATACGTATGGGTATGGATACGTACAATATTTACATGGTATATGAGTCAATAGTAAGTCACATCAATAAATCTAGCCTGTATTAATTACGTTAGTCAGCAGCTAAGCTATTCAGTTGATTGTTTATTAGTGTTTTCTTACATTATACATTCGTATCTATTTATTTCCTTTTTTATCAAGAAAGCAAATAAATTATCTGCATTTGTTTAACGTGGTAGAGAATTTAGTGTTGGTGATGTGACAAAAGACTGAATGCTTTAGTTTAATTGTTACTGACGTCACTTGTAATGATATTATATTTCTCAATAACTTCCCGGGACTGTGTAATTTGTAACAGTTGTATGTTGTGCACTGTATCGTTCTGTGTATTGTATGTTGTTTATTGTATTGCATTGTGTTTTGTTATCTGTATTTATATTGTGTGAATTATGTTGTATGCATTTTATTATGTGTTAAATTGTATCGTAGTATGCTGAATGTATTTGTTGTACTGTATTTTTCTGTTTATACATATTGTAGCGTATATGTTATATATTTTTATGTGTTGTATTGCATGGATTGTGGGTGTATTCTACTTATTGTATTGCTAATTGTATTATTATAGAAGACTTTATTGTCTGCCAATTTACTAGATCAGATTATAATAAGCTTCTAAGCACAAATAACTGTTTTGTGTGTACTCTTTCATAATTTAATAATCATGTTATTAGTAATTGTTCTAATCTTGGGTTTACAACGACAGAATACGACAGGGTGTTTACGTCACTTATAAGTTATTTGTGACCAGTATTCTGCATTAAAATCCCTTATTCTAGTGAGACCAAAAGCTGACAAAAACCAGATCTAAGGCTCCCCTAAGATATGTCAACAGCTTTGGGAATAACCCAGTAAAGTGAAAATCCCCAGCATAGACCCCAACACAGCCACCTTAGCCGAGGTTTTATCTTGCATAAGAAACAGCTTGTTGATAAAACAAACCAGTGTAGTATAAACTCTCGATACAATGTAAAATAATATCAATAAAGTATTTAAATTGTTCTTGTAAGACTAACAGTACCTACAGTTCAGTCGACATTCCATTACTTCATTCAAAAGGCTTCTTTGTTTTGTTTTGCAATTTTGTGTCAGTATTCTAATAATAACTGCATTTTTATACAACCTAGATCCAAAATAATGAAGTATCGAGTGAATTGATCATGTACAACAAAATAAAACTAAAATCTATAATGTCGTAAAAAATTATATTATCCAATATTATGCAATGTGCATTGAAAACACGATTTTATAGTACAACATTGGATTAGAAATGATACAGTTTAACCAGACACAACTAAAACCGTTCATTAAACTTATTAACTAAATGAGTGACCCAGTCTCAAGCTCAGCTCTGATTGGCCAGTCACAAACTGATCTCTGATTGGCCGCGACTATTCACAAGCTGAGCTCTAATTGGCCAGTCACAAACTAATCTCAGATTGGCCACGACAAGTCACAGGTTGAGCTCTATTTGGCTATAGCTAGTTACATGCTGAGTTCTGATTGGTCACAGCTAGTCACAGGCTAAGCTCTGATTGGTCACAGATAGTCATAAGCTGAGCTCTGATTGGCTAAGACTCAGGTCCTTCACCACCAGGAACAAGCTGCATATTGAGACAATGAAAACTTGTTAAGAGATTTTGTCAGATATTTTTAGCTACTGTTGAGATGATCTACTTATAATATCAAATAAATAGCCTCATTTGTTAATACAAATTTACATGTTTACATCAGAACTAAAGTAACATATATCATTCGCAGGATATCATTCGTATTCATTAGTCTCTAGGTATAAAACATTTTCACTCTGCAATAGTAACTGAATAATAAAAAGATTAATTTTATAAATATAACATAACAGATTTCTACATAATTAAAAACCCTATTGAAGCTACTTCAAGTACGACATGGTAATGAACACAGCGTATATCAAAGATAACATAAACCAGTTCAAGAATAACGTAGTAAACAAGAGAGGTTTAAGTAGAGAGACTGTTTACGTTGTGGCGTCCAACGAGGAACAAACAGAAACTCTTATGATCTCTTATTAATCAGTGTGGCATTCAATATCGGAAACTCTTCATTCCAGAGCTTGAATTTAAAGATAACATAAGAAAAAGTCAGGAATCAATGAGGTGTGCCACCTAAACTTATAAAAATTCTTTGCTTTACGCTGTGCGATGTGAACCATTAATTGAATCGATGTGCTTATTTAAGAGGAAGTCTGGAGGTAAGTAAAACAAAATTCTATGAATCTTGTTACTATATAAACAGTTGCAAAGAGCTATATATACAGACCATGGTGATATTGTTGCCATTCAGTAGTATCCTGTCCAATCTTGTAACACGCCGGCCCTCCGGTGTTATCTCACTGAAATACAAATCAAAACCGCTCAAATCTCCTTCACTGATTTAATTTAAGACTGATTTATAGACTTCACTGACACTCTCTCTCTTACTCTCTCTCTCTCTCTCTCTCTCACTCAATTTAAAATCAATGAGACATGATTGAATTTAAGAAATTACAATTATTACAAAGACATCACATGTTGATAAAATTCTTAATTAATTCATAAAATATTACTAGTAAGATTTCAGGAACAAGATAGGTAACATATTCTATATTTAATTCGACAAGCCATAGAGTAGATGGCATCAATCCATCTACTTCATACAGCTGGTTGATGTAAGTCATTCATGCATTGCTTTCTACGACTTTTGAAAGCTCGTCAGATATTTGAATTCAGTCTAAAAATAAAATAATCATTTTCTTCAAGAACCTTTACAAAATTTAGTAAATCACAGATTAGTTAAATAAACACAATTTGAGACTTTACTTCAATTTTCAATAATATTCTTCGTAAGTTACCAATATGACAAATTTATAACATAAAGTCAGACTTTATTCATAATTTAAAAACATTACATTATTTATTGTAAATAAATAATGTAATATTATAATGCTAATATAATACTCTTCATTTTATGTAAATACTTACTATTCAGTTACATCCTCCAATACCATATCTGTTATGGAAGCAGTTAGGGAACTATTCAATGCCCATATTACCAGTAATACAAAATAGTAATATTCCACTAAAATATGTTCATTTAGTAAAATGATAGCAATGATTAGAATTTAACAAATCAAAAATCGTAAATATGGATCAAACTTCACAAATACTATTAAGTGTCACATAAACTTAGAAAATATTAATTAGAACTAGCGAAAACCCTATAATGATGCAAAAACTTTAAAATCTACTGACACCAATGTTACAGCCTATTAATAATTATAATTAGATCAAAATGTTCTTCATAAAACCTTTATTTCTGAATTACTATCTAAACTTATCTAATAATTGTTTACAAATTTCTAAAATAGATATTTCTACAAATGATCGAATAATAGGATTATAGTTGTATATGCTCAGGGCACATGTTAGTGCTTTCTGGACTTTGAGTCCCATTTCACTTTCTGCACCTATTGTGTGCGATTTATGTCATTTATTTGCTACATGGAGTGAAATAAACATGATTCAATTCAGTTCATATATAGTATATTATATTAAATTTATGTACTATAGGCTGAACGTGACAGAAGTTTACAATAAATTAAAATAAAAACATCCGAATTTTTAAAAAATTTCAAATTTTCTAAATTTGCAGCCAAAGAAAACAAAAAAGCAAAACTTCAATTTCATCTCTTGAAAGCGCAATCAGTGATGGCGACCCCAGGATTTGAACCCCCACACATACTGATCTGCAGTCGGGTATTGACATTATAAAAGGATACTGACAAAATCATCAAAACCCAGAAGAGTTCCGACAATCTCTTTGTCGTTCTTCATTATAATGTGAATCTTAGATCCAATGCACTTGTCAACCAACTCTATACAAAATATATCAATTTACAAATTGTTGTATATCATTTACTGGAACAAGAAGATTAATGGAGTATTAAACAAAAATAGAATATAATAGCATCACATGTCACTAATAGAAATATGTCACAATAAAATTACCTATTATTCCTTTGCAAGTCAAATGTAATCTGGTAATTTCTAAAAAAAGTAAACACGCATTATAGTGAAATGATCAACTATGTTGATATCTATCACTTTTTAATACCACATGTTTACACTGTTAGGCAATTTATTCCATTTTCCGTGTAGCCAGTCCAGTGAATGTCCGAGAAATTACTCTCAGATCAGAGCGGCTGGGATTCGAACCCACGAGGGTTCAATTCACCTCAGTATCTCTCATTTAAAATTTCATGACGCTACCCCTACGCTATTGAGACATTCAAATATCAAATTAAAATTCAAATGAGACATTTTTATTCTAAGAATAAATAAGATAATTTCATTAAAACTAGTTCATAGTTTTCCATACTATCACAGAATGTGACTATCAGTACCACTACACGAATCATAAGTTCAAACCAAACATGAAAAATAAAAATTCTGAAAGTTTCATTAAACCGGAGAGCTCTTATTTTAGCCTGATACATTATTTTAGTAATCTTCAAGAAAAAACATTAGAAGCCAATAGTAATACTAAACATTCCCATAAAATAATATACAGAAACTAACCTAGTGGCAAAAGTTGAGAAGGTGTGGCAAGAGAAGCCATTATTTCAATTATTAGAGCAGGAGTTAATTACAATATTCGTTTAGCGCCTCAACTTCGCGATAATGTAATAATTCTGATACATTGTTTACAAACAGGAAACATAGAGAACGATTGAACATCATTGAGCCAAAATTCCATTCCAGCAAGAAAATTAAAACAAGTGATAAGAGTATCTAGTTTCGAAAGGAACTGTAGTCAATATATTCAATTGACGGTCTATTTCATATTAATATTTTTACCCTGGTTTAATTAAAATATAATAATGTAATCTATTTAATTGGAATGTCTTGGTGGTTGAACGTCTTAACGCCAATAATGGTGGCTCAGTGTGTAAGCGCGTTAGATAACGGCATGAAGTTCAAATGCCGTTGCTATAATTATGGTCCTGAGATCATTTCCCAGTAGAGCCAATCAGAGAGTAAAATCTCGGACATTCACCTTTCAGTAGTGAGTAAAGTGGGAGGACTCAAACCTGTGTCCCCCCCACGTTAATGTTTAAGGCCAACTGTTTAAGGCCGTACGTGGGACTGCGTCCCCGATCGACGCTCTTATTATTATTTTTCTGAGGTGCGTTCCCCTACCAGAGGCCTATATTAGATTCTAACAGATCGATAAATACATTATATATAGGGGCCCGAAAAATTCTGACCGTACGGTTCCCTAGCTCTAAATTTCCATTTTAACTACTGCCTTGCAGGATACTCCGGTATACACTTGAAGTCTTGAAGGGAAGTCCTTCAAGCTGCTGATCTTGATGTTAAACTCATACTTTAAAAACAATTAAAAGAAGGATTTAAAAGAAATGTTTAAAATAGTTCTTATACACTTTTGTTGGGAAGCCACATTTACCAATATGCCACGAACGCAGACAGAATTAAAGCACTGGAGTGCAGTAGATAGGTGCGCAGAGGCGCTGCCACTGAAATTAAGGCCTTTTCGCGTTGGTCGCCTGTAATAGCGCTGCAATTTCCATAATTAATGTAGCGAAACTGGACTTTCGCTTTGATTACGCTTGTTGCATTAAACCAGTATAAATTCGTACGCTTCCGTAAACCAGTATAGATTGAATGTAGCACCAGTTTAGGGATTTTTCCAGAACATAAAAATAACCTAAAATAGCAATAATAGAGATAAAGTTGAGCTAGTGATCAAAGGAAAATTCTAATTCGTTAGCGATTCGTGTAAAAGTAGATATCATTGGTTGTAAATGCTGTAATGTACGTAGGTGGCCTACATTAAAGTAGAAAGACGTTATATTAAATTTGAGAAAATGTCAGTCAAACGCTATAGGAGGTTATGAACGGTTTTATCTAGATTTGTGCATATTTCGATAAGGTTTGCAGAATTGTTAAGAAATAAAGATGATTGGTGGCGATAATTGAAGCGAGAGAACGACGTTATCGCTACGGTATATTTTCGCGCTAGATCATACAATAGGTTTAATTAAAAAAGAGCACAAACTAGGTGGTGGTATAAGAAAATACCCGGGATGGCAGCAAAGTTTAAATATAACGAAATTTTGGCCACACCTTCAACCAGTAGAATAGGGTGATACAAATCTAGGGTTTAATAAGACGTTACATGATTGGCCTTGTAGTTATCCCATGTAAAAATTTAGTATAAAATGCCGTGTTTTTCCATGCAAAATCGCCTGGGTTACTTCGTGGTAACCGTGGTCCAGACGCAGTTGATTGTGATTGGAGCCACTTATCACGAAGAAATAATGTTCGGTATTGGCGTAACCACCGGGGGGGGGAGACAGGGGGGACAGGTCCCCCTTAGAATTTCGAGTGGGGGGGACACGCATGTAAATGTCCCCCCAGAATTTAGGTTCAAACCTATACATGTACACTTGATTTGAGAAATATGCGTTTTTAAGATCGCTTGAAAACTGTTTAAGTATTACCAATTGTGGAGACGTGCAGTAGAGTAGTACATTGATATGCTTCCATTACATTTATTAATGGAATCTGTAGTTATATAGTGTATGCTGAGCGACCGATATTAGTCGAGGGTGACGAAACATAGAAGAGTGCCAACCAGCTGGGGGCTAAGCGGCTGGATAAAATGATATAGGTCTATCTATAGGCTGCTGCTGTTTTCCTAGCGAGGTAAACTTATCAACCATTGAGCGGAGGCACTGAAAAACCTCCTCTTCTATAATTCCTTTCATCATTGACTAGTTTTATAGATTTAAATGGGAATTTGCAACATTTTGGACCTTCTTTTTGCTCAGCGGTTTGGATTCGCCTCAAGCCTCAATTGTGTTCGATGTTGTCCTGGACGACTGTAGCACTCTATTTGTTATGTTAAACAGAATAAAGACAAAGTTTAATTTTTTCCAGTACGAAATTTTTCACATGGGCCTAATTGTGTCCCCCCCAGATTTAAGCTTGTGGTTACCCCTATGATGTTCAGACGCAGTTGATGTGATTGAATATTATTACTGACCACTTTAAAGCACAATTCGTTGTGTGGAGAAGTAGATTAGCTGCTATAAAGCTTTAAAGTACAATTCGTTGTGTGGAGAAGTAGAGTAGCTGTTATAAAGCTTTAAAACACGACTAAGAGTGTAGAGAAGTGTTCGGCGGCCTTACGACTTTAAAACACAGTCGCATTGATTGTGCCGAGAAGTTGTAAATCGGGAAAAAGCGGGAAGGGTCCCATTGTGTAAAGACCTGTATTTTAAAACAGGCAGTGTTACAGAAGGGGGGTTGTGCTGGGGAACCCAGTGGATAGAGCGCCCCAGCGCAAATAGTAGGGGTGTCGTATTTTTGTGACGAACGGCCAGCTTCTGGACGGTGACTTGCTAGCAGTTGCTGGTAGGAAGGTAGCGCCAATCTGAGCACTATACAGACACAGTAGTATTTAGCTGTGAAATTTGGCAGGGTGGTACATCAAAAAGCACCCCTCATAGAGTGATATATATATATATATATATATATATATATATATATATATATATATAAATATATGTAGTCATAGAGATATATTTATGTAGTTATAGCGGGCGTATAATTTAGCGCGAGCGGTACTTTTCCCAAATTAAGCATTAGGATAGGGAGATAGAAGTACATAGTTGCCCAATAGGCGAGTTTTGGTCTCGATATTGGACGACCAAGGATTCCAAGAGTTGCCGGCGGGTTTTGTCTCGCTAATATTGTTGAATTAGGACTCCAAGAGTTGTAGGCGGGCTTTGTCTGGCTAATATAGGTTGAATTAGGACTTCAAGAGTTGCAGGCGGGTTTTGTCTCGCTGTTAAGGTAAACAGAAACACATTAAATACAAAAGAGGTTTAGATAGGAAACAAATAGGGAAGACCACTATCCCTTACTTATTATTAGCTTTTACAACTGTGGTCTCAGACCAAGCTTCACACTCATTAACAGTAGGGTTAGGTTAGACTTGTATTTTTCGTTGACAAATTCTAATCACCATATTCAATTTTCAATCATTACTAATCAAACTAATCAAATAAATTCTACGCCTTTACAGTTTACAACAAATTAGGGGAGATGGCCCACAAAACACAGATAGTAGGCCAGTGTCCCAAGCTTCCTCGATGTCGAACGCGGTACTTACCCCCGATTCAGGCTGTGACGAAAAGGCACGAGACCTGAGTTCCCACGAACCCACCAATAGGGCAGAGGCCATAGCCCTAACACAGACGGGAGACAAAAACATTCCCACCTTTAGTCGTGACGATCTCGGCGCAGTAGTAGAAAGCGGACATTCACAATTGGCCGAGTTCCTAGGCCTTTCAATAACCAGGAACACACATGCCACTGACCCAAATATCCAAAGGTCGTACTACCACAGCGCGCCGGAGGTCCCCATTAGCTCAGTGGGTGGATGGGGAGGCCCTAACCAACAAAAACATTTAATGTTGGAGGGAGCTGAGCAATACTGGCGTCCAAGACCAAGCTATGACCCCAAAGATATGGGAAGTGGGCACGCACGAGCCGAACGTTACGCGACAATTAACTCTCAAATTTCGTTGAAGAAGTCTTACGTGGCAAACTGTAACTATATTACTATTGTTTATATAATTTTTTGCCTCGGGTACCTCGGGTGTCCATGACCCGAGGTTTGATAAAAACGATTCTAGCAATCCGTGCTGAATCGCCGCCCGGCTACCCGAGATCATATAGCTGTTTAAAAGAATTCCCGAAGCAGACTGCATTAAATCTTTGCAAAGTTATGGAAAGACTTTGCCAAAGAAAAAGAGCTCGAGGTGTCTCGCTTATCGCCGGTTCGCTCTGCAATTAGTCTGCCTATGCCATTAATGAAGTCAACTCCATCAGGATTCTCGAGGCCCATGGTTTCAATGGCCACCAAAACAACTTCATATTCTATGCACAGATCACGGTACTTATCCATTTTCTTAGAGACGGTAAATTCAGCATCTCCACCGACACTTACTCAGGTTGTATTCAGGTAAGAGTTTTGCAGTGTTTAAAGTGTGAATTGTTTAAAGTCAGCTAAATTTCGATTAATAGGAATTAAAATCATGATCGACGGATTTTTAAAAAATAAATTGTAAACTACAGCATATAGGGAGTGGGGAATGCTCTCAGTATGACGGCTTGGCCTTCAATAAAGTCAATTTGTAACCTTGATTTAAGTGAATTAATAGCCCCAGTAGTCGAAAAATCATCAAAACTAAATAATATTTTAGGAGTTTCATAAAAGGGACTAAACGGAAGGAGAAATACAATAAAATCGTAGACAACTGAACTACTGAGCTCATAGTAGGGGACGGGAGCCTGCCCCCCCCCTTAGGCCCCCTGATAAAAATGTAAACTATATTTTCATTGTTTTTATGGCAATTTCTATGTGTAAATATGTAAGACCAGTGGTTAAGGGGGGGGGGGGATGAGGGAACTTAGCTTCACTAACATACACAGTACAACTACTGGCTGGAGCCAGTGGCGCTGTCGGTAAGGTACTCAATCGGCTCCTTGCCATAAGACAATGTCAGGAACGTCAACCGCGGATCAGTGTTTGAGAGGTTCAAATCCTGTGCTAGCCCGTCACTGACATCGCTTTAGAGTGAGGAAACTGACGTTAACATTAGCTTTACTACCTTTCAAAAATCGATCCACTGGCAGTGGCCTTGCCCAGCACGGTAGAAGCAGCGCCGTGCTCAAATTCCTCGAGATTTTCCAACAAAACTCTGAATGATACTATGAAATTGCATTTACACCTTTCAGAATTCAAAATCGAAATTAGTAATGTATTAATTCTTACCAGACGTGATTTTTTGGTCTTTAGCAGAAATTTATCCGTGATGTAATTATGCAGAACCTGGTTTACTGTCTATGAATTTATATTGCAGCAAAACTCCATAAGCTAAACATTTATGCACATTTTTCAGAGCATCTACCGATGGTTGATAAGTTGACCTTTCAAGATACAATAGGCCTATGCAGCCGCAAACTCTAGGTAGGCCAATATAGTGTCATCCCGCTTAGCTCGGCAAGTTGGCACTCTCCCATGTTTCGTCACACTCACTTAACATCGGTCACTCAGCCCTATAATCTCCTATATAAAGTATGTGACAGTATATAAGAGTCTATGGTCGACCATACATAGTACAACTACAGATATAAATAATTAATATCATGTAAGCCTATCAGTTTACCACTAAATCTACAGCACGGCTCAATAAATGCTAGTAATATTTACACATGCAGTTATTGAGCGACATTGAAAATGAGCACAATTTCTTACATAAAGTATATATATTTGAGACTAAATTCTGGGGGGATATATGCATGCATGTCCCCCCAGTCTAAATTCTGGGGGGACGTGTCCCCTCCTCCCCCCGGTGGTTACGCCAATGTTGTACAAGCATAAAAGAATCGGGTTCAAATCTGCTGGATATTCTATCCATTGATACAGAACTCAGCCTATCTTATATATTCTATGGCACTTAGCACGCTATCTCGGTTACACTGCACCTTCTTATCTCTGCAATGCACGGCTGATCAAGTGTAGCTGCGTGCACAAGTCCTTTAGTGTCTGATGTGCGCCTGTCAGCTACACATCCTTAACTACCTACCATGTAGCTGCCACATAGCTAGCAAACCATACAGCTGCTGCATAAACAGCTTTTGCATAACTAGCTGCAATATATCCTGCTACGGCATAACTAGCCAACCATGCCGCTGTTGGTTAGCTAGCAAATGCAGCTGCTTAAATAGCTACGAATCTTGCAGTTGCGGAATATCTATCAAAGGCAGTAGCTAGTTTGACTATAGTTACGTTCTGGTAGCTAATGGATAGCAAAGCAAAGATAGCTATCTGTTTGCAATAGCCAGTGTAACGGGTGAAGCTGCTTGAGACAAAAGTTACGTAAAACACATCTTTCTCTGTTGAATTTGTTAATTTTTGCCATAACGAAGAGGGTATGTGTTCCGCTAGCACCCTTCCTTGGACCGATTACCCGGATTTTGGCTCGCACCGTTTATGGACCCCTTACTCTGCTCATCTATTTTGATTCGGTTCCACAGTGCTCGATGTTGTCATGGACAACAGTAGCACTCTAATCGTATTGTTGATTTGTTGTTGATGCTGTTGTCTGGACACGGTTTGTAAATTCGATTACCTTTTTAATTGTTACATTTATATTAAATATAATACAATATTAAGCATATATACATATATATATATATATATATATATATATATATA
>CAJHZI010000261.1:397500-405000 GCA_905160935.1 Enchytraeus crypticus | reverse complement strand
GACGTCTGTTTTGGTATTATTGCTTCGTCGTCTTTTACGACACGTGCAGTCCCCAGTTTATCTAATCCTTAGTAGCCTGTACACAACTAGGGTAGGCCTTTTCTGTGTACGATAGACTACAAGAATTTTGATGGTTAAAGTAATACCGAATTTAATCAATAATTTATTTTAGTAGTGCACTACAGTATTACGCACTTACACACTTACTTTATGTGCACTATGTAACATAGATTGTAAAATTTGATAAACTATTTGAGACGATAGTTTAGTTACAGATAATTAAGGACTTAGGTATCTTGGGCCTGCCGTTAGGCAGTACGGTGCACACTGCACACGTAGAGAGAGAGAGAGAGAGAGAGAGAGAGAGAGAGAGAGAGAGAGAGAGAGAGCGAGCGAGAGAGAGAGGGAGAAAGTGAAAGAGAGAGAGGGAGAGAGAAAGGACAGGTCCTATTATTCTTTGAATGATTGAGATGTGAAAAGGTTTGGTATAACATCCTAACGCTCTTTCACTGCTGCACGTGAGGTCTGCTAATAATTTACAGCAGCTCTCAGGGCCTGCACTGCTGCTATAATAGGCTGAAATTTTGATCTTGTAACATTTTTCTTAAGTACATGATTACTCTCTTTCTATATTTCAGATGGTCCAATCGTAAAATGAGTATTTAAGTAAATGAGTTATGAACCTTTTTGCTTTTGCAGATAGCTTATAATTTTATATATCCTAAATGGCAATGGCAATTAATGAATGTTACTCGTTCGAACCATGTCAGTGCACTTTATATAGTGTTTTTACATTAAAAATAGTTCATTTTGCTAAAAAGCACCGATTGTACAAGCACATTAGATGGTTCCGGATATATATATATATATATATATATATATACATATATATATATATATATATATATATATATATATATATATATATATATATATACATGCTCGGTAGTTCAGATTCTACATAACCCTTGCATGCTGAGCTCAGCATATTGCATTAAAATTTCAGACATCTATGGAAATGATAAAATAAAATAAAATTATATTTTTGATGCAGCTGCCTATTAATTGAGCACGTGGGAGTTTAAGAAGATAGAAGTGCTAGATATAGTCATGAACGTTAATATCATTGTAACTTGCTTACGTTTATCTAATTTCCCAGGCCTGCTAATTACATGTCGGCAGCAGCTGCTAGCCCTCGCAGCTGCTGCGGCAGCTTTCAAACAGCTGCTATAGATCTGCCTCAGTAATGATAGCTAGAGGAATAATTGCTTAGACTGAATGCTTTAAAGTGGATAAAATTACGCACAGATACTGGTACACGTACACAAATAGATACATAGCGATATATCGATACATACGGTAAGCTTGACAGTGGTTAAGATGAAATTAACTGCGTATGTTTTATAAGTTAAATTGTGATTATGACCCGTGGATAATTTCGTATAGTCTCGAATTCACTATTATACCTAGTATTATAACAGCGATCTGGGAATCAGTGGATTACATTGTTTTACGGCTATTCATTGATGTATAGTAATTAATAAATCTCATTAATTAATTAATCTGATAATTGCTGATCTAAATGATTACGGAAAAATAGCTGAGTGATATCGTAATCTCTATTTCGGATTATTTTTTGTTAATTAAATAAATTGAGCCGCATGCACAAGTCGTACAGATTCTCTACTCCGGGTCTAAATTTGCCCGAGTATGCTGATTACGCAGAAGATGATGACGAAGACTTATGCCTACTTAATTATGTTCGTGGGGTTACGAATTAGGCGAAGAGAGTTGGGCTTTTGATCTCCGGTTTTGTAAATTACTTCGCGAACTATTTTATCTTAAGTTAGTCGACGTAAAGTAAAAGAATTAAATATTTAAAGGTCTTTAATTGAAATAGTTGACTGTTGTAGTTGAACGTCAAAATAGCAACTTGCTTATAGATAGGTTGTCATCGTCGTGAGTCGAGCCTGAGGTCAATTAATTGACGTGGGTTCCGTTCCTAGTTGAGCTGTGCCTGAGATCAGATGTTTATAGGACCGGTAAATCAATATCGGACTAAAAATACCTAGCAGTTTAAATATGTGACAAGTGATAGATAAAATCTTGAATGATCATACAGTTAAGATGTTTTAGTGCTATATCCTCGGACACTAGCTTGATGGCATTGATAGTTATCTCCAGGAGTTCGACTGTTCAATTTCTAGCTCGATATTATTATAATTGACTTATAGTTTGATACTTTTACTTATTTTACTTACTACTTAAGGTGCAAATTAATCTCAATTAATTGTCTTTTATTGGCGCTAAATGGTGGCGATACTGACCAATCAAAATCTGTTTATATATATATATATATATATATATATATATATATATATATATATATATAATATGATAATTCTATCGTATATTATGATACCATATATATATATATAATTATATATATATAATAATATATATATATATATATATATATTAATATATATCTATATATATAACATTCTATAAATAAATATATAATTATGTATATTTATAATATATAGAATATATATTATATACTGTATCTATATCTATATCCATTATATATATACTATTATATAATTATCTGTATACAGTATACTATGTATATATACTACATATAATATATAGATAAATAATATATATATATATAGGATAGAATTATTATCTATAACATTCTATAACATAAATATCTAATTTATGTATATGTTAATATATCATATACATAGTATATATATATATATATATATATATATATATATATATATATATATATATATATATATATAATTATATATATATATATATAACAATTCTATAAATAAATATATAATTATGTATATGTATAATATATATATATATATATATATATATATATGTATGTATATATATATATATATATATATACATATATATATATATATACATATATATATATATACAGTATACTATGTATATATATATATATATATATACAGTATACTATGTATATATATATATATATATATATATATATATATATATATATATATATATAATATAGAGGAAAACGATAGAGAGAGAGAGAGAGAGAGAGAGAAAGTGAGTAGAGAGAGAGAGAGAGTGTTTTTTACATTTGACGTCGTTTTCATGTTTCCTGACCGCTTAGTTCTCAATTCCTTTCAGTGTTGCAATAGCACCTGGGTTGAGTAAAATCATTTTGAAATGATTTTTAACCGAAATCATCATATAGAAAATGATGTTAATATCAAAACTAAATCATTTCTTATTCTTATTATTTAAAAAAACTGATTTTAAATACTTACACTTTGTATTAACTTAATACTTATAAAACCACACCTGATCCTGGAGTCCCATAACAGGAAATCTTAAAAGGACCAAGTTTTAAACAATTATTTTGAAGATGATGTTGGTGTTTGAAAATCACAAAATCTCAAAATTTTTGTATCGAAATCAAAAACTAAAATCATCTAGTGAAATTATTTCAAAATCGAAATCCAAAGCATGCAATGGCGATGTCGGTAAGATCATTTTATGCGGGTTCAAATCCTGAGCTCGCCTGTCACTGACATTTCTTTCGTGTGTGGAAACTGACTCTAGCATTAGCTTTTACTTTTCTTTGCTTTTTATATCCGAGAGTTGACATAATTTGAAAGGTGTTTTGTTTATTGGGTGTAGTTAATACCACAAGCTGATTCAATCATGATGATTGGATGAGTCAAGCTGATTCAATCATGATGATTGGATGAGTCAAGCTGATTCAATCATGATGATTGGATGAGTCAAGCTGATTCAATCATGATGATTGGATGAGTCAAGCTGATTCAATCATGATGATTGGATGAGTCAAGCTGATTCAATCATGATGATTGGATGAGTCAAGCTGATTCAATCATGATGATTGGATGAGTCAAGCTGATTCAATCATGATGATTGGATGAGTCAAGCTGATTCAATCATGATGATTGGATGAGTCAAGCTGATTCAATCATGATGATTGGATGAGTCAAGCTGATTCAATCATGATGATTGGATGAGTCAAGCTGATTCAATCATGATGACTTGATGAGTCAAGCTGACTCAATCATGATGACTTGATGGGTCAAGCTTATGAGTTATTATTATTATTATTTATTATTATTATTATGATTATTATTATTTATTATTATTATTACTTATTATTATTATTATTATTATAATTATGAGGACTGGAGGTGTTATGGAGCCCTTTTTTAATTGCTCGCATGCCGAAGAAAGAAAGAAAAAATCAGAATGGAATATTCGCCTAATTCCTGACCTCAGACTAAGCAACATTGTAATCTATTATTGTTGGATTTCAAGCTCTCTCTAAATGGCAGAGATTAGCTGAGGCTCTTAGTAATATAAACTCTCTGAAGTGCTTTAGACAGGCGGGATGGGAATTATCTAAGATGAAGCCGTAAAATAGCCATCAAGTTTAACGTCTGTTTCCTTATCGCCTAGGAAACTAGAAGACACATTTCAGCTGGATTCGAACCGATGGCCCCCTACTTATATATTAGGCCTCCAGTTTTTAAGCAAGCATTTTGCGATTCAATCTGGCAATCGACACACGGAGAATATTTACCCGAAAATGGAGGTGTTGCTGAAGAACTTGATGTTACGTATCTTTATCTCTTGCATTTGTATGAACACTTCGAAGTAAGATCGATTGATTTAAGAAAATTAAAATGGAACTAGAATGCCTTTAGAGTACTTTGAAATTTGCTTGGAAATTAAGAAACGGTAGCCTTTACAGATTGCTTGGTAGAGCCTATTTTTTTGGTAAAAGCTTTTAAAAAATCGTAACTAACTCAGTGCATTTAGTGTTATAGCTTATTTTTCTTTCAAGCATATGTAAGACGTGGTTTTGCAGACACTTGACATGGTTTGAACATATTTTCTACAGGCTGTTGTTGGATTTTGACGTCCCTGACACTTCCTTATGGCGTGGAACCGGACTTTAAATTCTTATTGATTGATTGATTGATTTTGTAATTATCTGACAACTCTGGCTATTATTCTGCTTTTGCGCTTTGTTGTTCTATTCTTTATCATTTCTATACCTTTTTCATTTCTATACCTTTTTTCTGTTTGAGTTTGTGGATTGATTCAACGAAATAAAACACATAAAGTAGATGCGCATGACAATATTTTGAACATTCTTTGTCGAAAAGTTAATTGTTTCTTGTAAAATGCTATGCTAAGTTTTGTACAATTTTTATACTATGGGTGACTAGAAGGAAATTATAGATTTTCAAATAGAGGGTCTCAATATTAGTAGTCAAATAAACTAATGCCACCAATTATGCTAAAGAACTTGGTAAAATTACCCGCTAGCGTTTAGATGTCAGCAGTTTTTAAAGTGGGAATTCAGAGCTATACGGGAACGGTCTAAATTTTTCGGGTCCCCTGTAATGTATTTACTGGTCTCCTAGTATCCTAGGCCCCTAGTAGGGAAACGCACCTAGAAAAATGAGACCTAGTGGAACTGAGTTCCCCTGCGTCTCCTCCCCCATTTTTACTTCAGGAAGTAAGTCATATCGTGGTTTATCGTTAGCTTGTTGCGATGACTTCTGTACTTTTCTGATCCATTGTGAACCTGCTTCGCTATATCGTATCACTGAACTTTGGCCTGAATATTAAAGTTTAATATTTATTTGGCTCTCATATTTCCACTTACAGCGTAATTACTTTCACATGGTGTTAGTTTACAGACGGCTTTTCCGCAGAAATAGCACACATTTTAATACGTGGATAACTTGAATTTAAAGCTATAAATTAATACGCCTATAAAGCTATAGGCTACATAAGGTATGGATAGGGTATAGACTTTTGTGAAGGGATTAACTTGTTGATCTAAGGATTGCTCTTATGGAGCGAGAAAACAGACTTTGAGTATGAATATGTACCTTGAATCTGCCACTTGGCAGTGCACTGAAGAAGAACTTGAATTTGTAGTGTTAACAAGTCCTATAGCAGTCTAATACGTTTTTGAATTATACGGGTAAATTTTAAGATAAATAATGGCCTGGCATTTTAACAATCAGCTGGTTCCTGGAACATCATACTGCACTGCAACCCGATTGCTAGGATAGAGAAGAAATAGGGGTCTAAATCATCTCTGGCGCCCTGATTCATTAGGGGCCTAAATCATCCCTTGCGCCCTGATTCTTTAGGGGCCTAAATCATCCCGTGTGCCTTGATTCATTACTGGCATAAAGCATCCCTCGCTATCTGATTCACGAGGGGCCTAATATCATCCTTGGTATTGCACTAAAGGTTGAGTTTTTGTAACGAAGACTATCTCAGTAGCAAATAGTTTATGTATCATTACCTGCACTTGTCGTAGGAGACGACAAAAGAAGAACTGAGGAAGGCAACGCAAAAACCATATTTTCCTCAAACTATAGGCTTCATAAGGTATGGTATGGCATTGCCTTTTGTGAAGTGATTAGCTTGTTGATTTATGTAGTGCTCTTATATATGTATGTGACTCTGAGGTTGTTGACCTCGTCGAATGGTTTATAAAGCCTCTAAGGTCAGACGTGAAAGTGTTGGTGGTGTGTATCAGATCATTGAACAACGAGTTATGATTCACTTATGGTATTACTTCTATGTATATCGAAAGTTCCATGCTTCTTCTATATTTGTTCCTAGTTAGATTTACTCAGAGCAGAGCATGGTATCATCTACTCTCCCTCCCTCTCTCTTTCTCTCTCTCTCTCTCTCTCTCTCTGTTTCCTGGTTATTCTCTCTGAATATCTACTTCTAAGTGAGATTTCTGACTGCGTCCAACTCTCCCGCCTTGTGAGACAGACAGACGGATATATATATATATATATATATATATAGAGAGAGAGAGAGAGAGAGAGAGAGAGAGAGAGAGAGCGAGAGAGAGAGAGACAGAGAAAAAAAGAAGGAAACTAAAAAACGGAAGGGGAGATAGAAATAGGCAGCAATATGAAAGAAGAGAAAGATCGATAGAGAGGGAGAAAGAGATTTAAAAGAGATTTAGAAGAATGAAATGTATTGAGAGAGGGAAGAGAAGAGAAATGAGAGACATATGGAACGAGAAGGTGAAAGAAGGAGTGATAGAGGCAGTGGAAGAAAGAAGAAGATATGGATAGAAGGAGAGAGTGGCCTAGGGTTCTATAGAATGCTTCAGTCAAAGCTAACATAACCGCCATACTCTGATCTCTCTTGGTGCCCTATCAAATTCTACACTTTTTAAAAATGAAAAATAATTAATGAAATTTAATAACATTTTCTAATGCACTCAGCTGAGAAGAGGCTCTGGGCGATAGCTGGATAAAGCAGATTATGTTACGAATAAAAAGATGGAAAGATTGATAAAGGAAGGAAATAATGGTATTTTACATTGCATTTCTAATTTGTACTGTAAATTATCGTTTCTAGTTTATTAGCTATTTTCCAGTGAAGGGAAAGTTTAAAGAACAG
>CAJHZI010000261.1:137500-392500 GCA_905160935.1 Enchytraeus crypticus | reverse complement strand
ATTATTATTATTATTATAATGTTATTATTATAATGTTTAATGATTAATGATTAATAGGAGTGTTTAAGTGTAGATGAATGGAAGTGTAAGCGGCGTGTTTCATTCAACACCCTGTATGTTAGCACAACGAATCACTGTAGCTTCTGAATCATGAGGTCCAAAGCTCGGTGTTATGCTGGTCTGAGTCATGTGAGAGACTGCTGATAAAAGAGAGAGAGAGAGAGTGAGAGTGGCTGGTGATAGAAGAGAGAGAGTGAGAGAGAGAGAGAGAGAGATGCTGCTGATAGAAGAGAGAGAGAGAGAGAGTGAGAGAGAGAGTGAGAGAGAGTGAGAGAGAGAGAGAGAGGCTGCTGATAGAGGAGAGTGAGAGAGAGAGAGAGAGAGAGAGAGTGAGAGGCTGCTGATAGAAGAGAGTGAGAGAGAGAGAGAGAGAGAGAGTGAGAGGCTGCTGATAGAAGAGAGAGAGAGAGAGAGTGAGAGAGGCTGCTGATAGAAGAGATAGAGAGAGAGTGAGAGAGAGAAAGAGTGAGAGAGGCTGCTGATAGAAGAGAGTGAGAGAGAGAGACAGAGAGAGAGAGAAGGAGAGAGAAGCGGAGAGAGAGAGAGAGAGAGACAGACAGATAGTGAGGGAAAAGTTTAAGAACTTTTTAAGGAAGCTAACTGTTTTACCTCGTCGGTCTGAAATCAGCCTCTCCACTGAAGCAGTGCGATTACAGTGGTAACAAGTGTGTAGAGAGAGGAGTCTAAACGCATTTGTTCAGTGAGATAAAAACCTGCTGGTTTAAGTGAAGCGGCTAGTTCTGGATAGATAATGAGCTTCTCGCTGCTAAACGTCGTTATTGCAAATATGACAAATGATTTGTTTATTTAACTGAGTTAGATTAGATTAAAGGAATGTTGAAAAGTTTTCTGAGACACTGGTGGTGTATATTCTCTCTCTCTCATTTAGTGCACTGCCTACTGGCAGGTCCATGGCGCCACCACCCTTGCCTGCCTCTGGTTTATTGGTGTATATTAAAAGAAAAGAAAATTCGAGAAAATCAGCTTTCTGGCTTAAATCGATTGGTATTTCTTGAAAGAGAAACTGTTGTTGCTGTTGCTGTTGTTGTTGCTGTTGTTGTTGTTGTTGTTGTTCTCGCTTCAGTTGCTTTCAGTTGAACATTTTATTTATTATATACAGTACATGCACCTGCACATAACGTAACAACAGTTAGAGTGCTGCTGTCGTCCATGACAACATCGAGCACTATTGTGGCAAACCCAAGCCGGTGAGCAAAAGAAGGTCCAAAACGGTGTAAATTCCGAAATCCAGAAAAACCAGTCGAAAGAGCTTTGTCATCATCTACATCATCATCTTCCCTTAAATCCCAGTTTAACCAGGGTTGGGATACGAATAGACCTTCTCCAGTCCTCCCTGTCCCACACTATATCATCCCCTATTTTTCATGTCATTCTTAATCACCGCATCCAACGTCAATTAATTATGGTCAACCACTCTCTAGCTTAACATCCAGTTCTTCCCTCCAAGCTATCTTTACTACATCCTCATCTGCCTTTTTCACAATATGCCCATACCATCTCAATCTCGACTGAGCCAACCTATCATTGATCCTCTCAACACTCAGAATCATCCTTACATTATATATATATATATATATATATATATATATATATATATATGTATACATACATACATATATATATATATATATATATATATATGTATGTATATATGTATACATACATACATACATACATACATATATATATATATAATATATATATATATATATGTATGTATGTATGTATGTATGTATGTATGTATGTATACATACATATATATATATAATATATATATATATATATGTATATATATATATATATATATATATATATATATATATATAGCAGTATTGATCGATCTGTATTGATAGCTTATATTATTGATTATTATGTTGATTGATTATATTGTTCTGTCTACTAAGATTAACCTCATGGATAACACCGGAGTTTTACAGCTATCGCTGTTGGATTAAATCTTGATAATCTCGATGCGGATTTAAAAACTGGTAGTATGCATTTGAACCGAACAATATATGACTTGCATGTTTTACTTTAAAAGAATCAAAGATAGGGTCCTGTTGGTTTATTCTTACGGATATTAAAATGGTTGTAGTTATCCGGCTTTAATACATTTATCGGCAGGGTGACGCTTCGCCCATCGTCTCTAAACAACGTAAATTCATTAAGGATTACTTGTTAGTGTTATAAGCGTTGATGATCAATCAGTGTGGAAATTTAGAGTTTAGCTTTCAACTGTGGAGTTAGCTGAAGTTAATCTAACAAATCTGGAGTTAATCTATCGTGTTACTCAAAAGTTAGACTTAGTCTATCGTACAATTCTGGAGTAAATCTAGCGTTCAACTGTGGAGTAAATCTAGCGTACAACTGTGGAGTAAATCTAGCTTACAACTCTGGAGTTAGAGATATTTTATGGTACAACTCTGGAGATAATTTGGTACAACTCTGGAGAAAATTTAGCTAATAACCCTGGAGATAATTGGGTACAACTCTGGAAACAATTTAGCGTACAACTCTGGAGACCATTTGGTACAACTCTAGAAACAATTTAGCGTACAACTCTGGAGATAATTTAGCATACAACTCTGGAGATAATTGGGTACAATTCTGGAGATAATAAGTTACTTGTACGATCATGGCGTCTGTCAATCAACTCCCAAGTATGACCGTATCATCTGCAGCTTCTTCCTCACTGAAGAGTCATGAGTACGAGGGTGAGTACTACAAGTACTCTTGAAGTACTTGTGCAGTACTAGTGTAGTACTCGTGTAGTACTAGTGTAGTGCTAGTGTAGTGCTAGTGTAGTGCTAGTGCAGTACTAGTGTAGTACTAGTGTAGTACTAGTGTAGTACTAGTGTAGTGCTAGTGTAGTGCTAGTGTAGTACTGGTATGGTACTCGAGTAGTACTCGTATAGTACTAGTGTAGTACTAGTGTAGTACTAGTGTAGTACTAGTGTGGTACTCGTGTAGTAATAGTGTAATACTAGTGTAGTACTAGTGTGGTACTCGTGTAGTACTAGTGTATTACTAGTGTAGTACTAGTGTAGTACTACTGTAGTATTAGTGTAGTACTAGTGTAGTACTAGTGTAGTACTACTGTAGTACTAGTGTAGTACTAGTGTAGTACTAGTGTAGTACTAGTGTAGTACTAGTGTAGTACTAGTGTAGTACTACTGTAGTACTAGTGTAGTACTAGTGTAGTACTAGTGTAGTACTAGTGTAGTACTAGTGTAGTACTAGTGTAGTACTAGTGTAGTATTAGTGTAGTACTAGTGTGTAATATTAGTACTTCTGATTCTAGTTTAACTGATTAAATGAACTGAATTTAATATTAATTATTAATTTAATTTTATACATCTTTCGTGTTAGAACAAGAACACCTAATGAACCAAATGGAGATTGCATGATTTAAGATTTGACTAATCTGGATACAGTGTAAAGGTATATGTACAAAGTATATGTGTACTATACTGGTATTTAATATAGTATATAAATGTAGATACCACCTCAGAAGCCATACTTTTTCCTAGCTATAGGCTACATAAGGTATGGATAAAGCATAGACTTTGTGAAGGTATTAACTTGTTGATCTAAGTAGTGCTCTTATGGAGCGAGAAAGCAGACTTTGAGTGTACTTGTTTATATACCTTGAACCTGCCACTTGGCCGTGCACTAAAGAGAAGAGAGATTCATAGATAATGTACTGGTAAGTCTTTTGTATATATGAATACTTCTGCTATTGTCTATTTTGCTCTGATTTTTGAACATAGCAATCTCTAGAGGGCGATGCAAAACATATTTAAAAACTCCTCAAGGTAAACATGATGAATCTTAAAATGTCAAATGTTACCTGCTGTGCACGTATTGACCGCGGCTGCCATTTACAACCAGCACTCACTCTCTAGTACAACACGGACTTTAACAAATTCTCGATCTTGATTTTAGGTGATCTTGATTTTAAGTGATCTTAGTTTTAAGTGATCTTGGTTTTAATTGATCTTGGTTTTAAGTGATCTTGGTTTTAGGTGATCTTGGTTTTAAGTGATCTTGGTTTTAAGTGATCTTGGTTTTAAGTGATCTTGGTTTTAGATGATCTTGGTTTTAAGTGATCTTAGTTTTAAGTGATCTTGGTTTTAATTGATCTTGGTTTTAAGTGATCTTGGTTTTAGGTGATCTTGGTTTTAAGTGATCTTGGTTTTAAGTGATCTTGGTTTTAAGTGATCTTGGTTTTAGATGATCTTGGTTTTAAGTGATATTGGTTTTAAGTGATCTTGGTTTTAGGTGATCTTGGTTTTAAGTGATCTTGGTTTTAAGTGATGTTGGTTTTAGGTGATCTTGGTTTTAATTGATCTTGGTTTTAAGTGATCTTGGTTTTAGGTGATCTTGGTTTTAAGTGATCTTGGTTTAAGTGATCTTGGTTTTAAAGTTGCAATGGCAACACTGAGATGTAGGTTGCGAGTGACTTGACTAGGATGAATCAGCCTTTACTGTTCCTGATGCTGATTTTAATGACTCTTTTTCATTGATTTTTGACTGATTAACTTGAATTGAAAGAAGTTATTTATTGAAGTAGTTTATTTGTAGTTAATTTATATTAATTAATTGATTCAAAACTGTCTAATCTGTGATTCAAGGGAGGATGATGACGATTATGAATTAGGTGATTGATTAATTGATTTATAAACTAATTATTGACTATCAATAGGCTAAGACGATCTCACTAGGCTGCCAGTATAAAGCGGTTGAGGAATTTAATTTTTGACTAGTTGATTAATTCTTCTTCTTAATCTACGTGTTAGTGACACGAGGTCATGTTCGTGACATGAGGTCGTGTTCATGACACGATGTCGTGTTCGTGACACGAGGTCGTGTTCGTGACATTAGGTCGTGTTCGTGACATGAGGTCGTGTTCGTGACACGAGGTCGTGTTCGTGACATGAGGTCTTGTTCGCAACACGAGGTCGTGTTTGTAACACGTAGTCGTGTTCGGCTGGCGATTAAGGCCGTTCCTACCAACAGCAGGAATAAGCTATTGACCCAGTTATTTATTGATTGATTTAAAGTTTAATGGTTATAGACTGTGTTTCATACTGGTTATACTAGTTATACTGGTTATTACTTTATTACCTGTTTTTAGCAACGGTTATCGATCTTCATTTCAGTTGAATGATAGATTTATTGATCATTTGATTGATTGATTGACGGACAGATATAGGTAGGAAGCAGCGAAGCTCAGAGCATCAAACTCTGGCGGCCAGTGAGGAAGGCTGTTCCACAAGTACGGGAGGTGGTGAACACAAGCGTAAGAGCAGCTTTAGGTAAGCGTCGTTTATAGCGATCTTCATTTGCTTTATCTTCAGCCATATTAGGAATGGTCGGAATTGTGTTCTTTATTGCTCGCAATATATATATATATATATTCATGTATATATACATATATGTTGATATATATATATATATATATATATATATATATATATATATATATATATATATATATGTTGTGCTCGGGTGTGGTTGGACCACTGCAGAGTAGGGCAACCGCAAACAATCTGCTGCGTGTACGTAAGAGACGACTAAAGCAGGAGCTGAGGATGGCAAGAAGGGACTCACCTCACCATGAAGTACTTTCCCCAGGATTAAATGCTAATTAATCTATCTAACTGAGGAAGGAAACGGGAAACCGTCTCAGAAGCCATACTTTTCCCAAGCTATAGGCTACATAAGTCATTGACTTTGTGAAGGGATTAACTTGTTGATCTAAGGAGTGCTCTAATGGAGCGAGAAAGCAGACTTTGGCTATGAATATGTAATATATATGATGAATACCATTCATCCAATTTGCGAATGTTTCTGTATGTTTTATAGAAAATGGCTGACGACGCCTGTGCGAAAGCTGAGTCAGGGAAAATTCGACCGCCAAGCGGGGGGCGCGTCCACCCCTTCCCCCGTGGGTTCAGGGGGGTGCCTGGAGGATAAGACCTCCACTCCGTTTGATCATCGATCTAAGCCCCCCCGAAATGAACGTAAAACTGGCAAATTCTCTGCTCTAAAGGTTGGTTTAGTTAATGTTGTTCTCTTTCTCTCTCTCACTTTTTCTCCCCTTTCTTTCTCACCTCTCTTTTCTCTCTCTCCTCTCTCTCTCTCTCTCTCTCTTTATCTTTCTCTTTTCTCTCTCTTTCTCTCTGTGTGTGTCTCTTTAGTGTTCTGCTAAGCTGCAGGTCCACGATACATATTCCTAGTCGCAGTTCTATTTCTCGCTCCAGAAAGAGATCATGTTAAGTTTTATCCGCATCGTAATATAGCACATATCTTAATAAAAATATGGTTTCGATTTGGTTTACCCTTGGCTTTCTCAGACATTGTAAAGTTGACTCTAAGTTCAATTCATTGTTGGTCTGTTCTTCAGAGGTCCGTACAGAACACGGCTCTAGTCTGTTGCAGCCGAACATTCATCTTATAGTTTATTTTTCTGTTCTGTAAACAGTCTCAGCTTTCTCTTATAATCATCTCGTACCCAACTTTCTTGTTCTCCTGTCCTATACCCATCTCTCTTGTTCTCCTGTCCTACCCATCTCTCTTGTTTTCTCACCCATCTCTCTTGTTCTCCTGTCCTACCCATCTGGAGGAATTTTCCGTGAGAGGAAAGGGCTGACTCCAAAAGAAGCCTGAAAGAACAGGGCCCGTTGGTGACTTGATCGTTCATGGGAATGACCTTGAGTGTAACACTGGACGCCGCGCTTGCGTCATTAGAGTCACTAAGTGTGACCGCCTCGTCAAGGTTGTCTCTGTTTAACTTGTCCTGGATTCGTTAAATAAAGGTGTGGGAATTGAGTGTAAGGAGGGGAATGTTGTACAAAAATTGTACTTGTTCTTTATGAACTCTTGTAATTACATAATAATAGCTTGTGATATTCTTAGTGAAGACGACAAAAGAGCTTAGTTCGTATGAGTGCTGGTTATTTTGTGTCTCAACTGAGAGAGTACCTAGAGTGAGACTGTGAGAGTGAGAAAGAGAGAGAGAGAGAGAGAGAGAGAGAGAGAGAGAGAGAGAGAGCGAGAGAAAGTGAGGGTGAGGGTGAGAGAAAGAAAGAGAGAGAGAGAGAGAGGTGGGGGTAGGGTGAGAAAGAGAGAGAAAGTGAGAGAGACAAAGAGAGAGAGAGAGAGAAAGGGTGAGAGAGAGAGAGAGAGAGGGAGAGAGTAAGAGAGAAAGTAAGGGTGAGGGAAAGAGAGTGAGAGAGAAGGAGATAGAGATAGAGAGACAGAGAGAGAGAGAGAGAGAGGATGGGTGAGAGAGAGAGAGAGATAGACAGGGATATGGAGGGAGAGAGCGAGTGACTTATTGATCCAGTACTTAGGACCTCGGATGGCTGCTGTATCTAGGACCTCGCTATCACTGCAATGCTTTGGCACCCGCATATGCGACAAGCTGCTAGTGGACAGCTGCTATAAGGCTGTGGGCTAGCTGCTGCTGCTGATGTTGCATGGCTGTGCGCTAGCTGCTGCTGCAAGGCTGTGGGCTAGCTGCTGCTGCTGTAAGACTGTGGGCTAGCTGCTGCTTCTGTAAGGCTCTGGGCTAGCTGCTGCTGTAAGGCTGTGGGCTAGCTGCTGCTGCTGTAAGGCTGTGGGCTAGCTGCTGCTGCTGCTGCAAGGCTGTGGGCTAGCTGCTGCTGCTGCAAGGCTGTGGCGTTGCTGCTGCTATAAGGCTGTGGGCTAGCTGCTGCTGCTATATGTTGATTTAGCTATAAAGATGCTGTCGAGGAAGCTACCATGAGGATTTTGATAGTTGTGTAGCTTGAGGAAGACCAAGGCATGGGGTGTTGGATGATCTGATGAAAAATTCATATATAGAGATGAATAGGAAGGCTGAGAATAGAGTTGTTTGGAAGAGTCATATGCCATGGACCTGCTGTTAGGCAGTGCACTAGAAGAAGTAGCTTGATTAACTTGAGAGATATTTCGGTGTAGATGAATATGATAAGAGTCCTATATAATGCAACATCTTCCAATCTCCTTATAGTTCAGGTTGATTATATTTATGACCTGTTGATGATTTGCTATCCAAAACGGGCTCTTGGCTGCTGTAGCTTTGCGGAATGTGCCATTCTAAAAGTAAAAATATAAAATTAATATCAATAGAGTTGTGCTCCCGTGTTGTGCTCGGGTGTGGTTGGGCCACTGCAGAATAGGGCAACCGCAAACAATCTGCCGCGTGTACGTAAGAGGCGACTAAAGGCAGGAGCTGAGGATGGCAAGAGGGGACCCACCTCACCATGAAATATTTTCCCTCAGGATTAAATGGTAATTAATCCACCTAACTGAGGAAGGCAACGGGAAACCTCCTCAAAAGCCATATTTTTCCCAAGCTATAGGCTACATAAGGTATAAGGCATAGACTTTGTGAAGGGATTAACATGTTGATCTAAGGAGTGCTCTTATGGAGCGAGAAAGCAGACTTTGAGTATGAATGTGTACCTTGAACCTGCCACTTGGCATTGCACTGAAGAGAGAGATCAATAGAGAGAAAAGAGAGAGAGGGAGGGAGAGAGAGAGAACGAGGGATAGATAGAGATAGAGGACAGAACGAGAGATCGGATGATAGTGAGAGAAAGAGAGAGAAAGTTACAAGGACAGATTTGTGATAAAGAGAAGGATAGTCTGATATTAAACAAGCGAGAGAGAGATAGACAGACAGACAGAGAGAGAGAGAGAGAGAGAGATTTCTGCTAGAGCGTGAGAGATGAATTTTATTTAAAGGAGATTTGAAGAGATAATTTTTAGTTGCAAGAAGAAATACCATCAGGAGAATGTAAACGAGAAATTGAAAGAAATAGAGAGATTTTTATTGAGAGATCTAAATGAAATGGAGATGCTAGGAGAGAAGTAAAATGGCGATTATAGATAACGAGAAGAGATAGAGGTAGAGAGAGAAAGAGAGAGAGATAGAGAAAAAGAGAAAGAGAGAGGGAGAGAGAGATAGAGGAAGAGAGAGAGAGAGTTAGAGAGAGAGAGAGAGAGAGAGAGAGAGATACGGAGCATACGCTGAGGTTAACGCCTTACAGACAGTTTGGTTCCTCTCAGCTGGGAACTTGTACTTGAATTATGTAAATTAGTCTACCTATCTAGTGCTGCAGCAAGAGAACAGCAGCTACAGCAAGAGAGAAGCAGCTACAGCAAGAGAGCAGCAGCTACAGCAAGAGAGCAGCAGCTACAGCAAGAGAGCAGCAGCTACAGCAAGAGAGAAGCAGCTACAGCAAGAGAGCAGCAGCTACAGCAAGAGAGCAGTAGCTACAGCAAGAGAGTTGCAGCTACAGCAAGAGAGCAGCAGCTGACGCAAGAGAGCAGCAGCTACAGCAAGAGAGCAGCAGCTACAGTAAGAGAGCAGCAGCTACAGCAAGAGAGTTGCAGCTACAGCAAGAGAGCAGCAGCTACAGCAATAGAGCAGCTGCTACAGCAAGAGAGCAGCAGCTACAGCAAGAGAGCATTAGCTACAGCAAGAGAACAGCAGCTGCAGCAAAAGAGCAGCAGCTGCAGCAAGAGAGCAGCAGCTACAGCAAGAGAACAGCAGCTGCAGCAAGAGAGCTGCAGCTACATCAAGAGTACAGCAGCTACAGCTAGAGTACCGCAGCTACAGCAAGAGAGCAGCAGCTACAGCAAGAGAACAGCAGCTACAGCTAGAGTACAGAAGCTACAGCTAGAGTACAACAGCTGCAGCAAGAGAGCAGCAGCTGCGTCAAAGGTGCAGCAGCTATTCCGGCGAAATTAAAGGACAAAATACTTTTTATGTTATAGTCGCTACAAAGAACAGCCATAGTAATAATGGAAAAATACGACAAACACCCGTTTTATTCGCTGATTTCAGTGTTAAATGAAGTACTAACTCATTTGGTATTTCAGTATTATCTAATTAATTTATGATTTATTTAATTAATTAATTATTTTGTGATTCTACTAGGATTTCGTAGGTTTGCTATAGTAGGTTTGCTCATGCATTATTTGACAAAGAGTATATTTCATCAGATCAACTGAACTTGCTAAAATTGCTCAACATCTGTAGTCAAGTTCCTCTTTCCAACATCCAGAAAAAAATCACTTCGGCACGTTTTTAAACTCTCATCGTATCCTATGTTTAAATATGCAATGAACCTCCATGCTATTTATAATACCCTACGACCTTCTATTGTCGTTCTATGGCACTACTTGTTCACACTTGATTGCGCAGTTTAATACTGCTGAATTGTGTTATTTGATGTCAGCTGGCGTGTCTGCTATTTGTGAAATATTTTTAGCTAGTGGTTCTTGGCTTCTTTATGACAGATTGTACGCATCATTTAGATTATTTATATACGTGGTTGAATCATATTATTTATTAGAGGTTTGCTCTTTATAGAGTTTTCTACTTTAGAGCGATTTTATTGAGTATATCCAAGTTTTCTCGATACCTCTGTAGAATAGACCAGAAGAGTCCTGCGTATGTTGTAGGAAGCCACTAAGCGGGATATTAGAAAACACTGGGAAACTAGTTCAGGGGCTATTACAATTTTCAAGCTAATTGTCATGAAAATAAATTAGGTAAATGTTAGGCCTCTGTGGTTAACTTGCTATTCTATGGCTTTTAGTTAACTTGAATTCTTTGTAGGAATATTTGCCATGGATCTGCAGTTTTGAAGCAGTACATAATCATTTTCTCCATCAATGTATATCGTGTTTGAGAGTACTTAATATATTTTACTTAACTTCTCGTTGACTTATCCACTGGCAATAAGTGTTTAATAGATTAAATATTTCTCTCATTTACTCTTCCGCTAATTCTATGGAATTGTTTCTGAGATCCGTCGATGGATTAATCAATTAGTTAATTAGTTGATCTATTGAGTATATTATTGATTATTTAATCGACTGATTATTTGCCTAACTAATGATTGATATATTATTTGATTGATTGATTAATTGAACGATAAACTGAAGCATCGATTAATCAATCGATTAATGGATTGATTTATGATTGTATGACTAACTGATGGGCTCTTCGATATTGATTAGCTCATTTATTGATTAATTTGATTTATTGTTTGACAAATTGATCCGTCGATTAATTTGCTGAACGATTGATTGATTGATTTATTGATTGAACGATAAACTGAAGCATCGATTAATTAATCGACTGATATATTGATTGTTTGACTATCTGATTAATCTGCTGAATGATTGATTGATTAGAACCTATTTTACGGCACTGAGGAGACTAAGAAGGATGATTGTCTGCCCCCCACCTCACCCCGCACCCCCACCCAGCCAAACCCGACCTGTACGCCACCTGGCGAATGCACTGATGATCAGACACAACTGCCTGGTTCCACAGGACCCAGCTGTGAAACCGTCAACCATGATCAGTCTCCTTCCATTCTCAACGAGGTATGTCCACCACTGATATATATATATATATATATATATATATATATATATATATTATACAGTATATATATATATATGTATATATATATACATATATATATATATATATATATATATATATATATATATATATATATATTCATTACACTTATTGTTTTTCTTTTATTTAATTATTTTTAGAACGACTTACATTATGACTTACATTTTTATTAAGTCATATTGATATTAAAACCTATATCGTCATATTCTACATCGATTTTTGTTAAATAAATATTTTTTTATGAATAGGTTTTGGATACCCTGATGCTGTATGTATGTAATTTTCCAACAACATATTATGATTAGTGGTGTCAAATGCTTTTGGCAGATCAATAAATATGCCTACACAGAACTTACTATTATCGATCGCATTAGATATTTTTCATATAATTGAATAATAGCCATGTACGTGGAAATGTTTTTTTAACCGTATTGTCTAAAACCTATTTAAGGTATACGATGTCTGAATCACTTCTGAAATAACTTACTTCAGCAGTCTTATAAATTGATTTCATCGGCCCTTCGTGTGTTCTGTAGGATTCATCCGGTATCTCTACAGCCGCCAAATCTTCAGGAGTCCCTGCTGTCAGTAACAATCACAACGGACGACACTTACATCCAGCTGATGATCCCGACGAAGGAGGCGGGGCTAACGATAGTAGAGTAGTGTCATCTGGTGAGTCGAAGAGCGATCAGCAGACTAATTCCTCTGCTGAAGACGCACCTAGCGATCAGGTAAATAAGTAGAACTAATAAAGTTGTGATTTTACCGAAATGGGAATAATAATAGTAACAACAATTAGAGTGCTACAGTCATAAATAACAACATCGAGCACTATTGAGTCAAAATCAAGTCAGCGAGTAAAAAGAAGGTCCAAAAACGGTGCAAATTCCAAAATCCAGAAAATCAGTCCAAAGTATTCCAAGCTATCGTTTGGCAGCGTAAATAACGCCTCTGCTTTCCGATAGGTTTTTGCTTCTTTTACGGATAAATTGAAAGACTTAATTCTGACCTTAAGTAGTCTTCCTAGGAAAGTTACACGGGCAATATTGAACCTGATTTAGTTGAGACTTATAGATGGGGATATTTAACTTTTGTAAGCTCTTAATTAATGACACATCGTTGATACTGATGTATTAGTCTCGTAGGTAGGTACTGTATTCTTTTAGGTAATAATGAACATGGTTTAATAATATCTTAAGTAGCAATGGTACTGCACTGAATTTATTAATATCAGAGGGTATCTCATTTAGTCACCTTTTTAATAAATATTATTGCTACTGCTTCGTTTGCTTTTTTAATACTAAGCCACATGCGGTCCTCAGAAAGAGATATTTTAGCTACACGTTTTTAATTGCTATGAAACTTACAGTAAAAGTGATAAAATATTACTACCAAATAATAATAATAAATAATAATTATTCTCAGCCATTTAAGATACTGCTTCTGTAGCTGTTTGATCTGAGTAGAGTTCTTGTATGTTTTTGTTCGCTTTTTCAACCTGTATCTGATTGATTTATCTAATAGTTGATTGATTGGTAGATTGATTGATTGGCTGTTTGTTTGATTGATTTATTAATTTAAACATTTGGTTGTTTGATTGATTGATGGATGGTACGAGAGACAACAGCATCAGAAAAGAAACTAATTCATTGATTGATTGAGTGAATAATCGATTAATTGATCTGTAATTTAATGTAAGAATGAATTGTTAATTATTTTATCGACTGATGGACTGATTCATATAACAATGACAATATGAGGCATTTGATTAAATTGTGCGTGTCATTTCATTTTATGATTGTGTATTGTATTTTGTGAGCTTGGATTTTGCATTTTATGATCTTGTATTGTATTTCATGATCCTGTAGTGTATTTTATCATACTGTATTGTAGCTTAGAATCTTGTATTGTATTCTATTATCTTGCATTGTTTTTTATGATCTTGTATTGTAATTTAGTATCTATATTGTTTTTTTAAATCTTGTATTGTATTTTATTATCTTGCATTGTAAGATATTCTATTGTATTGCTTAGATAATCCAGGATACAGCAGCTGCAATGATCACATCTCAGATTGACTCTAACTCAATGACATCTTCTTTCACAGTAGCTGCCTCAGCTGATGATGCAGCAGCTGTAGCAGCTGAGCCCAATGAGCTAGCAGCTGCTGATAGCTGTGCTGATGCAGCAGTGGAGGAGGAGACAGCTGACGATGCAGCTGAGGCTGAGGACGCTAAAGCTAAGATACTGCAGAAGAGAAAGTAATTACTGCTGAATCTCTCTGTCTATCTGTCTGTCTGTCTCTCTCTCTCTCTCTCTCTCTCTTGGTCTTTCTCTTTATCATTCACAATACTGCAACAACGACAGGTCCATGGCATACTTCGGATTGATTTTCTGGATTTTGGAATTTGCACCATTTTTGGACCTTCGTTTTTGCTCGCAGGGGTGATTTTGCGTCAGTAATGCTCAATGTTGTCATTGATGACTTTAGCACTCTAATTGTTGTTATTATTATTCTTCTTTCTTAAGCATTCTTTTCATCTCTATGTGAATGCGGTATTGAAACAAATTGCAAAGTTATATTCAGTAATTGTTCCAATAGCTCAGTGTGTAGAGCTTCAGGTGACTTATGAAATCATAATGACCGATGTTGAGGTGAACTCTGAGTTGAGGATCGACTCCCTGGTGATCTGATCATCATCATAATCATCATCATCATCATAATCCCTTGAATCCCAGTTTAACCCTGGTGATAAGATCCTGTTGAGTAAAATCTCGGACATTCAACGGACTGGTTGTCTGAATAATTAACCAAAGATAGATATCACCATGAATGATTATTTCTTAATTTTTGTCTATATATTGTCTATGTGTAAAGTATACTAGTATTTTATGATTCGTAGTAATTAATTTTTGAAAAGAAATTGTACTTATTGTACGCAAGCCATTAAATTAAACTATAAACTTTCGTTCTTTTTCAATTTTAAAATCCTGACACTTTTAAGTAAATGAACTGGATTGCTTAGTAGTGGTGTGCCTTTAATGATTTTGACACTGTATTATTTGATGAATTTATTTGTAGGTTAAATCCTATTGCATATGCGTTGATTAGTGTACTCAATTAAAAATACGAAATTGTTTTAGGTATGTGATAATGGAGCTGATTGAGACAGAGAAGGATTACGTAAAAGATCTAGACATGATAGTTGAGGTTCCTACTCGTTATCTTCACAAAACACCTCTTTTTGACATTTTGTTTTAATAAATAATAATACTTTGTAAATTTATTGATGTTGATTGATTTTCCTGATCATAATACTGCCTTTAACTTGATAACTAGTTGTTAATTTAATCTTTGTCACGGTAGCTCGAATGTAGCGAGTCGTTTTGAAGAGACTACGACTTGAAAATTGCTATAGTTTCGTGTGTTTTTCTATTTCAGGAACTACTTTAGACGACAACAATAATATTAAACCCTAATCCTAACGTTAATCCCAGCCTTTAATCTAATCCTAATTCAAGGAAGTTAACATCAAGTAAGTCGTTACGAAACTGAAAACACAGGAAACTATTGCAATTTTCAAGTGCTATACTGTAAGAGAAGCCTGGTGTTTCTAAACCTTCGATATACACACGATAGCCTTGATGTACTTCTCGACCCTGGCTAAACTTGGATTCAAGGGAAGATGATGATGATGATGGGCCTTGATGTGCATAATATTCGCTAATGATAAACAAAACTTGTATATCGGTTTATGACATACCCAAAGTTGGTAAATTAATCTATGTTGATCGTAGCTCGAGTTTGTAGAGTCGAAGATCAAGAGAGAGTGCGTTAAGTAGTTTTGAACAAAATTTGTACAGCAGACGTTAAACCCATAAAACTTCAAATATACATCTTTACTATTATTTGACATGGAGTTGTAATTACAAAAATAAATGCAGCAGATTTTGCAAATCCTACTATCCTATGAAATCCAAATCCTATGAAAACTGTAATTCTGCAAATTGTTGTATCAGACTTGGGTATAGATGGATTGACGCTGCGCGTATATTAATGTACTGTCAAGAGAGTTTATTCTTTTATTCTACTGCATATTGTAATCTCTGCTAAAATTTAAACGAACGGCATGATATGGGCATATTGTGACTGGTGTGAGACAGAGAGGATTGGAGAAGGTCTATTTGTATCACGACCCGGATTAAACTGGGATTAATTGATTGATTTTTCAGGGATACCCAAAACTGATACAGTGGCTGGAGGTGAATATTTCACCTGGAACTGGAGGAAGAGATAAAATTTATTGATTATTTGATGGATTGATTAATTGTTTAACAGGGATACATGAAGCTGATACAGTTTGATTAATTGTTTTATTGATCGTTTAATGGAGTTATTGATTTATTTAGTGATTGATCGTTATTTGCAGGGATACATGAAGCTGATACAGTTTGATTGTGTTGATGGATTGATTGATTTCGTGATTGATTGATTTTGCAGGGTTACATGAAGCTGATACAGTCTCAGGAGGTGACGATGCCTCCTGGGATGGAGGGAAAAGATAAGATTGTGTTTGGCAACATCCATCAGATCGTAGACTGGCACAGAGAGTGAGTTTAATTAATTAATTAATTAATTGAGTTTTAGTAATTAATTACTAAAACTCACTAATAATACCGTGGATCAGTATGTGCGGGGTTCAAATCCTGGGCCCGCCCGTCACTGACATCGCTTTTGAGTGAGGAAACTGACGTTAACATTAGCTTTAGCTTTAATTAATTATGTAATTCAACTATTGAAAATAGTATCTTTCCGTGACAGTCAAGTTAAACGTTGGTATTGATTTATTGGATATTTTGTTATATGGATTAAATGTGATCAAACAGACATTTTGATGGAAAGGGTATACTACTATGTTAGACGTTAGAGCTTCCTTATTTTTTGTATTTAAAAATTTACGTGTATTTATGTGTATTTATGTGTTTAGAACATTTCAGCCTGAGCTCAATAGATGCCTAGAAGAAAGTGATCGACTTGGTGGCCTCTTTGTTCGATATGTATGTACTCAATTACTCAATCATCAGCCAACTATCTAATCAATCAATCGATCGACGATCGGTCGATCGATCAATCAATCAAACGATCTCTGTCAATAGATCAATATCCATTAATCAATTAATCGATTTGTCTAGTCGTCTACTAATTAGAAAATTCGTCAGTTAATAAAGTTATGCGTAATCATTTATATAGCTTGATTCAAAGCTTTGATTTGAAGCTATTCAGGTAGACTATGAAGCCATTGGTTAGTCAATCAATGAGTCCTTAATGAAATACTCTGAGTCATATTTCAACTAGTCAGTCATAATGTATAGCCCAGCAGAGAGTCAAATGTTAAGTTTAACATTAAAACTATCAATCAATTAACAATAAACTAATCAAGAAATTAAGAGTAAACCAATCAATCAATTAGCAATAAACTAATCAAGAAATTAAGAGTAAACCAATCAATCAATTAACAATAAACTAATCAAGAAATTAAGAGTAAACCAATCAATCAATTAACACATTCCAGTGTAAAACGTAATCACGCATTATAACGAAATGATCAACTATGTTGATATCTATCACGTTTAAAACCACATATTTAATCCGTTAGGCAATTTAGACCATTTTCTGTGTAACCAGTCCAGTGAATGTCCGAGATTTTACTCTCAGATCAGCGCGGCTGGGATTCGAACCCATGAGGGTTCAATTCACCGCAGGATCTGTCATTTAAAACTTCATGACGTTACCCCTACGCTACTGAGACATTCATTCAGTGCAACCTTGAGTTTCACTGTTATTTATATTACAATTGCACACTATTATTATTGTTTATGTTTTAGATATTCTTTCTTGTTGCAATAATAGTAAATTATTATTTCTTTCTTTACGAAACAACTAACTAGCTGAGTAATGAAGAAATGAAATAATTAACTAAATTATATAACTAAATAGTTGACTGGCTGGAACCAGTGGCCATGTCGGTAAGATATTCGACAGCAGATCAGTATGTGCGGGGTTCAAATCCTGAAAGCCAGTGGCGAAGTCGGTATAACATTCATCAGAATGTGCGTGGTTCAAATCCTGGGCTCGCCCATCACTGACATTGCTTTCGAGCGATTATACTGACGTTAACAATAGCTTTTAGATTTTAATATCTAATAGCTATAGAAAGACATACTAGCTTCTTTAGGCTTTGCTCTTAAGTGCTGTAATAAGAGAAACTGCTCTCCCGTCACGGACATGGCTTTCGAGTGAGAAAACTGACGCTAACTTTAGTTTTAGCTTTATACTTTACCTGTACGTTGTATGATGCAGGAGCGACGCCTGTATATGTACGTAAAGTATTGTGAGAACAAGCCAAAGTCTGAATATATCGTCTCAGAGTATATCGACTGGTTTGAGGTAAGTGAATTAAGTAATTATTACGTAATATAAATAAAATAAATATATAATTTAGTCTATTGTAATGTAATGTGATGTAGTGTAATGCAATTTATTGCAGCATTGCTTAGTACAGGGCATCGCTTTTAAATGCAATAAAATATATAATGTAATTTAATATAATGTAATGTAATATTATATATAGTAATTAAAGTATTAATTAAATATCTATAAATATATGAAAATACTATAATATAATAATATATTGCATAATAATTATAATAAAAAAGCATTAAGCCCATGTTAACGTCGGTGTCATCACTTTGTCTCAATTTCTTTTACGGCACCTGCAGTCCACGTTTGGTCTGTGTGTCGGAACCTGGACACGACACGGGTAACCCTATAAAAATGTCATTAGGAGAAGTTTCAGCATTTAATAATTCTTGTCGAGCTGTAAAAAAGCTAAGGTTAACGTCAGTTTCCTCACTCGAAAGCAATGTCAGTGACGGGTGAGCCCAAGATTTGAACCTCACACATAAATAAAATAAGAATATAAATTTATAAAATTTTAATATAACTGTGTAGGAGTTGAGACAGAAACTGGGTCACAGATTGCAGATACCTGACCTCTTAATTAAACCAGTTCAGCGTATCATGAAGTACCAACTCATGCTTAAGGTTAGAGTGTGTGAATGATCAATGTTTGATCAATCTTAGATGTTCAGTGTTAGATGCCAAAATCAATAGATCAATGTTGGATGCAAAAATTATAGTTGCTTTTGAAATAATTAGCTCTAGAACTTATTTATGCTTTTAAAATTGGTGTTTAGCACCAGTTTCGTTTAAACATTTTTTAATTCCAACAAGTTTAGTCAAATTTTACAAAATTGTAATTAATTAATGTTTTCGATTTGAATAAAATAGGTTTATCAATTTTATTATATTTTACTGAATGTAATTTTTATATTTATGGATGTATTTATGAGTTAAAATTAGCTGAACTGTGTGCGATCTTGATACTGAATAATAATAATAATAATAATAATAATAATAACCTTCCCGAAATATATGGTTCCATTCACTTTAATGTTTTATTCTTCATCTTTATCAATCTTCATCAAAAGATGATATCCATACCGTCTTCATCAATAAAATAACAGATAGACAAGTTATTTATCCCCATCAATAATAATAATAATAATTTTGCTGAAGATCATCATAATCTGCTCGGTGCTGAAGACCATCATAAACATTTTTATTGATAATCCCAGCCGTCAGACACTTCATAATAATAATAATAATAATAATAATAATAATAATAATAATAATGACACACATTATAGTGAAATGACCAACTACCTTGATATCTATCACTTTTAATACCACATGTTAAATTCGTTAGGCAATTTTGTCCATTTTCCGTGTAGCCAGTCCAGTGTCCGAGATTTTACTCTCAGATCAGCGCGGCTGGGATTATTTTATTTTATTTATTTATTTAAACGATTCGAACCCACGAGAGTTCAATTCACCTCAGGGTCTGTCATTTAAAACTTCAGGACACCTGTAACCATTGTCTACACCTGTAACCATTGCGCTATTGAGACATTCAAAATGAATGTTTCAGGTTAAGCAGTTTAGTTTTAATTTTGCCCTGATAGCGGTTTAGCAGTTTTATTTTTGTTTTACCCGGAAGCAGTTTTGTTTTTGTTTTACCTTGATGCAATTTGGATTTTGTTTATGTATATATATATATATATATATATATATATATATATATATATATATATATATATATATATATATATATATATAGGACATACTGAAGTATACTGAGCGCGCTGGTGAGGACACCACTGATCTACGCAAAGCTCTCGAGGTCATGAGAGTTGTGCCCAAGGCAGCCAATGATATGATGAATGTGGGTAGACTGCAGGGCTTCGATGTTAGTACTACTCTCTCGTGTTTTGCCAAGTGGCAGGTCCATGGTACATATTTGTACTCAGAGTCTTCTTTCTTGCTGCATCAAGAGCACTCCATAGATCAACAAGTTAATCGTTTCACAAAAGGCAATGCCACACATTATATATCCTATACCTTACCTCCATACCAAACCTCCATACCTTATGTATCCTATATATTGGGAAAAATATAGCTTCTGAGGTCGTTTTGCGTTGCCTTCCTCAGTACTTGCTTAGTCGCCTCTTTCGACACATGCAGTTCAGCGTACGGGAAATACGTCGCGGACAGTAGTACTACAATTATAATTTTACTGTTATTTTAGAATATAATTAATTAATGTTATTTACTTGATTGACATTAATTAAGTGATTTAGTCTTTAATTATATTATATATTATTCATAACATTCGCTTGTTGCTTAAATTTATAAATTGAATCATTGATTGACTGATTTATTGATTGATTGGTTTATTGATTGATAGGTTGATTTCTCGATTGGCTAACTGTTTAATTGATCAATTGATTAATTTATTGACTGACTGACTGAACGACTAATTGACTGACTGACTGACTGACTGACTGACCGACTGACTGACTGACTGACTGATTGAATGATTGATTGACTGACTAATTGACTAACTGACAGATGGGTTCATTGATTAATTGATTGATGGTCAGGGTAAGATCACGGCTCAAGGCAAGCTGTTGTATTGACTGATTGATTGATTGATTGATTGACTGATTGATTGATCAGGGTAAGATCACGGCTCAAGGCAAGCTGTTGTATTGACTCATTGATTGATTGATTTATTGATTTATTGATTGATGATCAGGGTAAGATAACGGCTCAAGGTAAGCTGTTGTACTGATTGATTGATTAATTGATTGATTGATTGATTGATTGACCGATTGATGCTCAGGGTAAGATTACGGCTCAAGGTAAGCTGTTGTACTGATTGATTGATTGATTGATTGATCGATTGACGCTCAGGGTAAGATTACGGCTCAAAGCAAGCTGCTGTATTGATTGATTGATTGATTGACGGATTGACTGATTGACTGATTGATTGATTGATGCTCAGGGTAAGATCACAGCTCAAGGTAAGCTGCTGCTGCAGGACACGCTGCTGGTAGCTGAGGTGACAGCTAAGACGAGGGGGGAGAAACAGCTGCTTAGAGAGAGGAGGGTCTTCCTCTTTGAGCAGATTATCATCATCAGTGAAGAGGTGGATAGGAGGCGCAACAACATGTCAAATCCTCACTACGTCTTCAAAAACAGTATACAGGTTATTTTCCTTGGTTATCTTTCATCATCATCATCATCATCATCATCATCAGTGAAGAGGTGGATAGGAGGCGCAACAACATATCCAATCCTCACTACGTCTTCAAAAACAGTATACAGGTAGTTTCCCTTTGTTATCTTTCATCATCATCATCATCATCATCATCAGTGAAGAGGTGGATAGGAGGCGCAACAACATGTCCAATCCTCACTACGTCTTCAAAAACAGTATACAGGTAGTTTCCCTTTGTTATCTTTCATCATCATCATCATCAGTGAAGAGGTGGATAGGAGGCGCAACAACATGTCAAATCCTCACTACGTCTTCAAAAACAGTATACAGGTTATTTTCCTTGGTTATCTTTCATCATCATCATCATCATCATCATCATCAGTGAAGAGGTGGATAGGAGGCGCAACAACATATCCAATCCTCACTACGTCTTCAAAAACAGTATACAGGTAGTTTCCCTTTGTTATCTTTCATCATCATCATCATCATCATCATCATCATCAGTGAAGAGGTGGATAGGAGGCGCAACAACATGTCCAATCCTCACTACGTCTTCAAAAACAGTATACAGGTTATTTCCCATTATTATCTACCTATCTATCATCATCATCATCATCATCATCATCTTCCCTTAAGTCCCAGTTTAACTGTGGTCGGGATGCGAATAAACCTTCCCCATTCATTCTCCTCTATGTCCCACTCATTATGTGTTTATTATTTTCTGTATAATTGGATTCTTATATTACTCTATATTGTAGTTTATTATGCAACTTTTAGTTTTTATTATAGTCCTTGCTTCATTTCCTCGGTTGGCTAGCTGGCTGACTCAATGACAACTTGCAGCGGAGAAGAGCTCTCTTATCTAGATTTAATCATTATAGAAATTTGTTGAAATGACGAGTAAAAAGAACTTGCTAAAGGTTGCATTTATCAAGGATGTCACTGATTATTACTGTTTACTGTTTAAACTTGGAAGGCCTACGACACAGGGAATGTGTTGATCGCTTTCCTCGAATAAAGGATTAAAAATTTGGACAAGTCCAAGAACCAGAGTCGACCTAAAATCACTGGAATATCTAAAGTTATATGTGTAGATACAAACGAGCTGTCGATTAATTGATTTAGACTTACGGATTGGTTTAATAACTAGTTACTATTTATTGACTGATTGATTTCTTGTTTGTTTAATTGATTTGTTGATTGATTCAATTATTGATTGATTAATTGATTAACTGATTAATCGATTGATTAACTAGTTTATTTATCATTTGACTAATGATTATCGGATTGAGGCTCAATTGACTTATTAGTTAATTTATCAACGGAATGAATGAATTATCGATTATATAATTGATTGATTAAGAGATCTATCGATCGATTTTACGATGAAGCTATTGATTTCTCGATTGATCAGCTGACTTACAGATTGACTGACTGACTGATTGATTGAATGACTGATTGATTGATTGACTGACTGATTGACTGACTGATTGATTGATTGACAGATCAATATGATGGGACTGGACGACAAGAGCCCCGGTGATCCCCTCAGGTTTATGCTGCTGGTTGATTGATTGATTGACTGATTAATTGACCACGCTACAGATCAATAAGATGAGTTTGGACGACAAGAGCCCAGGAGAGCCCATCAGGTTTATGCTGCTTGTTGATTGAAAGATTGATTGACTGATTGATTGACCACGCTACAGATCAATAAGATGAGTTTGGACGACAAGAGCCCAGGAGAGCCCCTCAGGTTTATGCTGCTGGACAAGAACCCTCAGTCAGATCTCAAGCTCCTGTGTCAGGCGCAGAGTGATGAGATGTATCAGACCTGGCTGGATACCATCCGCTCTCTCTTAGACATGCAGGGGGACTTCCTGAGAGGTGCGTCGTTCTAGATGAGATAAAGCACTTTTACTAAAGTATTACTAAAGTATTTTCCAAATGCTATAGAATACAAATATTAATGTTATTATTGTTGTTATTATTAGTATTATAATTATCACTTGTATTATTGCTATTATTATTATTATTACTATTAGTATTACTATTATTATTATCACATACTTTTATTACCATTAATTAGTCTTATTAGTGTAATTATATTTATTGTCGCTATGACAACTATTCATTAGTCGAACTTATAAATATCTAACAGTATTGTACTATAGTTTCTTTGATTTCCTCCCTGATCTTTGGACTGGTGTTTTTAAATTTTCTACTTTGCAGCGTTTTGGATGTTGTTTTTGCTCACCGGTTTGGATTTGTCTCAGTACTGCTCGATGTTGTCATGGATGATAGTAGTACTGTATTGGTTGTTATGTTATTTTATGCTATAGCGCAGTCTTTTTCTGGGGATGTCCCCACGGTAGGCATGACTTGAGGCACATAGTTTGTTTTATAATTTATTTTATTGATTAATCGATTTATCGATTGATTGATTACGATTAATGCTATTGTTTGTAGCTCTACAATATATCTTACACAAACAGCTCTATAATATATATTGTTTTATCATTTATTTTATCGATTAATTTATTGATCGATTGATTTATTGATTGATTGAGATTAATATAGCTCTATAATATAACACTGATTTACAGAAATTTTGCACAACTTACAACATTATACTTTTCTTATGTAATTTTTTGCGCTGATTTCAAATCTGCTTTTGGTTTTGCTCCATCACCCTCAGTTGTTGAGATATTGAGACTTATATCATTTTAAAGTTTTACAAAATTATAAATTTTGACCATATATTTTAGTCATAATATATATTCTATATATAATTATATAACTTCAATTTAGTAATATAATATTTTTATATAGCTTATATGTTAGGAAATATAGTTAAATGTTAACTAAGTAGAATAGATTTCTGCTTTTTATGTAATTTCAACAATCTAGTAAGAATTATATTGAGAGTATTTAGTAACTTAATTAAACACCACAATTTTATTTCGTCTGTAATTAATAAATGCAGTACACGCCAATATAATTTCATTTTAGTCTCTTGAAAAAGTCGTCTTGAAGGGAAGCCTTGTGCTTCTGAACCTTGACGTTAAACACTCTACAACCTACCTATTAATTCTTTTGCTAGTCTAACTTGTTAAATTATAGTCCGCGTATACTGGATGTTGCGACAGTTGCTCGAGTGTGTCGTATCATCCTGAAGAGCCTTTGAGAGCTTCTGAACCTTGACGTTAAGCACAATACCACCTTCCTACCTTCTGTCTCCTGTAAAAATGGCTGCAACGTCAATGGCAATTGCTGATCGCACTGGAGGATCGTCAAAGTCTGCTAGGCGTTGTTGCGTGAACGATCCAGACAAGTTCTGCTACGTCCGTGGAGAGTTTGTGCCCAAGAAAACATGAGAAAGATCTCAATCAATGATTCCGCATCATATCATCTTTACTTTGGGTGTAAAATGGGCGATCAAGACAAACAGTGGGCTCCACATGTAATCTGTTCTACATGCTCAATATCGCTCGGTAAATGGTTGCGTAGTAGAAGGAAGTCTGCTACCCATGGTGTGGCGTGAGCCTCTTGATCATGTCACTGACTGCTACTTCTGTTTATTAATTAATATAGCTGGTTTCCATATCAAGAATCGTAGGGGTGTCACATATCCTGATATTGCTTCAGTCAGAAGACCAGTCCCATATGGTGAGAGTCTTCCAGTACCTCAACCACCAGTGTCGTATGTTCCTGCAGCTGAGAAAGAACCTGATGTGAATAATGCCGGAGATATATATGACTCAGATTACATCCAGGATGACAATAGCGAGCCTCACCTGATAACAACTGGCGACCTGAACGATCTTGTGCGTGAATTGTCTCGGTCAAAATCTCGATCAGAACTACTGGCATCAAGATGGAAGGAATGGAACCTGCTGCAGAAGAGAACCTTTAAGGCTGTGGTTAGTGGTTTTCTGGGAAACCATCGTGTTCCTAACTACAGAAAATGCGTAACGAATATACTGGAGTGCTATCGGCTAATGGGATGCAATATGTCACCGAAAATACACTTTTTAGATTCCCAAATTGACTTCTTTCCAGGAAACTTTGGAGCTGTTAGAGATGAACATGGAGAAAGATTCCATCAAAACATATCGGTCTCTCTTTTCCATCCAGTGTCCATGAGCAGCGACCTGCGCCTAAACCACCTTTTCTTTAACTCCCTTTACTTTGGACTGAATTTCTGGATTTCGGAATTTGCACCGTTTTTGGACCTTCTTTTTTTGCTCGCCGGCTTGATTTTGTCTCAATAGTGCTCGATGTTGTCATTGATGACTGTAGCACTCTAATTGCTGTTATTGTTATTATTATTGTTACCAAGGTAAATGGAATGCCTCAATGCTCGCGGACTTTTGCTGGCCGTTGTATCGTGATGACCCGGATGCAGAACATAGGAGAAAGTCAAACTCTAAGAGATTACAGAAATTTTAAGTAGTTGTGTAGACGTATAACATAGGAGAAAGTCAAACTCTAAGAGATTATAGAAATTATAAGTAGTTCTGTAGACTTATTTCTAGGCTGGACTAAGTTTACTCAAGGTTTTTACCTTATCTGACCGTTTTACTAAGATTAATAAAAAAATTTGGTTGTGAATGTTAAAGAATTACATATTAATATACAGCTTATTTTGGTGCGTAGTTGTTAAAATTTCAAACTGAGATACCTCAAAAACTGAGGGTAATAGAGAAAAACGGAAATCTGATTTTGAATCAGCTTATAAAACTTTACTAAAGACACCCTATGCTATTGTTTGTACGCTCCAAAAAAGATTTTTGTAGACCACTGTAATTTACACCAACAGCTCTATAATATATATAGTTTTATAATATATTTTATCGACTAATTGATTGATTAATTTAATGGTTGATTGATTATAATATTGGTGTTGTTTGTAGCTCTTCAGTCACCCATAGCCTATCAGAAGGAGCTGACGAAGGACGGGTGAGTCAAAGACTTTCCAATTTAAATTTTAACTTATCAAAATTATTTGACTATTATTAACTTAATTATTATATAGTTAATATTGGTTATTATATAGTTAATTATTATATAGTAAATGACTGCTAAAAACGTATTATTTATTCCAAAAAACACTTTAGATTAGCGTCTTAATGCTATGCAATTTAAATTTTAAATTCTGAATTACTAAAGTATTAAAAAGTGCTATAAACTAAAAATATTAATGTTATTATTTTTATTATTATTAGTATTATTATTGTCACTTTTCTTATTATTATCAGTAATAGTAGTACTATTATTATCACTTATTATTAGCATTAATTAGTCTTATTACTTTAATTATATTACACTAATAAGACTTACATTAATACGATTTGACGTTTGACAACTATTAATTAGGCGAACTTATAAATAATTAATTAGTAACAATTTTATAAGCATTTTTTGATTGATAGAGGTGACTCTGACGCAAGCGCAACTCTCGCTGCGCAGAACTCTGGCGCAGTTTCTTGCGCGACGCTGCGCAAAACTAACTCTCAACCACACACTTCAAATACCCTCCCGGCCGGAATTCTTCCACCCTCATCGGGAGGGGGTGGATCAAACCATAGGGACGTTTCGCCCCCCGCTAAGCAAGAATCTGTAAAATATTCTAGAACAAAATCTGTACCCCTGAGTGGGAGTGGGGGGCAGTCTAGAACAGGCGGGGGGCGGATAGGGGTTAAGGCCATTTCTTCTGTGCCCGGTGATTCTACTTCTGCAAAGGTCAAAGGTCAAAAGGTCAGTTACTGTTTTAATAAATTGTTTTATATGTTCTGCTAAGGTCAAAGGTCAAAAGGTCAGTTACTGTTTAAAAAATAGTTTTATATGATCGGATAAGTTCAAAGGTCAAAAGGTCAGTTGCTGTTTAAAAAATTGTTTTGTATGTTCTGCCAAGGTCAAAGGTCAAAAAGTCAGTTACTGTTTAAAAAAAATTGTTTTAAGTGTTCTGTTAAGGTCAAAGGTCAAAAGATCAGTTACTGTTAAAAAAGTAATAGTGTTATATGTTTTGCCTGCTCGTTTGAAATACTGAAAGGAAAGTAGCCCGGTCTTAAGTGGCCGCAACTAATCTAACAGTATATCCGAATATCTTAAATACGAGGCACAATTCAAATACAAAGAATTTGTTTAGTTTTTAATTTTTGTCATTTGCTCCTGAGGACTGTGTCTATGTTAGTTATCTCTAATGAAGGGGAAATTGTCTATTTATAATATATGCGTATATATATATATATATATATATATATATATATATATATATATATATACATATATATATACGGTATATATATGTATATATGTATACTGGATTGCCTAGTTTTGATACTATCCTTTCAAATTACAGATTAAAGATTAAAGTTTAGAATGTGCTTGCTGGATAATGCTAATATGCTAGTTAAGTGTTTTGACGTTTTGAGCCTATTATAGCCTTGTAAGCCTAATTCTATAAGTAATTGTTTTAGGCCTATAGCTCAATTTATGCGCAGACTATTTGCTTTTCTGGTTTTTGTTGCATTGTTCTATGTGCACGATTCATGTATGGGTTTTTACGCCTGAAATAAAGCAATAAATAAATAAATAAATAAAATATATATATATGCATACTGTATGTGTGTATATTAGCCTATATATATATATGTATATATATATATATATATATATATATATAGATATATATATATTATATATATATATATATATATATATATATATATATATATACATGTATATACACGTACTGTATATGTGTATATTAGCCTATTATATATATATATATATATATATATATATATATATCTAGACGGTGGTGGGCACGAGTAAGTCCTCGCCCCTGGTCACGGGGGGGAGCTCTACGGGGGGAGGGGGGGACAGCTCCCCTGCTCTGAGTTACTGCAATATCGCTGCGGGCATTCGTAGCACACTGGCGCCCTCTCTACTCAAGTCCCACAGCCAGGAGGATCTCAATAAGGCTCTCACGCAGCAACAACAACAACATCAAGAGCAACAACAACAACAATCTCACCAACCACAGGCTAATTCTGCTGATTCTACTCTACAAACTTCCGTACGTTGTTTTTCTATTTAGTTCTTGTTGTGATTATGATTATATGACTATTTATTGACTATGTTAATTATTTATTGACGCCCGTCACTGACTTCACTTTCGAGTGAGGAAACTGACATTAACATTAGCTTTAGCAGCTTTATAATAATCACTGATCGATTAGTTGTTTGATTTATTAATTAGATTGATTGATTATAGTTAAATTAAGCAGACGCCCCTGACATCATCCTTGTACGAGGAAAAGGACATTAAACCTTTATTATTATTATTATTATTTTTTTTTTTTTTTTTTACCCCGGTGTAAAGAACCTGGGGTTTGATAAAAACGATTCAAACAATACGTGCTGAATCGCCGCCCGGCTAATCGAGGTCATCAATCGGCTTAAAAGAATTGTTGAAGCAGACTGCATTAAATCTTTGCAAAGTCATGGAAAGCCTTTGCCAAAGAAAGATGTCTCTCGCTTATCGCCGGTTTGCTCTGCAATAAGTCTGCCTATGCCATTGATAAAGTCAACTCCTTCGGGATTCATCGGGCCCATGGTTTCAATGGCAACCGGAACAACTATTATTATTATTAACAACTGGATTGAATGATTAACAAACAAACGACAGAATTATGCATATAAACCGACGATAAGCTCAGAACACCAAAACACTCGCATATTAGTATTATTCAATAAGAAAACTAAACTTTAATCTGTAATTAGAAAGGAGGTTAGAAAGGAGAAAGGACTCAAAGGAGAGGAGGATCAAAACATGGTAATACGGTTTCCAGAATTCAATTTGTTGTTTAACAAATTGACTTTGGACTGATTATATTATCTGGATTTCGGAATCTGCACCGTTTTTGGACCTTCTTTTTGCTCGCCGGCTTGATTTTGTCTCAATAGCGCTCGATGTTGTCATTGATGACTGTAGCACTCTAATTGTTGTTATTATTATTATTATTATTGTTATTATTATTATTATTATTGCTAACTGGATTGAATGGTTTATAACTAAACGACAGGTGTGTCCTAGAGTGGAACAGCCTCTCAGTGATATAGCCGTTGAGCCAGGATCCACAGCTGTATTTACCTGTAGGATGTGCGGACACCCCTCCCCCACTCTCACATGGACTGGTCCGCCTGACGGGTTAACCCCCCTCTCTCAGTCTGCCACAGTGCTACTCAGTCGTCTAGACGATAACACCGCTGTGCTCAAGGTAATCAATCAATCAATCATTATATCAGTTGTCTAGATGATAGCACCGCTGTGCTCAAGGTAATCAATCAATCTATCAATCAATCATTATATCAGTTGTCTAGATGATAACACCGTTGTGCTCAAGGTCATCAATCAATCTATCAATCAATCATTATATCAGTTGTCTAGATGATAACACCGCTGTGCTCAAGGTCATCAATCAATCTATCAATCAATCATTATATCAGTTGTCTAAATGATAACACCGCTGTGCTCAAGGTAATCAATCAATTAATCGATTAATCTTTCATCAATCAATCACTTTTTTATACGATAACACCGCTGTGCTCAAGGTAATCACTCAATCAATCAATAAATCAATTAATCTAGAAATTGTCTAGATGATATCACCTCTGTTCTCATACTATTCAATAAGTCAATCAATCGATCAACCAATCAATAAATCAATCATTCTGTCAGTTGTCTAGATGATAACACAGCTATGCTCAAGGTAATCAATCAATCAATCACTCTAACGATTATCTAGATGATATCACAGCTGTGCTCGAGGTCAATCAATCAATCATGCAATTAATCCTTCAATCAATCAATCACTTGTCTATACGATAATATCGCTGTGTTCTTGGTATTCCATCAATCAATCAATCAATTAGTCAATTAGTTGTATTGCCGATAATGCTACTGTCTTGAATGTTATAAATCAATCTATCAATCAATCAATGTTTTCTACTGCGTGATGGTAACTCGTTTTTCTGGCAGTTGTTGCGGGTAACTCTGGAGCAGAGCGGTCGATACATGTGCACAGCCAGCAACGACTGTGGCTCTGTCAGCACATGTGCTCAACTCTCCGTGCTTACTGGTTAGACAATCAATCGGTCACAATCAGTCAATTGCAATCAGTCAGTCACAATCGGTCAGTCATAATCAGGCACAATCAGTCAGACACAATCCTCTCTGTACTTCATGGTTAGACAATCAATCAATTAATGTCTTCAGTCAGTCAGGCACAATCAGTCAATAACAAACAGTCAATAAAAATCAGTCAGTCACGATCAGTCACTCACAATCATTCAGTCGTAATCCTCTTCGTACTTACCAGTTAGACAATCAATCAATTAACGCCTTCAATCAGTCAGTCATATTCAGTCAGGCACAATCAGTCAGTCACAATCAGTCAGGCACAATCAGTCACAATCAGTCAGGCACAATCAGTTAATCACAATCAGTCAATCACAATCAGTCAGCCACAATCCTCTTCGTACTTACCAGTTAGACAATCAATCAATTAACGCCTTCAATCAGTCAGTCATATTCAGTCAGGCACAATCAGTCAGTCACAATCAGTCAGGCACAATCAGTCACAATCAGTCAGGCACAATCAGTCAATCACAATCAGTCAATCACAATCAGTCAGTCACAATCCTCTCCGTACTTACTGGTTAGACAATCAATCAATCAACGTCTTCAATCATTCAGAAACAATCAGTCAGTCATAATCAGTTAGGAACAATCAGTCAGTCACAATCAGTCAGACACAATCTGTCAGGCATATTTAGGCAGTCACAATCAGTCAGGCACAATCAGTCAGTCATAATCAGTCAGGCACAATCAGTCAGGCATAATCAGTTAGTCACAATCAGTCAGTCACAATCAGTTGGGTACAATCAGTCAATCACTATCAGTCAGTCACAATCAGTCAGTCACAATCAGTCAGGCACAATCAGTTAGTCACAATCAGTCAGTCACTATCAGTTGGGTACAATCAGTCAATCACTATCAGTCAGTCACAATCAGTCAGTCACAGTCAGTCAGGTATAATCAGTCAGTCGCAATCAGTCAGACACAATCAGTCAGTCACTATCAGTCAGTCACAATCAGTCAGACACAATCAGTCAGTCACAATCAGTTGGGCACAATCAGTCAATCACTATCAGTCAGACACAATCAGTCAGTCACAATCAGTCAGTCACAATCAGTCAGTCACAATCAGTCAGTCACAATCAGTCAGTCACAATCAGTCAGTCACAATCAGTCAGTCACAATCAGTCAGTCACAATCAGTCAGGAAGGTTGTGGTTGGAAGACGTCATCATCCATCATTAAGTTATTAACTAAATCATCTATAACTACAGGGTTGTCCAGAATAAATGAAAATACTTTGAAGGCTAAGAACTTTGACTATTTTTATGCAAACGTCTTACCTGATGCATTATGTTAAAGACAATTCTCCTTTCTATTAAATTGATAAATATCAAGGAGATACTCTCACGAATTTTTGAGAAAGTGCCATTAATCGCCGATATGTAATTTTCACGTCAAATGATCGCCTGTATGAAAGTAAACCTGTCAGAGTTTATTGAACCATAGAACTGGCCACCTAACAAACCTCCTCCTGATTTGAACCCCATTTACTATTCGATTGTTTACTATTGTCTTCTGCAATTAGTCTATCGATAACCGATACACGACGTTGAACATTTGAAACAAGTCAATGTTCACCGTTGGACCCAGAGATCAGTCAGGCACTCGTGGACTCAGCAAATTGGTCAGTGGTCCCAGCGGGTGAATGCAGCTATTCGGACACATGATGGACACATTGAACATTAGTTCAATTAATTCTAAATTCATTTAGGACATAGATAGAAATTGCAATGCGCTTTTTGAAATAGTTGAGGAATAATGCACATAATATTAAATTCTGAATGTCTCAAAAGCGCAATGGTTAAGGGTGTAGATAACGTCATGAAGTTTTAAATGATAGACCCTAAGGTGAATTGAACTCTCGTGGGTTCGAATCCCAGCCGCGCTGATCTGAGAGTAAAATCTCGGACATTCACTGGCAACACGGAAAATGGACTAAATTGCCTAGCGGTTAAACATGTGGTATTAAAAAGTGATAGATATCAACATAGTTGATCATTTCACTATAATATGTGTTATTCTTTATTTTCATATCTTCAGTTTTCACGCAATTTCATTGAAAATTACATATCGGCGACTAATGATAATTTCTCAAATATGTGTAATGGTATCTCTTAGATATTTAGCATATGAATAGAAAATAGAAATGTCTTTAATTTAATGTATACAGTAAGACGTTTGGATAAAAATTGTAAAAGTTATTAGCCTTCAAACTAGTTTCATTTATTCTGGACTACCCTGTATTATTGTTATTATTATTATTATTATTATTATTATTATTATTATTATTATTATTATTATTATTATTATTATTATTATGTCAGGTTCAGACGAACATTTAGCTGCCTGCACTTCTGTACCGTGCGATCAGTTGAACTCACAACCCCCCACTCCTATCCCTGCCACCTCTTCTAGCTCCGCAGCTGTGCCTGACGATGCTCCAGCAGCTGCTGAACCCGCTGAGTCATCGCCAGCTGCTGCGGCTACAACAGGCAGCTGCTTGTCGGATTATATTGCCGAGTCATCAGCTGCTAGCAGCTACTTGTCGGACTATGCAGCTGAGTTATCAGCCGCTAGCAGCTGCTTGTCGGGCTATGCAGCTGAGTCATCAGCGTCTGAGTCACTGCTGGGTGAGTCACTGATGACGGAGCAGTCAGCTACTGCCAGGTCGTGGCCTAGTAATAATGCCAAGTCATCAGCAGCCAGCAGCTGCCGTCTGTCTTCTAATAATGCCAAATCATCAGCTTTCAGCAGCTGCTGCTACAATAACTTGCCTGTCTATACTGCTGATTACACAGCTGCTGTCAGTGCTGCTGCTGAGAGCCGCTCAGCTGCTGCTGCTTTGTGTATTGATACCGATACCATCTACTTGCGGACAACTGCTGGAGGTATGCAACATTTATATCATAATTTCTTTGTGCAACATTGATATCATCTTTTACTTGTGCTACATATATATAACATAACATTGCAGAGTCAGGAAGTAATTCTTGTTTATTTAAGACTCACTAAACACTTAACCAATTAATTTTAATAACACCTCATAGTTCAATAGGAGACTGAAAACTACATTATACAAGTACATTTACCAAAAAAGAGCCAGTGACCAACTAGGCATATAACTATTTATATAAAATTCCAAATCTATATTTCTATTTAATTAATTTTATATTCTATTATATAATTATTTATATCATTTATTTATATTAGTGTACTACTTTAATAGCTCTGGGTGGAGAGGTACAAATTGCTTGGACAATTATCTAATAAATGCCTAGCTATTAAAAGTGATAGATATAGACATGGATGGTAATTTCATTCTGCTATATGTTCAACATTTACTCATTCTAAAATGTGATAAAGACGGAAGCCAAATGTAACGTCAATTTCTCGTCTTGAAAGCATACCAGTGACGGGATGGCTCTATATTTGAACCTACCTTTTATTAAATAATTGACCCTTTTATTATCATTACTTTTTTTAAATGCCGTGGGCTGTACAGGGCCCTCTGCTAAAAATGAAATGAAAGAAAGAATATAATTTAAAGAAAGATGAAAAAAGAAATATTTGTAATATTTCCTCTACGCTCTGGGAGGCCGCATTCGCCAATGTAACACGAAGTCAGACAGCATTAAAACGCTGGAGTGTAATGGACAGGCGCTGCCAAAGGCTTTTTCACGTTGGTCGCCTATAATAGTGCTGGTTCTCCTTCCTAATTCGTTTAATTAGGCAGGAGAATATAATAATTTAATAATTTAATAAGAGAATATGACAATTTAATAATTTAAAGTGTAAATCATTACTAAAATAGAAAAGTTTTTTTTAACGATGTTCTTTCTATTGTTTGTTGTATTAACTTGCAGAGACAGAAAGATGGGACGTGAGAGAAGACACTGGGAGGAGAAAGTTGAATTCTTTCTGTGATCTGATAGAGAACCAGTCAATGAGAAACATCTCTGCATAGCATCTCAATATCTCCAAATATCTCCCTTATCTCCTCAATCTCTTAACATCTCTTAAGATCTTATCACATTAAAATATCTCCTGCTATCTCCTTAATCTCCTAACATCTCTTAGCGTCTTCTCACATTCAAATATCTCCCGCTATCTCCTTAATCTCTTAACATTTCTTAACATCTTCTCATATTCAAATATCTCCTGTTTTCTCCCCAACTCGTGTTGTTGCATTTCTGAATCTCTTAGCATCTCCACATCTCCTAATATCTCCTAACTCTCGTAACATCTCCCAGTGCTGCTGAAGTTGTGTGTCTTTGGATAATAACAACAATACGATTGCTCCAGTCACCAATGACAACATCGAGCACCGTTAAGACGAAATCAAGCCGGCGAAAAAAAGAAGGTCCAAAAACGGTGCATTTTCCAAAATCCAGAAAATCAGTCCCAAGGTAACTCTCATCATAACTTGTCCCTCGCCTTGCCGCATTGCCGCTAAATCACCGTCTGTCACCTATCAGCTCTTAGATGTTTGGTTCCCACTCTCTAGCAGCTTCTGGCTAGATAGTAGAATGTATGGAAATGCTCAGCTGGTTCACTCAACAGACAACGTGTGATTACAGCGTACAGCCGTTGTTTAATAGCGATTGGTCATCTAATGTGACTTGTTGAAAGCTGCAACTCGTATTAGTCGCGATGGAACTCTCAACTTTAACTGTTTAGCCAAGTAATCAAAATCATTAGAGATTTGTGTTGTTAGCCGACGTATAATTGATAAAAAGTTACTGTTAATAATCTCGTGCTAAGTACAACTGTACTCATGCTAAGTGCAACTGTCCTCATGCTAAGTGCAACTCTACTCATGCTAAGTGCAATTGTACTCATGCTAAGTGCAACTGTACTCATGCTAAGTGTAATTGTACTCATGCTAAATGCAATTGTACGCATGCTAAAAGTGCAATTGTACTCGCGCTAATTGAATTCTCTCTAAGTGCTATTGTACTCATGCTCAGTACAATTGTACTCATGGTAAGTGCAATTGTACTTTCCGCCTGTGTCTGACAAGCACGTGACATCGGGAAGTAAGTGCGGCCTAAGTACTGATAATAAGTTAATGCTTAACCTTATCGCTACTTATAAAGCTAAGTTAGTATTGCTTGTATGGCTTGCCTAAAATACGCGTAGACTTTTTGCTAGGGTAGATATACATGTAGTTACAGATGTGAATTAAGCTGACACGTTTAGCTGTAATTGTTCACATGTTGATGTAGATGTCATTGATAGAATCTATCGTTGGTTTGATTCTATATGAATTAAAGCTTCTAGGTGTAGTATTGTTGATGTAGTTAATTGTTGAGATTCATATTAAAACTATTAATAATTAAAAAAATATTATTAAGACTTAGTTAATTTTACTGCAAAATGCTTAAAAGTCAAATCCCGTTTATAATGAAGGGGTAAAATATTGAAAAGTGTATCATATTTTCCTACATTTTTTGCGGTTGATTTTTCACACTAGAAGTTTTGAATGGCTGAAGTGCCATTGGCTCAGCGAATGCTAGTATGCGTCACAATAAAGGAATAGAAATTGTGTTATTCTACATCTTACCTGTTAACACAGTTGATTATTATTGATATATTGCCTGTTAATTCAGTTGATTCTAGATTGTACATGTAGTCAGTATTAATTGCGTTACTATTATAGTAAATTACTCGTTTTCTTTTCTTAACTTTAGTTTCATAAGTTAAATTCGTACGATAGCGTTGTGGTGCACTACTTCTTAAGTGAGATGGGTACAATACCGCTGTAGAGCGTTACTTGATAAAACAGTTTGCGTAGGATTTAGTTACGTAGAATTTCACATAGTGCGAATTGATAGCGCTATCCTTTAAATTCAAATTCATAAGATAAGAAGTCGCTAACGGAATGAATATTTTTCATTGTAAATGTTAGGGGCGCTTTTGCGGAAATGTTGAATACATTATCTCTCATCTACTCCATTTAAATGTATACTCGAGAACAGATTTCTCTGAGAGGAGGGCAAGGGTAGTTATGATTTCCTAGGGGTGAATCAATCAAATTATTTATCAGGGCACGAATTTTATTTGATGGGCAGTGCTGTCTTCTTTTAGGGTTGACGGAGGCCCTGCTCCCCCAAACCCCGAAAGATGCATAAATGAAATTGCGCCCCTGTTCAGTAATCTGTATTCTTTTAGCCTCTGCAAAGGTACTTGTAAGCAAGTAATTCCATTTGTGACAAAATCTCCTACCCAAGTTTTTTACATTTTGTTAAATACATCTTTTGTTATTCTTAATTTAACATTGGCATTGATGTGCATTAATTTATAAGTTTATTTTGGTTAAATTTATTTGATTGATATATTATCTGCTGTAATGCACGGTATTTACAGACTGGATGAGATATAGCATTGCGTCCAGTAGTAGTTCTACTAATTAGTAAATCTCTTAATCGTCATCTTCTTCTTCTGCTCCTCGTGAATCCCAGTCTAGCTAGGGTCGGGATACGAATAGACCTTCTCCACTCTTCTCTGTTCCATACCATGTCATTCACCAATCTCTTGTTTTTCATATCTCTCTTAATCACCGCATCCCACGTCAGTCGTCGTGTGCCTCTCCATAGCTCAACCGCCATCGTATCCCTCTACCTTACATTACATTAATGAAATGTAATGTTATACACATTACACTAATGTAATGTGTATAACATTACATTAGTGTAATGTTATACACATTACATTACACTAATGTAACGTTATACACATTACATTAATGTAATGTTATACACATTACATTATTGTAATGTTATACACATACACATTACATTATTGTAATGTTATACACATTACATTATTGTAATGTTATACACATACACATTACATTATTGTAATGTTATACACATACACATTACATTATTGTAATGTTATACACATACACATTACATTATTGTAATGTTATACACATACACATTACATTATTGTAATGTTATACACATTACATTATTGTAATGTTATACACATTACATTATTGTAATGTTATACACATTACATTATTGTAATGTTATACACGTTACATTATTGTAATGTTATACACTCACTGCATCTACTCTGTCTTTGTCACTATATGACCATAGCAACTCCATCTCGACTGAACGTGAATCTCTTATCAGTAAATTAAACGGTACTTCTTATTCACGTGTATTGGTTTTTCCTTATCTGCACGATCATCAGACCGACCAGAATACATTGTGTTACCTATTACGTTCCTGACATCATCCTTCTATGAGGAAGCAAGACGTTAAACCCTTATTATATTACAGCGAGGCTCAGCCTATCTCACTGTTCGTAAAGTCCTGTATCTTAATCAATTCGTTACGAACCTGCGACTGCTAGCAGCAAATCATGCGCATTATGAAACGTAAACCGTTTTGTCGTGTATTATACTGTATTTTAGTATGTGCTTTCAATTGCTAATTTCAATTAATCGATATGCCAATTTTCTTGATTAGTTTTCTGTCGGTGTATCGCGCATGAAGGCTAATAAATGGAAATGAGAAGTTGTTACATTTTTACTTTTCTAGGTAACTGTATAGGCCTAAGTGTGCATTTTGATGATGCTAGTCTGAATGAGATTCTGCAGATGCCATGATCTCACTAACTAAGCGCTAATGTCTCAATATCGTAGGGGTATCGTCATGAAGTTTTAAATGACAGATCCTGAGATGAATTGAACCTCGCGGGTTCGATTCCCAGTCGCGCTGATCTGAGAATGAAATCTCGGACATTCATTGGACTGGTTACACGGAAAATGATCTAAATTGCATAACGGTTTAAATATGTGGTATTAAAAGTGATAGATATCAACGTAGTTGATAGCTTCACTATAATGTGTGTTTAATTTTGCTATATTGGTCTGGTTAAATGAAAGATGTTTATTGGACTGTGTAACGGGGAAAATTGTTGAATTATATATTACTATATATAAGGTATATATATATTTAGGGTATATATATATATACATACTATATATATACATACTATATATATATATATATATATACTTATATATACTATATATATATATATATATATATATATATATATATATATATATATACTTATATATACTTATATATACTTATATATACTTATATATATATATATATATACTTATATATACCTTATATATAATTATAAGTATCTAGATATTATCTTGGATGCTCTGGTTTAATTATAGATGTTTAATTTTTCCAGCTGTTCCATTACAAAGTACTTGATATCAGAATGGATGACTCATTGTTGATAGTTCTTTGTTTTGAAGTCGTTTGTTTCTAGTTGAAACTTCAAATTCTTCCTCAGAATATCAGACGATTTATTATCTTAATTTTTATGAATGTGGACTATGCAGAATACAATTTAGCTATATTTAAATCTGTTTTGAGAATACTTTGCTATGGAAAGACAATGGTACTTTACATAATTTAATCAATCCGAGTTTTGTTTGATAAACTATTCTTTTCTCATCTGTATCACTGAATTCAAGGTCTGTGACTTTAAGTTACCTTATTGGTATGTAAAATCTAATCAAATTCCCCGGTTTATAAACTTTAATTTAACAGAAATTTCCAGAACTCATTCTTCACATAGCTTTACTAACAATTTTTCCATGCTATTAATGATTTGTGCTATGTAATGTATAAATTCTCTAGTTTGCTTTACATTTAGTTTTCATTCCGTTTTATTATAAATATGGCCACCCTTTAAGTAAGCATTTATTTTACTTTTTATTTTTCTACGATATTTTGATATAACTTGTCCACAGTTTATTTGTTACAATCTTCCAATGTACGAAAGATGTACAGTGAGGATTAATCTTGGTTTTTGGTTCCTACATCATTAGCCAACTTTTGAAGATAAAAAATTATTAAAAGTGAAGATAACAATTAGGGGAGACTAGTTCAAAAAGGGTTAAGAAGTTAGTGTTTTGCCGTTTTAGGATTGAAAGATTTCGTGAGAAAATTGCGAGTAAACGTCGACCCAAAAGGTAAATGCAAAGATATCTATCGCCCAGCTGATTCTGAAGACCTCAGATTATTCCAGTGTTGAAGAAAAGAGTTGGCTGTTTCTACTTATTCTTTACCTGGATTGTTTCAATGCTTGACGACCATACTTAGTACTTCTATATAGAGCCATTCGTGCCGTTTATACCTCATTGTGCAATATACTGCTAAAACGTCTTCTTTCATTTCTATTTGAATACTTCTACTTATGAAGAAGCCCCGTACATTTTACCTCGACTAGTTTTGAGTAATTCGACACATGCGGTCAACCAAGGTTCGATGCTTGAGAATTTTTTTATCAGCACTGCATCTTGCCAACATAACCTGTGAGAGGTTGATAAGGTTATGGTTTTAGACTGGTTGCGTTTATTGGTAATGGGTTTTACTGTGTGATGGTTCTGTTGATTAACTTAATGGGTTGATATACATGTAGTATGCTTTAGAGATCTTTAGAGATCGTAATATCTGGAGCATTTTCCTAATATCTGGAGCATTTTCCTAATATCTGGAGCATTTTCCTAATGTCTGGAGCATTTTCCTAATATCTGGAGCATTTTCCTAATATCTGGAGCATTTGCCTAATATCTGGAGCATTTTCCTAATGTCTGGAGCATTTTCATAATATCCGGAGCATTTTCCGAATGTCTGGAGCATTTTCATAATATCTGGAGCATTTTCCTAATGTCTGGAGCATTTTCATAATATCTAGAGCATTTTCATAATGTCTGGAGCATTTTCATAATATCTGGAGCATTTTCCTAATGTCTGGAGCATTTTCATAATATCTGGAGCATTTTCCGAATGTCTGGAGCATTTTCATAATAGCTAGATGAAATGTGCATAGTAACCCGGGCACTGGTAAAATGTTGTTCTTGACGTTGATGAACTAAATGTCGAGCGTCATTTACTACAAAAATAATGTCAACAATGGCTGTGTCAGATGACTCCATGTTGACTGATGATGATTTATCTAGGTCAGATGACTCTATGTTGACTGATGATGATATATCTACGTCAAATGACTCCATCTTGACTGATGATGGTTTATCTACGTCAGATGACTCCATGTTGACTGATAATGATTTATGTAGGTCAGATGACTACATGTTGACTATGCTCTTGTATAGAGTGCGAAGGCTTAGCGGACTATTTCTATTCGATTGTTGAGAATTGCTTATTCAGAGTTTATTCTGTGTACAGTGCGTGTTACCTATCGACTCGATATCTTGTAAAGTTGTTGTTGTATTACTTGGATACATGACAATGTACCCTATGTATTGATGACGTATTGATGATGATGTATTGATGACGTATTGATGATGTATTGATGACTTATTGACGTGTAAACGATGACTCTTTACTCTGTGTGCACTAGCACAATATTACAAGCACAGTGTTACAAATACAGTGCTACAACCGCAAGCACATCACAAGCACATTATTAAAAACACACTACCACACATCTTTAGTACGCTATTAAGAATCGTTGTTATTTAATTTACTGTATAGCACTAGTATTCGTGTTTAATGCTTGTGTGTACACAGTATAATGACAAATCATGCTTGTATTGTTGCATACTACGCCTGATGTAGATAGGTGTGTATGTATGTGCAAAATACGCTTAGTATATGCATGTGTGAAGTATCTGTTTAAAGTCCATTTTGCCATCTGACGATGATATTGAGGTCTGTAATAAAGCTGAGGTTGATGTAAGAGATAGTGTCGTGGATGTACAGTTTTCAGCTCTTTTATTTATTTGACAATTGTTTTATATGTATACCTTTTAAGGTTTCTATCTTTTGTACTGGCTGCATGATTATAGGTGAAAATTCTTTAAAAATACATTTCTCTGTAATCTTAATACTGAGGACACCTTCGATTAATACAACAATTAAAAGGTGTTTTTTATCTTCATATTCTGTAAGTGAAAGGAATGTGAGATGATTTTCCTTGTCCTTCTTTGTTCTATATGGCATCCCGAATATATAATTTAGGTACACTGTGTATACGCTACACAGCTATTGTTTTATACTTGTATTCCCTTGATTTGTTTAAGCTGATTTGCATTTCTGTTTCCGCGGTGCCTTTAATTAATTATATGCACTTGCTAATTGTTCTCTCCTATGTTGATGCGATTGATTTATTGATTTGATTATTTTTATTGATTTATTGGTTGTTTACGCTTGATTGATTATTTCTTAAATTGACTGATTAACTGGTTGTTCGCCATATTGATTGATTGAAATTGGTTGATGGAATACGTGATGCATTGATTGAATTGTGAAAGAAAAGTTTGACTGATTAATTACAAAACTCAACTCACTGATAGTTATAATTTATAACTTATTGTACACCTTTGTTCGTTAGAAAATCTATTTGCTTGCTGAATTGACATTTAGGTTAAAATTTTACCTATAAGAACTTATTGAATCATTTGCTAAATGTTGTCTTATTTATTTACAAATGAATTTTGATCGTCAGATGATTTTTGATTTTCTAAGAAGAAAATTTATTTTAGTTTTCATATATTCATATGATAAATTTAGCACCTTTTTTTCACGTGGTTGAGCGTAGTCTAATTAGGATTTGAAATTTAACGTCAATGTTTGTTTATGAAACATTTATCCCAACCATAGTTAAACTTAGATTTAAGGAAAGAAGATGATGATGATGATGATGTTTGTTTACAAAAAATAAAAGTCCGCCAACTTGCTTCGTTACCACTTAACGAGGTGGAAGTGAGTATTATACGACTATATTAAAATATGTCTAGGGCTATGTGGGTTTCTGTATGGGGTATTGACACCAAACTTTATTTTAAATATTTGTCCTTACACTTGCGTGCTCTATTATACAACCCAAATGTATTTGATAAACATAGATATCGATTGATTTATGCGTAAAATAAGAACGTTTACCAAAATGTGTGTCACTTAGGTGAAAGTAATAAAACGTGTAATTGACTTAATATAATTCTTTTGGTATCGAGGGTATTTCAAGCGATGATTTAAAAAGGAATCCAATTTTATTATTCGGCTTAATTGTTATTCCTTATATTGAAAATGAAAATCTACATAGAGATTACGTAGAAATATTTCTATGTAGAAATATTTCAGCAATATGATCGTACTAAATGAGCAAAGATCGCGTAGAACTTGCTAAATTAGTATTTATTAAATAACTGTATTTTGTGTGTTTATTCTGTCATTATGAAAGGGATATAGTTATGATCATGTCAAACTTTCTATCTAGTTATTTGAAGTTAGTCTTGTAATGGGATCAATCGTAACTTGAGATTAAGACCTATTTATGATTTTCTTTTAAGATTTTCCAAGTCGATAATTTCGATGAACATTATGGCATATTTCTAAATGTTGACTTTAGCATATTGCGTGTTCTTGTTACGTGTTACAGGTAATAAACCATGTTTTAATTATTAATTTGGAAGCTTTAATGTACGTTTATACATGTGAATCTGAGAAGTAGCAAACTGTATCAATTTCCGCAAATGTGTTTTACTTGTATTCGCAAGACTGTAATTTTTATAAATTTGATTTTTGATTTGTTGGCCGTTGAGCGGGAGATTTTGCTGATATCTGGCACAATTTCATTGGATTGTCGTATCGCATAATTCGTTGTATCGGCTATGTTAATGTGAGTGCCGGTCAATACTGTTTATCCTATATTAATGTCTGTATTTTTCTGCTATATGCCAATGTAAATTTAGCTGCGTCATCTCTCTCCGTGTTACTTTGTTTAGATTAAATGCTTGATAATAACATTTTCTGGTGATAAAAGCGTTGTAAATTCACCAGTAATACTAATCAAATCTCTGTATGTCAGTATAATATAATGAATTGATGTTGAAGTTAATGTTGCAAGTTTTCATTGGTGTGAAATTATTATTTGTGTCATATTCTTAGATCAACGTCATTAATTGATAGACCATCTGTATCGTAACCCTCGCGATAAGTCTAAAACAGTCGAGATCTCGTTTAATTAAATACCACCATTTGTACTTCTTTAAGAAGTAGAAATATGGGTATGAAAATCGTTTAAAAGTTTCTAATTGTACGAGTATTGTTGCCATAATACCTTCTAGTCATTAACATGCATTGGTAGTCCAGTGGTAAAAACAGTCGAATCTCATGAGGAACTTTTTAATGAAAGTAGTAGCCGGTGCTACTGAATATGACGCTAGACTTAGTAGAAGCTTGTAGTAAACTTTATGTCTCAGCATTAATTTAGTTGCGTTGTGAAAATGTGATCAGCTTAAACGCATTTTGAGCAACTTAATCGCTTTAAAAGAATTTAAGGATGTATGGGCAGTGGAATGATACATGTTTGTAGTGTGTACTCTTACACGCTGACTTCTTGAATGTAGTAGTAAAATAGCCATAATCGTAGTCGTTAGCTTATCGTGACGTATTTATGACGTAACTATGACGTCATATTGCCAATCGCCTGTGCTGAAATAACCGTAGTCGATTAACGAATATTACTATTATTTTGAAGATATCGTCTATAGTGAATTAGTAACTTGTGTAGAGTGTTGTAACTAATGATTTAATAGTTCCAAATGTTCTGGGCACTAAACCTCCAGAGTATGAGTTTACTTTTTTGGTGTCAAGGTCGAAATTTCGACTCTGTTCTCTATCTCCTTATTTCTCAAAGTATGGATTATAGTATTAATTTTTAAGTTCGGATTCCTTTTATTGGTTACTATTTAGACTTGTCAGTGAGACGGTATCTAAGCAGAAGAATTACTAAAAATTAATTAATTAATTAATTATTAGTAATTACTTTATGTTAGTAAAGAATTCGTCATTCACCATGACGATGTTGTCAGAGGATACTGTTAGAGTTTCTATGTGGTGATATACATATATGTTGAGACGTTACCGTAGCTATGTAAATGAATGTCCATATATATAATCGTTGTGTAATACAAGCTGTGTTACTGCTATGTGCGGAAACATTGCTGATATTAGTTATGACAAATAAACCGTTTTCTTCATTTGAACTTTCCGTATTCTGTTGTTTATTTGCATTATTTCACTGACCTTCCTAAGTAACTCCAATGGATATGCGGACATGCACATTCACTGCAATGGATGGGTCCATATCCGCTTCCTGCAGCGATTCCCAAATAGAATCTGAGTGCGGTCAAGTTAAACATATAGGCGTGGTCAAGTTAAACATGTAGGTGTGGTCAAGTTAAAAAAATGGGTGTGACCAAGTTGAAAATATGGGTGTAACCAAATGAGAATTCTTAAGCTATTCAGGCTATTTAGTGTCGCAGCCAAAAATTTTTTCTTGGGTTGGCAGCCTATACTGATTGGGTGGCAGCTTAAATGTTTTTATAGAGCCTATCATAAATAGATAATGTAAATTGCTTTGGAGGGGGGGCAGCATTCTCATTTAGGGGATAGTTGTCCACCTGTAGTTACGTACCGGACTGCATTGTGTCATTTGTCTTATTCAGAGAGCTGCCAAGTAATAATAATAATATTAATGAAGGTTTAACGTCCGTTTCCTCATCCAGGAATGATGTCATGGACGTAATGATCTAATAGTTCAAGTGGTCTGGACACTGACCTCCAGAGTATGGGTTTACTTTTTGGCGTCAAGGCCAAAATTTCAACTCTGTTCTCTCCACTAGACCTCCTTGCTTCCCAAAGTATAGATTATATTATTAACCGCTAGAAGTTACTTCTATAAGTTTATTATTTGCAGCACTCACGTATTTAAAGTTGCTGAATACTTGCAAAATTTTATGGCATTTAAATTTAATAAATATAGCCTTAAAATTCTCAAGAAAAGCCTAATAATATTACAGAATGATGCGTCTATCTCTCTAAGTGAACTGCCTACTGGCAGGTCCATGATATACATTCATGACCAAAAGTTTAGCACCGATTAGATAAATACACTAAACTTGCCATACATTAATCTGTAGCGTCAGACGTGCTAAAAGTAAAGCAACTACTGTTTATGTTTATTAAATGTCAATGTACTACATACATATTTTCACTAGTCTCAGTATCTGGTGTGCCTTCCTTTGTTTGCAATGACTGCTTTAATCCGATCAGGCATGGAATGCACAAGATTGCGACAGTACTCGGGTGTTATTTCGCTAGTCCGCACTCGCTTAATTGCTTTAATAAGTTCTTGTTCAGTTGACGGATTCATTGCTGCTACCTTCTGTTTCAAGCAAACCCACAGTTTTTCAATAGGATTGAGATCTGAACTTGACCCAGGCCAAGGTCCAAGGACCTCCACACCTTGTTCTGTGAGCCAGTTGGTAACAATGGCTGACGGATGGCAGGGCGCTCCATCATGCTGAAATATTGAACAGTTAAGCAATTCCATGTTTAACAATAGTTTATCTTGCAAAACTGATAGATATTTCTGTCCGTTGATCCAAGTATTTTTCGGCATAAACCATAGGCCACCTCTACCAGTTCCAGAGAAGCTCCCCAGACCATTATTGTTGGTGCTTGCCGCACAGACGGTATCACATAGCAGGTGTTATACCGCTGATTTGCTGGACGCCGCACGTTTCTGATGTGGGATCTGAACTGCGAGAACGTTGATTCGTCCAACAAGAGAGCTTTCATCCAATTATCACACGTCCAGTGACGGTAGATTCTACAGAACCTCAGGCGATCCTTGATATTCTTGGCGGTCAGGCGAGGTTTCCTTGCTGGGCGTCACGATGGTAGGTTAAATTCAGTTAGAAGACGTTTTCTCACAGTCCTGCCACTTACTGCTGATCGTGTCTGAGAAGCAATTTGCGCTGATGACCAGGTTGGATGCGCTGTAGCAACACGTCGGACTTTTCTGTCAGTGCGAGGCGAGGTGATGCGCGGACGTCCAGACCTTCTGCGAGACTTATAGCCCTTCAGTTCATTCATTCTCGCTATAGCTCGAGTCACTGTCGACTTGGCTATGTGTAAACGTCTAGCGTCACTATGAGACATGTTCAGCTCATGCAATACCACAATTTGTGCACGCTTTGTAAGAGAAGTTTCTTTGGATTTTCCCATTGTGCTGATACAATTTCAAATCTATTACCTTATGAGTATAATATTGTATGCAAAATGTCAAAAACTAAGTTGTTTTGCTACTACAATGGAATTCTAGTGATAATTCAATAAATAGCTTAACTCCTGTCCTGTACTGTGAACTATTCAAGTCGATTTATCAAATGACCAGTAGGAGAGAGATACATACATAAGCTGGGCTGACAAAAGAGGGCGTAAGTACCAAATAGTGGACCAGAGTTCAGTTACGTAACAGACAATAACTTCCTAACAACCAACAAGTTACTTGACGGTCACTGGTGAAGTCTACGGTTACGCTTTAACAGTCTCTGGCTGGACGTCTGCAAACTGGAATATTTACCTTGCCTGGTTCACAGAGGGTGTGTCATGCCTGACACTAATCACTCAAGCAAATAATCATTGTAGTAATCAAACAAGTGTATTTAGTAGCAAGTGACAGCCCAGCATCTTGTTTCTAGTGATTGACGGATTTTCACTTGGGAAATATTGTTCCTAAAGCACATTATACAAATTTTTAGTGAATAATGCTCATCGGTGATAAAAATTTGGCCATGACTGTATAATGCCTCTGCCATTCTCTGTCTTTCGTTTTTCTCTTCTTCTCGATCCACATATGAGTGGATATTTAAATCATCTAACATTCCCAATGCTACCTTTGAGCTCTAGGATGCGCCTAGATACTTACTTCTTAACTAAGCTTATTCTACTCACTAGATACCGAATTCAGTGATGACCTAAGAAACAAGACACACCTATGTATATGACGCAGACATGTATGTAATATGACGCTTTCATATGTGCAATTTGATTTATATTTTAAATTACTTGAATATTTTCATCAATTCTTTTCTTAAAGCAGAACAGAAATGGAATGAGGACTCCAATCTGTAAAGGTAAATATAAACAAACATGGCGGGCTCGGCGTTAAAGAGACTTTTGTCAGAATACAAACGTGAGTGGACTAAAAGTGTTGCAATTCTCTATAAGATATCCTATATTATAAGACATTAGTGCACATTGTGTGACTCATAAACGACATCTTGAATAGAGACCATTAGGACTACTGACCTTGAGCTTAAACCGCCATAAATGAATTTTTAGAATTTTAGTATGGTGAATATATTTCTTATTTCGCACTCATCATTATCATCGTCATCACCATCATCTTCTCTTGAACCCCAGTTTAATTTACGGTCGGGGTAGGAATAGACCTTCCTTTCTATTCATTTAGAACATTTTTGTAGTAATTTCTGGAGCCTAGGGGCTGACTCACCGAATGCCCATTTGCATTGTCGCCTTTTACAACATGTGTAGTCCACGATTGGTCTGTATTTCAGCAACCCAGACATAACAAGGATAATTTCTAATTTAACATTCTAAACATTAACTTTGCGTAAATTAGATCTCAGGACTGGTTCAGGAAGTCGCTAAGACTCCCTGAACCAGTATAATTAAGTTAAGATCTGACTACGCAAAGCATCAGTCAACTTCTAGCCTTCCCAATATCCATTCAGCCTTCCTGTGAATGTAAAAGAGGATTTTATGCTTCTGAAAAAAATAGACCAGTTAATCATAGCAAAATTTCTGTTATTTAAAGTTTACTTCATTAGAGAAAATTACTGTTGATTACTTATAGTAGCTTTTATAGTAGCTTGTACTTGTCCAACAACCTTCAATGAGGCTTTGAACAAAATTGATGCTTGATGCATTTCAGAGCTGACCCTCAATCCACCAGAGGGTATCATTGCTGGACCAATCAATGAAGAGAATTTCTTTGAGTGGGAGGCACTGATTACGTAAGCTAATTTATGATTAACGTATAAATAAAACGTTTAATTTAATGATTAAAATTAATTATCAAATATAATAAGTTATAATAATTAATCACCCTGATTAATGATTATAGCTTATTACAAATAAAATGTTCCTAAGTTTTAAAATAAAAATTCTTACCTGACCCACATTTTTGAAATTTTAAGTGACAAATAATAAACATTTGTCATTAGAGATCATATTGTGTGCTGATTTTGTTTAAAATTCATTTTTAAATGTAATGTCTTATGCTGATAAGTGATCATTGTTGTAATTCAATGAAAAGAGAGGATCATTAGATAAGTTTAGATAACTCCAGATAAGTGTAGGTGACCCAGGATAATTCTAGATAATGCCAGATAAGTTTAGATAACTCTAGATAAGTTTAGATAACTCTAGATAAGTGTAGGTAACCCTAGATAACTCTAGATAACTCCAGATAAGTTTAGATAACTCTAGATAAGTGTAAGTAACCGTAGATAACTCTTGATAACTTCAGATAAGTTTAGATAACTTTAGATAAGTGTAACTTTAGATATCTCTAGATAAGGTAACCCTGGATATGTCTAGATATGCTGTAGCTTGCTTGTTTGTTCTCATATTATCATATAGTCACTTAATTTAGATGTATTTGTTCAAATGTTTCAGCGCTCCAGAGGGAACATGTTTTGAGGGGGGAGTGTTTCCTGCTCGTCTCACTTTTCCCACGGACTATCCGCTCAGTCCCCCCAAGATGAAATTTACCTGTGACCTCTTCCACCCAAACAGTGAGTGTGCATTAGACAATAGTCATATAGTTTTCTTCCACACCCATCCTGAGCACTTTACGATAAACAATGTGCACTCCATCGATGAACACTGGCTTGAGCCAGTGGTGAAGTCGGTAAGACCGTGGATCAGTAGGTGCTGGGTTCAAATCCTGGGCTCTTTTTTCACTGACATTGCTTTCGAGTGAAGAAACTGTCGTTAACCTTGGCTTTAGCTTTGTTACAAGTTAACCTCATCTCAATGGGTATACCTTAGCCAAACCTCAACAGTCTTTAGCTAGGAGAATCCAGGCCTACTTGGCGATTAAATTGAATTCTTGAATTATTTTTTTTGTTATCGTAGACACAGTAAGTAATGATTGCTCTATCCTGCATGAACTCAAGTAGTTTCAGCCACATGCATTGTTTTAAAATAAATCAAATCTAATACAACAGACTCATTTAAGTTGTCTAATATTTTTTTAGTCAATTTGTTGGTGACAGCTATAACTATCAATATGTGAAGCTTGAGACGTTAATTAAAATTCTAATGCTATGGATGTAGGTCATCTAAATAATGTTGAAACATTTTATGCTCTTTCAATGTTGATGTCAGAGAAGTTCTGATGGCTACACTGACTAGTGAACTGACTTCCCTGACAAGTCAGCTGACTCCAGTGATTAGTCAGTTGCCTCTATTGTCTAGTTGGCTAACTTCACTGACTAGTCAGCTGACTCCAGTTTTTGAAAAATTAATTGATCAGTTTAATTTAGAAACTCTAACTGTCTTGAATTTGTCTCATTATTAATTGAATGTAGATTTTGCATATATTCTCGTATTCCGTTGTATGATAAGAACTTAACTGTGGTGCTGTGTGCTGCAGTCTACCCTGATGAGAAACTGACCATATCAAACCATTATTATTATTATTTATAAGAACTTAACTGTGGCACTGTATGCGTGTGTTGCGTCTACCCTGATGGGAAACTGACCATAGCAAACCATTATTATAATTATTTATAAGAACTTAACTGTGGTGCTGTGTGCTGCAGTCTATCCTGATGGTCAGGTCTGCATATCAATACTGCACGCGCCTGGAGATGATCCCATGGGCTATGAGTCGAGCTCTGAGCGCTGGAGCCCAGTACAGAGTGTGGAGAAAATACTGCTGTCAGTGGTCAGCATGCTCGCCGGTAGGTCACCGCTAATTCATCATCATCATCATCATCTTCCCTTGAATCACAGTTAATTAGGGTCGGAATGCAAATAGACTGTCTCAAATCCTCTCTGCCCTACATCATATCATCAGTCAATCCCCTCTTTGAGACTTTTCCATTCGTTTAAATTTTTGTAGCCATTTCTAGAGCCTAGGAGCTCACCAACCGAATGCCCTTTCTAACGTTGGTATGATCTTGATGCTTTAGTCGCCTTCTACGACACGCGCAGCAATAGTTGGTCAATTCTTCAAACAACCCGGACACAACATGGAGACGGACACAATACGGGGACGGACACAACACGAGGACGGACACAACACGGGGACGAACACAATACGGGGACGGACACAACACGAGGTCACCGCTAATTAATTCTTTTAATTACTATTGTCATTGTATTAAGAAAATTACGACGACAACAGATGAAATTTTTCGGACACATTATGCGGAACAAAATAGTTGAAAATACCGTAGTGGCAGGAATAATAGAAGGAAAAAGATGCAAGGGTCGACAACGAATGACGTTTATTAAGAGCCTAAGCAAATGGATGTAGTTAACTGAAACAGAGATGATCAGAGCAACAATGAACAGAGACATATGGAGGAAAATGACCATGACCGCCCAGGCTTAGAACAGGCACGGCACTTAGTGAAGATTAAGAAAATGTATTAAGAAATATGAAGAAGAGTTGGATAGGACACTTTCAAAGCAAGGAAGGTCTCTTAATAGAGGTCATTGAAGCTAGAATGGAAGAGAAAAGAGGCAGAGGCAGGCCGAGAATAGGTATGTTAGATGATTTATAGATCCACGCATATGTGGAAATAAGAGGAAAGCGGAAGACATGGAAGAGTGGAGGCGTTATATAACTTGGACCTGCCAGTAGACAGTGCACTAAGAGACTATTGTCATTACCCGAGCTAGTCCAGGTTGTTGAAGATTAGATCAACCATGGACTGCACGAGTAGAAAAAGATGGCAAAGCACTAGAGAGAGAGAGAGAGAGAGAGAGAGAGAGAGAGAGAGAGAGCCATGATCGTTTATTTAGTAACAGCTGTTGTGTTGTGTTGTTCTAGATCCTACAATAAATCGTACATTAACAGCTGTTGTGTTGCATTATTTTAGAACCAAACGACGAGAGTGCAGCCAACGTTGATGCCGCTAAGACCTGGAGAGATGATAGAGCGAGATTCAACGAGATAGCGCAGAGAACGGTGCGCAAGTCTCTAGGCCTCCTCCAGTGATTTGTGCATGACTGCACGATGAAGTCTGTGCAAGTCTCTAGGACTCCTGCAGTGATTTGTGCATGACTGCACGGTGAAGTCTGTGCAAGTCTCTAGGACTCCTGCAGTGATTTGTGCGTGACTGCACGGTGAAGTCTGTGCAAGTCTCTAGGGCTCCTGCAGTGATTTGTGCGTGACTGCACGGTGAAGTCTGTGCAAGTCTCTAGGACTCCTGCAGTGATTTGTGCATGACTGCACGATGAAGTCTGTGCAAGTCTCTAGGTCTCCTGCAGTGATTTGTGCATGACTGCACGGTGAAGTCTGCGCAAGTCTCTAGGCCTCATACTGCACTAGTCTCTAAACATAGGCGTTGATTTGTGCAGTGAACAGTGCACCATGCTGTTTTATGTGGACTGAACAAATACTGCACAAATACATTGCTCTCGCGCACTTTAAATTTATCAGAAATTCTCTAACGCTCAATTAATGTGACGGATAGGTCATTCGTTTGGTTTGGGTATTAGAGCAATTAGAATCATATTCTGGTAATAACAACTGAAGATTTTCAGTCATTGGTTCCTGTCATGCATTGATCAGCGTTAGATGATGAGACGAACTTTAAATATGTTTTTTAAATAGTTCCTAAGCTCATTTCAGAGTCTATAGATGTATCGATTGTCAACTCTATAGAAATAGAGTTGACAATCGATATGTATTGCATGCAGTAGATAATTTTCCAGAAGTTTGGTAGAGAGAGAGAGAAGTAAAAGAGTAAGGTTTTATGTGAAAGTTGGAAAATATATTCTTAAATATGCAATTGAAATATTTATTTGTCCATAATTTTCCTCTAAGAATTATCTACCAACTATATTGCCAGTCCGGCTAAGCTAATCTCTGTTGTGTGAAAGCGATAGGGCCTGCTTTGTAATCAAAGACATTGGAAAGGATTACAGCTGCTTCTTGCTGATAGAGTAATAATAATAATAATAACAACAATTTGAGTGCTACAGTCATCAATGACAATATCAATATACAATTTAATAATATATATTATAATATAATAACGATTCTATTATTAATTATATTAATTATTATTAAATTATATATTAATTTTATTATTATAATTATATTATTATATAATTTAATATACATGTATGTTATTATAATAATGTATATTGTATAGAATATGCAATTTAATTTAAGTTTATTTTAGAATAATTAGTGGAAATTTTTAACCACTTCACCAATCAGCCTGAAGTGACATTCTAAGATTGTTAAATTGTAATAAATGTAAGTAGATTTATTCAGCATAAATTTGTGACTCTATTGTAATTTTTTGCACAGTATTTATGTATAATATCGATGTTGCTTCAAATAAAGTTTATGTATATAACTGCACTTTTTGTTTTAAGATTCTGTTGTATTGTAAGTGTAATATTTGTGTTGCCAAAGTTGTATGTTCTGCTCGACAACTTAATGTGCAATACAGTACAGTAGGCCTAGGGTCCAGCATTAGGATCCATGGGATTTAAGCATGAGATCGTCACTATACATCTTCAACGGATAGGCCTATAAAAGTAAAGTAAACACGCATTATAGTGAAATGATCAACCATGTTGATATCTATCACTTTTTAATATCACATGTTTAAACCGTTAAGCAATTTAGTCCATTTTCCTTGTAACTAGTCCAGTGAATGTCCGAGATTTTACTCTCAGCAGATCAGCGCGGCCGGGATTCGAACCCACGAGAGTTCAATTCACCTCAGGATCTGCCATTTAAAACTTCACGACGTTACCCCTACGCTATTGAGACATTTAACACACATTCTATACACACGCGCACACATACACACACACACAGACACACATACATATATATATATATATATATATATATATATATATATATATATATATACTGTATATATATATATATATATATATATATATATATATATATATATACTGTATATATATACGCTTCTGTCAACCTGTTTGCGAAACACAATTCAAAATCGGCCGTAAGAAAAAAGATTATATGTAACTCTAACGCACTATTCAATTCAAGCATTTTTATTTAGACGTAATATTCAGGCATGCTACTTACACGCACCAAGTACTATTAATGCTACTATGATTGGAAATAACATAGCACTAATTTTTATAATAACTGCAGAAAATTTGTTTTGTGTATGTTTGTGCATGTACGTTTGATAGCGTACGTATGCAGGCCCTATGTTCTGCACATATTTCAGGCGTATGATGGTTTGCATGTTTAATTAATTTAATTTGCATGTTTACAATTATAATTATATCAATTTACATCAGTTTATCATCAGTTTACAATTATATAATTTTGCAGTTTATATCATTCAACCCTGATATCGTATTGGATGAGGAAATAGAATATAACCTCTTTTATTTATAACGTAATAGTTCTAGTACTGATATGTAAAGAGGTCGACTTGAGGCGTCGCCTAATAAATATAAAATCTGTACAGAATTTTTACCCACTGAATTACAATGCTCCCCCAGCCACTTCATTTACTCTTTTAAAATCGTATGTCTAAAAAAAGTAAACACACATAGTGAAATGATCAACTGTGTCGATACCTATCACTTCTAATGCCACATTTTTAATCCGCAACGTAATTTAGACAATTTTCCGTATAACCAGTCTAGTGAATGTCCAAGATTGTACTCTCAGATCAGCGTGGCTGGGATTCGAACCCACGAGGGTTCAATTCACCACAGGATCAGTCATTTAAAACTTCAAGACGTTACTTACCCCTACGCTATTAAGACATTCAAAAAAAGTCTAAAAAAAGTCTATAATGAGCCCCATACATCTCTCACACTCTAAAGAGGCTTCGCTCACAAAGCTCATTGTACCAATATTTATTTTGAGCTGATAGGAGATGGGGGGGGGGGGGGGGAATTATCCATCCTAAAACTGAGTTCAATTGCTAAATGCTTTATTCATTGACCCTAAAAATTTCAAATATTCACCACATACGTACAACTGTACAATAGAATAATAATATAATTAGTAATCGATCTTGGTCCTTACTAAAGTAGTACAATTAAATTAAAGATTAAAATAGAATAATTTAAATAGTACATTTCTATAGTATATTGAAGTAGCCCGATTAAAATAGAACACTACAATAGAACAATTTAACAAGTGCATTAAAGAAGTACAATTAAACTAATGCATAATGCTGTACAATTGAACCAGTACACTAAAGTAGTACAATTAAACTAATGCATAATGCTGTACAATTGAACCAGTACACTAAAGTAGTACAATTAAACTAATGCATAATGCTGTACAATTGAACCAGTACACTATAGTAATACAATTAAACTAATGCATAATGCTGTACAATTGAACCAGTACACTAAAGTAGTACAATTAAATCAGCCACAGTCGAACGTACAGTATTACAAGCGGTTCATTAAGTCTTCAGGCTAGCGGGCCGTCATAATGTCATATACTGTAGTAACGGTGTCATACTTAACAATGAGTAATATTACTTACAAGTAATAGTCACATGTAATAGCTACTTGTAATTATTATATGTTTATCTATATGTAATAATGACATGTAATCAATAGTTATGTACAGTATATACTAGTTACATGTAACAGTTGCAAATAATGGTACCAATATTCTGAATATTTTAAAATCGCCATTCTGCTATACCCGAGGAATTAAAAATATATAAGCACCTGTATGCGTAATCGTTTTATTAGGACTACTAATGATAATAGGCCTACTAATTATAATAGGCCTACTTATGATAATAGGCCTACTAATTATAATAGGCCTACTTACGATAATAGGCCTGCTAACGATAATAGGCCTACTAATGATAATAGGCCTACTAATGATAATAGGCTTATACTATATGTATTGGCCGATTTAAATTAAATATAATAGCCTTTATCAATAATTATCATCATACAGGCTCTAATATTAATATTACACATGTATAATAAAAGGTTTATATATCATTTATATATATATATATATATATATATATATATATATATATATACACATATATATATATACAGTATATATAAATTAGTATGCCTAAATATAGGCCTACAAATAGCTGAATGACCAATAAAGATCTCTTCTAGATCCGCACAGGGTCCTCAAATTGTCCTGTTCTCTACATGCCTAAATGACTATCGTGCGAAATTCTATTGTTATCTTAACGCTAGGTATCATCATGAATGATATCACAAAGTATCAAACAGAAACCACGTATGTACAATTAAATGCAAATAACAAATACACTTCGGTTCTTTTCAAGGTGGTCGTAACATAACAATAGTTAAATAGAACATTTAGCCTATGTGTAAATAGACCAACAAACTATTCCATCACCGGTTTATTCAATAAAATATCCAATCAAAGAAAGCACCGCTGTACAAATAAACCAAACTGCGTACCAATCAAATGCTGGTCTGGTCTGAGATAGAGGGTTCAAAAAACAAATTCCTTTATATACCGCTATCCATCTCGCTCTATAACGTCGTACACTGAAAAAACCCCACTAAGGTGTCTTGTTGATATAAGATTCTCTTTAACAATAACAGTTAATATAATAATAGTTAACCTCTGCCGTTTTCTTTATCTGTTATGTTACTGCTCATAACTACTATACTGCATGTATACGTTATAGTGTACTTATTTATTTTAAAGTGTAATTACAATAACAAGCTGGTAAAGCTAATGTTAACGTCAGTTTCCTCACTCGAAAGCGATGTCAGTGACGGGAAAAAATACAATATATCTGCGTGGTTGTAAGATTGTTAAGTAATAAAGGAATACATGCAAATATTGCCATAAAATTCAGTATCCCGGGGAAATGTTATTGGTCCAATCATAAAATAGATAAAGCGTTGAAAGAATTAAGTCATCAGCGTATAGCAACATTCTACCATCAATTCATAAAAGCAAACGATCAAACAACTGATAAATCAATCAATCAATCAATTAACTCATAAATAAATAAGTCCAATTAATCTGAACAAAGAATACTGAATTGCTTGTAATATTTTTATAACTATAACCTGTATATGTACTCTGCGATCACGTGATAGTTTCAGCTCTGACGTATCTCAGTAGCCTAGAAGCAGCGAGGAGACGGCTGAAGCCAGAGGTTACGTGTTCAATATTCAGTCAAGACAGTCACGTCTTCAAAAAACGCTTCATTCTCAATGATCTACTTATGACAGATTTACACAAAAAACCAGTCGACTGGGAATGATGAGCTATCATATGGACTATACTGTAACGGCTAGCCGAATTTCAGAATATATTCCGGTCTTCCAATGAACTGACGAGAACAGTGGAACATTGAGTGATCACCTTCAGGAGTCACGTGTCCTATTAAAATCCCTAATCACCAGAGTGATCTATCCAAGATGCTCTCTTTGAGTCACGTGAGCTATACAAGCTCCACCCCTATGAGCCACATGACCAATCAAGCCTCGCTCTATGAGTAACGTGATCTATAAAAGCTCCACCCCTATGAGCCACATGACCAATCAAGCCCCACTCTATGAGTCACGTGATATATTAAAGCTCCACCCCTATGAGCCATATGATCAATCAAGCCCCGCTCTATCAGTCACGTGATCTCTAAAAGCTCCACCCTTACGAGTCACTTGACCAATCAAGCCCCACTCTATGAGTCACGTGATCTATAAAAGCCCCACCCATTATGAGTCACATGACCTATTAAGCCCCACTCTATGAGTTACGTGATCTATTAAAGCTCCACCCTTACGAGTCACTTGACCTATTAAGCCCCATTCCAATTATTCATTCGACCTATTCAGCCCCGCCTCTATGAGTCACGTGATCTGTAAAAAAGCCCGACCCTACTATTAAGCCCCACCCCTATGAGTCGCATGATCTGCAAAAGCCGGACCCTACTATAAAGCCCCACCCCTAAGGGTCACGTGATCTATAAAAGCCCCACCCTACTATAAAGCTACACCCCTAAGGGTCACGTGATCTATAAAAGCCCCACCCTACTATAAAGCCTCACCCCTAAGGGTAACGTGATCTGTAAAAGCCCCACCCTACTATAAAGCCCCCCCCTACTATAAAGCCCTACCCTACTATAAAAGCCCCACCCTACTATAAAGCCCCACCCCTACGAGTCATTTGACCTATAAAAGCCCCACCCTACTATAAAGCCCCACCCCTACGAGTCATTTGACCTATAAAATTCTTAGACCTATGAATCACGTGACCTATCGAAGTCTCTTTTCTCTTCCTCATCGTTGAATGTCTTAGAGGAGCTGCTGTAAGGCACTTGCACGACACCTGGTGACTCGAGATCATCTTGGATATCGACCTCGATGTCGTCATAGTCGTCGTCATCATCCGTATCATCGTCCGTATCGTCGGTTGAACTATCTGTATCAGCAGGCTAATAATAACAACAATAAAGAATAATAACAGACTAGGCCTGCATAATATACATGTAGTATAGTAGCTGTAACAAATAATAACAGAATAGGCCTGCATAGAGTAGCTGTAAGAAATAGTAATAGAATAGGTCTATATAGATTTAATTTATCTGTAAGAAATAGCAATAGAGTAGGTCTATATAGATTGGATGTAAAAAAGCTAATCTTAACGTCAGTTTCTTCACCCGAAAGCAATGTCAGTGACGGGCGAGCCCAGGATTTTAACCCCGCACACATTGATCCGCGGTCGAATATCTTACCGACATCGCCACTGGCTCCAGCCAAATAAGTACTAATAATAGACCAGGTCTGTATAGATTAATAGACCAGGTCTGTATAGATTAATAGATCAGGTCTGTATAGAATAATAGACTAGGTCTGTATAGAATAATAGACCAGGTCTGTATAGATTAGCTGTAAGAAATAGTACTAGAATAGGCCTGATAGTCATTCTATCTAAGTAGATAAATTGCTACAAGTTGTTAAATATTTAAAAAGGATCGTCATCATCAGTTCCTTGCGTTCTGAAGAGAACATAGAGTGGCAACATTCCTCTATTCTTTTCTGTCTTTAGCAACCCTCACAGCATCTTCCCATGCAATGTTCAACGTGTTCAAAAGGATACTTATTATAAATAATTGTACGCAAGCATATAGCTATGAATTATTAAAAGGCAAAAGATAACGAGAACACTAACACTTGATTCAGTTCCAGTTCTTTGTTTCACGGAGCACTTCAAGTACGATAACGAGAATACTAACACTTGATTCAGTTCCTGTTCTTTGTTTCACGGAGCACTTCAAGTACGATAACGAGAATACTAACACTTGATTCAGTTCCAGTTCTTTGTTTCACGGAGCACTTCAGTCCCCTCACGATAAAATGACAGAACTTAAAAGATAACGAGAACACGTTCTCGTTATCTTTTAAGTTATTTAACACTAGATTCAGTTCCAGTTCTTTGTTTCACGGAACACTTCATGCATCTCCTAACGATAAAATGACAGAACTTAAACGATAACGAGAATACTAACACTTGATTCAGTTCCAGTTCTTTGTTTCACGGAACACTTCATATGTCTCTTGAGCCTCCTCACGATGTTCTCTTTGTCACTCAGCCCGTCTGACATACAGCTAGCCAGCTCTTGTTGCAGGTTCTCTGTACTCGTGGACGATAGGAACCTGTGCGGCAAAGCCTTTGGGTAGCGGTCGTTACCGTCGTCATGGTTACTATTACCCTGGTTACTGTCGCTATGGTCTACGTCACTGCACTGACTACCACTGCCCTCGTGGCAACCCTCGGCGGCTCCTGGCAGTCTGGAAATACCCATCAGAATTACCCATCAAATTACCCATCAGAATTACCCGTCAGAAATACCCATCAGAATTACTGTTCAAATTACCCGCTGATCATCAATACAGTAACAAATGGTTATGTTTCTAAATTAAAATATCAAGTAATATTTTATTCATAATGCAAAAAGGAGGGAAATTGTTACAAGATGTACGATTTGCAGATGACCAAGGAATGGTAGCGGGCAGCGAGATTGGACTGCAGAAGATAATGGATAGGCTGAATGATACGGCATTGAGATATGGCATGAAGATTAATATAAAAAAGACGAAGGCTATGAGAGTGTCCAATAGTAAAGGTGAAGTTAATATCACAATAAATGGTACGAAATTGGAACAGGTAAGGAGTTTCAAATATTTGGGTCATACAATAACCGATGACGGGAAATGTGAGACGGAAATATGCAGTAGGATTGCACAGCAAAAGCGGCCTTTGGTAATAGAAAAGAACTATTAACAAAAAGTCTAAAGAAAGACACAAAGATAAAAATAGTGAAAACTTTGGTTTGGACCACTTTATTGTATGGTTGTGAAACGTGGACCTTCAGAAAGGAAGATATTAGGAAACTGGAGACATTGGAAATGTGGATTTGGAGAAGAATGGAGAGGATTAGCTGGACTCAAAAGGCTACAAACGAGGAAATTCTGGAGAGAGTTGGCACAGATAGACAGTTGATAAATGTATTAAAAAATAGGAAGAAGAGTTGGATAGGACACATTCTAAGGGGGTAAGGTGCATTAAAAGAGGTCATAGAAAGTAGAATGGAAGGGAAAAGAGGCAGGGTTAGGCCGAGATAAGGTATGTTAGATGATTTAAAGACCCACTTATACGTGGAAATGAACAGGAAGGCGGAAGACAGAGATGAGTGGAGGCGTTAAAAACCATGGACCTGCCATTAGGCAGTGCACTAAGAGAGAGAGAGAGAGAGAGAGAGAATGCAAAAAACTAAAGTTAAAGTAAACGTCTGTTTTTTGGTTCAAAGGCATGTCAGTGACGGGGAAGCTTGGATTTGAACTCTGCACCTACTGATTCACAGTCGAACAGCATACCGATATACCAGTGGCTCAAACCAAATCATTACACAATTTATATCACTATCTATTTTAATAATTAATAAATATGTGCACTGTTTTACTACAGAAGAACTACAGTAGAATAATATGCCTAATAACTAATACTATTTTACTACAGTAATAGGCCTGTTATTTCTCTAACTATTAATATATAGCAATTAATTTATTTTACTACAGTAGCATAATCTCTAATACTAAATTAACACATATTATTTTACTATAGTAGTATATCCTTTAATAATAAATAAATACTATTTTACTAGAGTAGTATTTTCTCTCAAAGTATATGATATACATATAACAAATATGTCTATGTATTTTTCAATACTTAATATAATTTTCTAAAATAAACGCTTTGATATTAGACATAACAGTGGGTTCGGGCGATCCGAAAATAGTTTCACCGTTGACTGGATTTTCTCTATAAGAGCCGACTAAACACTGACTTATTAATAATGAATGCATCGCTCATTGAAGAGCAACAAGAGCGACATAGCTAGAAACATGAGAATTTTTTATTAAGAATCAGCAGGGTAATTTTTTTACCTTCAAACTTTTTAATTTTTTTAATTTGCAAACTCAAAATTTCTCTGAAACTCACCTGTTATCTTTAGAATCCGTCACCTGCGCATATCATCAACACGTCAGATTTCTAATAATAATTTAATAATTATTTAACAATTTATAATTTTATAATAATTTATTGTATTTAACGACTGAAATCAATGTAAAATAATGAATAATTGTAATACGTGTAGAAATTTTACTAGAATAATTACAAGAATTACAATTTAATTTTGCTAGCGCATCTTAACCTATCCAAAGATTATAAACTATTTTCCTAGAATAGCATATTAAAAGCTGATAAAGCTAAGGTTAACGTCAGTTTCCTCACTCGAAAGCGATGTCAGTGACGGGCGAGCCCAGGATTTGAACCCGCATCAACTGATCCGCGGTCGAGTGTCATTAACATTATCTCTCCAGTTAACTACCAGATACTCTTTACTAGAGTATCATTGCCTCTCTAAAAATTAAATACTATTTTACGAGAACATCTTCATCTCTCTAAAGGTATAAAATATTTTAGTAGATCAGTCATTATTAGATTCAAGTTAAAGGAGTAGATAGATTTTAAAGAACACATCCATATCTCCATATCTCTATAGATTATATGCGATTTTACTAGAACATCTTCATATCTCTAAAGAGTATACACTATTTTACTAGAACATCTTCATATCTCTAAAGAGTATACACTATTTTACTAGAACATCTTCATATCTCTAAAGAGTATACACTATTTTACTAGAACATCTTCATATCTCTAAAGATTATATTCTATTTTAGAAAAGCAGCTTGGCCTCTCTAAAGATTATATATTATATATTGAAGCAGCATAGAAGGTATAATGAAAAGAAATACAGAGAGAGGCAGGCCGAGATTAGGAATATTAGCTGCTTTAGTGACCCACTCATACGTGTACATAAAGAGGAAAGCAGAAGACAAAGAACCATGGAGACGTTATATACGACGGACCTGTCAGTAGGCAGTGCACTAAGAGAGAGAGAAATTGAGTTCTACCTCTCTGACTGTCTGCACGGAAGCAATGCTGCCTTGAGGTGATGCCTCCCTCAGTCTATCTGACCCCTCCTCCTGTGCCACGCCTCTCCCCCCGTAGCTCCACCCCTCCTCCTGAGCCACGCCTCTCCCCCCATAGCCCCACCCTGCCACCCCCTGGTGCTGTCTCTGACTCCTCGAGGACCGGATTATATCAGGGGAGGAAGGGGGCGAGTCAAACGATGACGAAAAAGTGTCTGTCTCACTTACCTGAAGTGACAACAACAACAACACACTAACCTGAGGTGGCAACAACAACACACTAACCTGAGGTGACAACAACAACAAGAACAATTTTATTGATATATCCAAACAGCTTCAATTGTGTAGGATTGCAGTAACTATTTTCAAATTCATCATCATCAGTTCATTGGGTTCTGAAGAGAACATAGGGCGGCAACATTCCTGCATTCTTTTTTGTCTTCAGAAACCCTCACAGCACCCTCCCATGAAATGTTCTCATTTTCTAATTATATAGCAGTACCTATATGTTTGACATATTATTATTTTTTTAATTTACCGTGTTGTGTTCGGGTTGCTGAAGAATACATCAGCTGTGGACTGCACGTGTCGTAAAAAGCGACAAAGCACTAAGATCCAAACTAACGTCAGAAAGGCATTCGGTTGTGTGCGCCTAGGCTCCAGAAATTGCTATAAAACCTTTTTCCCACCCGCCCTACTTTTTTCCTACAGGGTCGGGATACGAATGATCGAATATGAACTTATTTAATTATAATATAAGTACTTAAACTAGGATCCAAGGGAAGAAGATGATGATGATGGTTATATTCTAAGATCATTAGCAAACTGATTGTTAAGTAAAAACTACAACCAATGACCTCCTATTAGGCAATACACTGAGAGCGAGAGAGAGAGAGAGAGAGAGACACACAGAGTGAGATAATGTACGTTGATAATACCTCCGGCGTAAGAAGCTATTCGATAGTGTAGATAAATATTGAAAAGAGAGACAATAAATTTAACGTCAGAGCGTCGCAACTAATATCTCGATGACAACACGTTTCTAAAGAAGGCACCAACCGACTCAGGTTTCTGACAGAGAGCAACGAATTCCTACAGGTAAACATGAGCTAACAGTGCAATAGAAGAACGCACACGAAAACACCTGAAGCAATTCAATTTTAGAGAAATGCAATTCATAATGCAAATATTTTTTATTTCAATACAATATAGGCAGTTAATTACAATAACAATATAACAAAACTGAAGGCAACGGGAAACCACCTCAGAAGCTATGTATTTCCCAACCGCTGTCAGTGCTGAGTACTATAATTAAGTAATAAAGTAAAGCAGCACTCGACCTACAGTAAAGCAGCACTCGACCTACGTTAATCTAAGCTGTTAATCTAAGGGATTAACCTATTGATCTAAGGGATTAACCTGTTAATCTAAGGGATTAACCTGTTGATCTAAAGGATTAACCTGTTGATCTAAGGGATTAACCTATTGATCTAAGGGATTAACCTGTTGATCTAAGGGATTAGCCTGTTAATCTAAGGGATTAACCAGTTGATCTAAGGGATTAACCTATTGATCTAAGGGATTAACCAGTTGATCTAAGGGATTAACCAGTTGATCTAAGGGATTAACGTGTTGATCTAAGGGATTAACTTGCTGCTCTAAGGAGGGTGGAAGCAGACTCTTGAGTATGCATACATGTATGTTCCCAAGACCTGCCATTTGTCAGAGGCAGAATTAACATATGCTACAATTGATAGCAATTACTATTTTACTCACCTGCCTCATGCAGCGGCTAGACCTAGAGAAGGCATGTGGGCTGTCGTCAAGAATAAATAAATCCTGATCGTTACGTGGAGAATTAAAACCTGCCGATGCTGAGGAAGGTAAAGTCCTGTTAGATTCACTGTAGCAACCTTCGAGTTTTGCGCTGGGGCTTCCTTTGAGCGACCCGCTGTCTCTAGAAAGATTCGGTCGTATTTCTGACGAGCGTTCGACTGATCCAGACATACTAGCTAGACTCTTAGAGGAAGCCTTGCGTCTAATTCCTCCTGCGGCGCCAGCAGTGTGTGCCTGTCTGTCAACACTGGTAGCTCCGCCCATAACTCTATCTAAATTCTCAGTTCCGCCCACTCGAGCTGTCATGTCTTCAAATGCCTCGCCCACTTTTGTTGATGTATCAGCTCCACCCACATCTGTAGCCACGCCTTCATCAACAATACTACAAACACGGCCCTGTTCTACAGAAATGCTTTCACAGCCTCTATCCAAACCCCCCGAAGGTCCGCCTACATTTCCAGTTCCGTATAACTGCGTAACTCCTCCCATCGCTTTAGCTCCGCCTCTGCCGGTGCTGTCAGTCTCTGAGTCAGAGGAGGATGACGAGGGGTTCTTCAGCGTCGAGGTCCCGCTCCTGAGAGACACGTTATCACCCGTGACCCCGCTGTCCATATCACTCGAGGCAGCCAGTTCCAGACTCGAGGCTGCAACGCTCAGACACACCCCGGCACCAGGGTTGCCAAGACTACACGTGGGTGAAGTCCTTAACGAATTACTCACTGACTCGTCCACGATATTTACAGTTGCCACTTCCACGCAATCGGGAGGCGGAAAAAGTCTTGTGCCACGAAATTCCACTTCCTCTCCAGATACACCTCGTCTACCCCTACGTGGGGACACCCTCCCTAGACTTCTCACGGATTTAGAAGATCTACGGGGGAGGCCGCCTTCTCCTTCAGAATCACCGTCGGCCCCCACCCCAGTGGGGCTAGATATGTCAGCAGTATTAGACCCCTCCTGGAGGGACCCACGGGGGCCGAGTAATCGAAAAAAAGGCGGAGAAGGACTACAAAAGGACGACTTGGACTGCGACGACCTTGACTTTGACTGAGATCTCAACTGTTGTTGCTGTCCGCCCAGAGGATTCGTCGTGATGCTGACATCTACGTTCTCAACGTCATCGTCGTCATCGTCTCCAGGAGTTCTGCTCAACAGGGCGTCCTGCGAAGGGCTGGGAGTCCGATTGGGCGAAAGGGCTCGGAGGAGATTCTCAGCCGCACCGGAGCGCCGGGATCTCGGACCCTTGTGTCGGGATCGGTTGGTCGCTGATGGTGGTGAGGGACGGGCGGGACCTGGAGCACGTGAGGAGAAGCGGTCCCTATCGAAGAGAGGAACGAGGATTGAGTTAGCGAGGAACGCTGATGTGCCGCTACCTGGTGATCTGTAAGTATAGTTACAGCGTTAACTTACCAATTGTTCCGCTCTAAACAGCTATATATTAATTTAATTAATCTATTAATTTATTTTTCCATTTTAATTAAATTTATAATAATAATAATAATAATAAAGGTTTAGCGTCAGTTTCCTCATCCAGGGATGATGACAGAGACGTCCCCAATAGAACACATCACTTTACATCAATGCACCCAGACCAATCTGCAAAAGAAATGTGCTGAGGAGAAGTAAGGTCCTACACGAAGCCGTTTACCAATATATCATATACCAATTTGGTGTTTTAACTAACGCTAAATTGGTATATTTTGTGATGTAACTATCCACGTGAAGGTCGACAATAGAACCGATCTATAAGTTGTGGCCAACCGATCAACAATAGACCAACCGTTAACTGCACGAGTCTTACGAAGAGATGAAGCAAGAACTTAAAGGTAAAGGGAACCAGCTCAGAAGCCATATTACTCCAAAGCTATAGGCTACATTAAGGTAGCTGTTCAGGGTTATAAGAATCATATGGCTTAGCCTTTTATGAAGGGATTAACATATTTTGATCGACGTGATGCTCTTTATGTAGAGGCTTTATGTGAGTAGAAATGGGTATCTTGGACTTGACAACTCTACAGAACCCTAGGAGAGCGAGAGAGAGAGAGCGAGAGAGAGAGCGAGAGAGAGAGCGAGAGAGAGAGCGAGAGAGAGAGCGAGAGAGAGAGCGAGAGAGAGAGAGAGCGAAAGAGAGAGAGAGCGAGAGAGCGAGAGAGAGAGCGAGAGAGACAGAGAGAGAGAGCGAGAGAGAAAGAGAGAGAGAGAGCGAGAGAGAGAGAGAAAAAATGAAGCAACAGCTAGTATGCACAAGTCTTAACATATAAGCAGGCAGATGTCTATGGTTTACATTGTATATTAAAGATATAATCATCATCATCTTCCCTTAAATCCCCGTTTAACCAGGGTCGGGAAAATATTATAAGTAATATATTAATATTATAATTATTATATTAAGGATATAATAATAATAATAGTAATAATAATAATAATAATAGTAATAATAATAATAATAATAGTAATAATAATTTTAGCCCAGGGCCTTATACAGACCAGGGCAATTTTAATAATAATAATAAAGGAATATATAGGGATGATAGTAGAGCACATAAAATACAATTGTATTAGGATCATACTGCCTGGTCGAGTCTGGAAGAGTTTTCGTCCTGAACTTAGAGCCGTGTAGTTCAGCGTAAGACTGTCTCTCAGCAGGGAACGCTGGTGGTCTTAGACCGGCATCTCTACACCGTTTTATATACTGCTGTAGCACCTGTTCACGTCTGAATCAATCAATCAATCAGTCAGTCTATTAGTCAATCAATCAATCAATCGATCGATCAATTGATCAATCAATCATTCAATCAATCAAAGTGTCATTTAATCAATCAATCACTTAATCAATTAATCAATCGATCAATTGATCGATCAATCAATCAATAAAACAACCAATCCATCAATGAAAGTATCATTTAATCAATGACTTAATCAGTCAATCAATTAACAAGTCAAACAATCAATTAATCAATCAATTAATTACTTAATCAGTGAATTAATTATTCACTAAATCAATTAATAAATCCATTCTTCAGTCAATCAATCAACATGAAGTATTAGTTCCAATTTCAATAATTATTATAATACATATTACAGCATGAGTAAACAAAATAGTTTTCTCATGGAATGACGCCCCTGCCCACTAAATGTTAGTCGCAGCTGTGGAAGGCATAGCGGGCCACCTCGTCATTAGCAGAATCCCCCAAGAATAATGGTATATCTAACAGAATGTTATGGATGATTTAAAGATCCAGTCTTATGTGAACATGAAGAGGAAAACGGAAGATGGAGATGAGTGGAGGCGATATATACCATGGACCAGCCAGTAGGCAGTGCACTAAGAGTAAGAGAGAGATATATACATGTATATTAAAGTATTTTTGCGGAGGCTTCTCGGCAACATTATTCAAAGAATTACACACAAATAAACATATCAGTCAATCATTTAAACCATCAATTAATACAAAAAAATAAAAAATAAATAAAAAAATAAAAAAGTAAATAGGCATTATAGTGAAATATCAACTATGTTGACATCTTATCACTTTCAATAACACATGTTTAAACCGTTAGGCATTTAAGACCATTTTCCGCATAACCAGTCCAATGAATGTCCGAGATTTTACTCTCAGATCAGCGCGGCTGGGATTCGAACCCACGAAGGTTCAATTCACCTCAGGATCTGTCACTTAAAACTTCTCGACGTTACCCCTACACTATTAAGACATTCAAAATAAATCATCATCATCATCTTTATCGTCCCTTGAATCCCAGTTTAACTAGGGTCGTGATACGAACAAACTGTCTCAAATCCTCTCTATCCTACAGCATATCATCCATCAGTCAATCCCCTATTTGAGACTTCTCCATTCGTTAAAATTTACGTTCAAAATAAATAAGACATTCAAAATATATGAAGATAATTCAATATTCAATCCACCTGGCCAAGTCTCTCTCCCGTTTCTCCATCTGCAGCATACATGCAGTCAACTCCAGGTACATGTTGTTCGCTCTCTCTAACTTCTTCTCGTACAACTCCCTCACGTCCTGGGCATGCCTGCCGAAAAACAGGCAATGATGCAGTGTTTTTATTTATTTATATTATTATGTAATTGTTATGTTTATGCTAAGAAATTTACAAATTTCCGAATAGGTAAACAATTATATACAATTACACTATTCTGTATATCATAAAATGCTTTCAAAGACGGTAAAGGTCTGTCTTAGAAATTATTTGAAAGAATCCAAAATAAAAACCATTATTGTAATTTGTAAATTGGCATTATAAAGAAATAATTTGAATTGTCAAGCATTACATAGTCTCTATTTCACCAAATTCATGGCAGTAAGCAACACATATAATAGAAACCAAACTCAGCATAAATCAATATAAAGAATATAAAGAAAGTAAACGTATATAACTAGATAATCAAAAGTAATCCCTACTCAAATATAATTACTGATAATTATGGTAACTCTTTAAAATAATACCATAGGTAGTACGTGATACATGCCAATGAGACTAGACTCTCAAATGAATACTTTCTTTTAATGGACACATAGTCCAAATAGTCAGGCGATGATGCAATGAAGAAAAGAGATTCACAACAATAGACACACAGTATCAGGTAATATAATAATAATAACACACATTATAGTGAAATGATCAACTACGTTGATATCTATCACTTTTAATACCGCATGTTAAATCCGTTAGGCAATTTTTTCCCATTGTCCGTGTAGCCAGTCCAGTGAATGTCCGACTGGCTACACGGACAATGGAAAAAAAATATAAGAATAGAGGCAACTAAGCTATGATGCTAGATTATGATGCTATATTATGATGCTATACCATGATGCTATACTATGATGCTATACTATTACACTATACTATGATGCTATACTATGATGTTATACTATGATGCTATTACACTAGACTATGATGCTTTTACACTTGACTATGATGCTATTACACTAGACTATGATGCTATTACACTAGCCTATGATGCTATTACACTAGCCTATGATGCTATTACACTAGACAATGATGCTATTACACTAGACTTTGATGCTATTACACTAGACTATGATGCACTACAGCAAATTCTTACCTGAGTTCTTGGCGTCTTCTACGTATGAGTTCTTCCTCCATCTGAGGATAGTGCGAGCCTTCGCTCTTAATCTTCTGCAGCTCATCCCTGATCTCTTCCTTCCACTCCATCTACTCATCAATCAATCAATCAATCAATCAATCAACTAATCAATCAATCAATCAATCAAGCAATTTATCAATCAATCAATCAAGCAATTCTAGTTGTTCACTTAACAAAAAATGGTTAAAGATATTTACATTTATCCAATAAATTACTTTAATTAACTGACTAATAAACATCATCATCATCTTCCGGTCAATACAGTTTAACTATGGTCGGGATACGAATAAACGTTTCCATTCCTCTCTGTCCCACAACATATCATAATATTAAACTTTTCAATTCGTTTTAGAAAGTATTGTAGTATCCCTTTCTGATGTAGTTGGTTTATATCTTGGCGCTTTGTCGCCTTTTACGACACATGCAGTCCACGGTAGGACTATTCTTCAGCAACCCGAACAACACAGGTAAGTAACCAATAAACAACAAAGCAAAAAACACAATTAAAAACTAAAACTGATAGACACATTTCTTAACTGGTAGTGCCAGGGAGAAAGAGAGAGAGAGTGAGAGAGAGAGAGAGAGAGAGAAAGAGAGAGAAAGTAATAGCGAAAAATATTATGTTGTTGTAAGTCTGACAAAGAGGAAACTCTGACAATAACGAGAAAGTGAGCAAAAGAGATAGACAGTGAGAGAGGGAGTGAGAGAGACAGAGAGAGAGATAAACAGAGACAGTCAGAGAGAGAGAGTGATAGAGACGGAAAGATAGAGGAGACAGACAAAGAGAAGAGAAAGAGAACTCTAGTTAAGACCAGAATCTAAAATTGCTCAACTTACGATCTTAAGTCGACCATAATAGAGTAAGAGTAAGATTTGAACCTGAAGCTTATAGAACTCGTATTCCTTCATATGAAGCCACTCCGGTGTAGCTATCTCGAGATGTAAAAGAATATTCTTGAAAGATGGACGGTTACGTGGCTTAGGACTCCTGAAATGAAAGTAGATTACAATATAATTACTACACATGTAATGCAGTGAATCCTGTAATGAAATCACACAGCGTCACACAGCTTAGGCTCTACTGTGGTAATCACTTTAATTTACCTCAGAGCCTAGGCTCTACCGTGGTAACCACAGGCTTATTTATTCGCTTGTTATAATAATAATTCCCCGTGTTGTGCTCGGGTGTGGTTGGACCACTGCAGAATAGGGCAACCGCAAACAATCTGCCGCGTGTACGTAAGAGGCGACTAAAGGCAGGAGTTGAGAATGGCAAGAGGGGACCCAGCTCACCATGACATATTTTCCCCCAGTATTAAATGGTAAATAATCCACCTAATTGAGGAAGGTAACGGGAAACCACCTCAGAAGCCATATTTTTCCCAAGCTATAGGCTACATAAGGTATGGATAAGGCATAGACTTTGTGAAGGGATTAAATTATTGATCTAAGGAGTGCTCTTATGGAGTGAGAATGCATACTTTGCGTATGAATATGTATCTTGAACCTGCCACCTGGCAGTGCACTGAAGAAGAAGATAGTAATAATAATAACAACAATTGGAGTGCAACAGTCATCAATGACAACATCGAGTACTACTGCGACAAAATCAAGCCGGCGAGTAAAAAGAAGGTCCAAAAACGATGCAAATTCCAAAATCCAGAAAATCAATTCAAAGATAAAAGGAATTAAAGAAAAGGAGTTTAGGCGCTGGTCTCAACTCATGAATACTGGATGGAAAAGAGAGAGGGAATAGGTGGGTCCTCAACTGCCTATGGAACTGTTCATAATAAAGCAAAGGCCAATGTGATTAAAACGAAGACTTCCGAAGCTTGGATGGAAGAGAATTCCAGATCTGCTGTGCAGCTAGCTGGAAAGAACGATTAATTTATTAATTAATTTTATTATTATTAATTTGATTACTGATTAATTAATTTGATTATGCCCGTGTCGTTCATGCCGTGATAAACAAGTAAACAGTTTGAAGACTCAGAAGCAGGGTTAGACTCACCAGCACTGCCTCATGAGCAGCTTGATGCCCTCAGGGCATGTAGAGGGGAGGGGTAAGTGGAGGCAGTTACTCCCCACCCCCCATATAACAGCTGAAGAGTCGACGTCCCTGTATGGTATCTCATGGGTCAGCAGCTCCCATAACACTACACCGAATGACCTGAAAATCAATCAATCAATCAATCGATGAATCATTGCATTATGTGGTCAATCAACCAATTTATCCATCGTTAAAGTAATCAATAATAGTAATTGTAATAGTGAAGGGATTAACTTGTTGATCTAAGGAGTGCTCTTATGGAGCGAGAAAACAGACTTTGCGTATGAATATGTACCTTGAACCTGAGACTTGGCAGTGCACTGAAGAAGAAGAAGATAGAAATCAATCAATCAATTAATCGGTCAGTTCATCAATAATGTGTGCACCATGTGGTCGTATAAAAAGATATATAAAAAGATTTATTATTCTTGTAGCCTATTACTTTTATTCAACACTTGCTTGCTCATTCCTTTCATATATTACAGAATTTTAGTTCAAGTTCCGCTTAAGCGCCGTTTAAATATTATAGACAAAATACATATTTCCTAAAGTTGAAATTATTTCTAACATAAATTAATAAATAAACAGTTTTAAATGCAACTATATAAATAAACGAATATTAATGGTGATATTATAATATCTGGCTGAAGCCAGTGGCGATGTCGGTAAGATATTCGACCGAAGATCAGTATGTCGGGGTTCATATCCTGGACTCGCCCGTCACTGACATCGTTTCGAGTGAGGAAACTGACGTTAACATTAGTTTTATTAGCTCTTATTATCGTTTACTCAGCAGAGTTCAAAAGTTAAAGCGAATAACAATTATATTCAGAATATCAGAGAAGTGGAATAACAGATGTCTATTTATTTATTTATTGATGTCTATTTACCAGATATCTCTTTATTTACTTATTTATTTATAGATATCTATTTACCAGATATCTATTTTCTCAGAGCAAGGTTCATTTCTTATCACTTCCGGTGCCATCCAAGCCACAGTGCCTGCGAATGACCTGATACAAATCAACAAACCAATCAATCACTCATACAACCAATAAATCAATTAATCAATATTCAGAGTAATCAATCAATCAATTAACCCATCGTTATAGTAATCAATCAATCAATTAATCCATCGCTATAATAATCAATCAATCAATTAAGCCATCCTTATAGTAAACAATCAATTAATTCATCGTTATTGTAGTCTATCAATCAATTAATACATCGACATATAGTAATCAATTAATTAATCCATCGTTATAGTAATCAATCAAATCAGTTAATCCATCGCTATGGTATCAATCAATCAATTAATCGGTCAGTTCATCAATCAAGCAATCATCGAAACAATTAGAGTTTTTTGGGAACAATAAATACAATTTAACTTTTGAATGAACCAGTAATTTACCCTTAGATTTAAAAACTTGAGTGAAAGGATTGTTAAATTGAATAATTGCGTAATCAAAATGAAGTCATAAAATAAATCAACACAAAATCCATCATGATGGAGACTGCATATGATAATTAATTTAACTCTCTGTTCCTCAGTCACAGATGACGCTAGAGAAGTATCTAATGCATCTCTGTCTTGACTTACTTCTATATGACCTACTTCTATATGACCTACTTCTAAATCACCTACTTCTATATGACCTACTTAAATATGACCTACTTCCATATGACCTACTTCTATACGTATAGAAATAGAATTAACAACGACAGATTTTGCTGCATTCCAACATAACTTATTGACAAATAGCTAGAACTATAACTACGTGTATGTAAGGTAACTAAAACTAGAACATACATTTTCGTACTCTTCTCGTTCCACTCTCTGCTCGTTCCGAAGTCTGAAATCTTGATAACATCGTTCTTGGCTATGAGAACACTGCAAACAATAGAATAGAATAGAATAGAATAGAATAGAATGGAATAGAATGGATAGGATAGAATAGAATAGAATAGGATAGAATAGAATAGAATAGAATAGAATGGAATGGGACAGAATAGAATAGCATAGAATGGAATAGGAGATAATAGAACAGAATGCAATAAAATACAATAGAATGCAATAAAATAAAATAGAATGAAAATAAAATACAATAAAACAATTCAATGTTAAGTACAATAAAATACAATACAATGTAAACTTGATAACATCATTCTTGGCTATAATAACACTGCTAACGAAATATATGTAGTATCACACAATACAGTCAAATACAACATAATTTCTTACACAATACATTACCCTACCAGTTCACAGAGTAGTATAAATATAAATAAAGTCATATTTATTTATTTAACAAAAACATTAAAACAAAAACATACCATACGGTAGCACATAATACAGTACTAAAATTGAATACAATAATACTAAGTCATGCAAAACAATATCATATCTTTAAATAGCATACAATACAAAAAATCACGATACAATAACATTATACAAAACTATAAAATAGCACACAATACAATTCAATGCACAGACATACCGACATACAGCCAGACAGACAAACAGCAGATAGACAGACAGAATGAGAGAGGCATTTGTAGGGCGAAGTTTAGCGTACTTGGTTTAGCTGCGCGTCAATAAACGAAGTTAAGCAACGTCGAGTTCGGATACTACTTGGATAGACGACTAGTTTGGAAGAATGATCGCAGACAGCTTTGAATTAAAAATCTCCAGGGTGTACGAAGGTTAATGCGCGCCGGATGCAATCGTGGTCATTCAAAGGCAACGATTACTAATAACCATGGTAAAAAGAAAAGAAATATCGAAAAATAAAAAAACAGAAACTAAGCACGAATCTGTAACACTTGCGTTATGTCATACGTATAAATATACGAACAAGAACAGATAATAAAGAGAGGCTCAAGACAGTTTAGTCGTGAAAACTAAACTTTAGATTATTTTTAGTAGTCAATTTATCTAAATTTTTCACGTGGTTGATCAACATTAACAAATGACAAAACCATCCAATTAACCGGTCCAGCGAAGTTCACTCTTGCTCGATAACATCGAATCTCCAGTGGTTTGACTGTCAATACTAAACTAAGCCAATACAAAAGTCAATTTTCTTCTCATTAATCTAAATGGTTTAGCAATAACTTATAACAAATGAGAGCAGCCTAAGCACAAAAGGAACCAATTGACCACCTCAGCACAAAACCAACCAATAAATCACCTCAGTAAAAACCAACCAATAGACCACCTCAGCACAAAACCTAACCAATAGATCACCTCAACACAAACCCAGCCAATAGATCACCTCAACACAAACCCACACAATAGATAACCTCAACACAAAACCAACCAATAGATCACCTCAGCACAAAACCAACCAATAGATCGCCTCAGCACAAAACCAACCAATAGATCACCTCAACACAAAACCAGTCAATACGTCTATCATGAAGAATGCATATGATACAGAGATCACAGGATACAAACTCTGATGATCTGTATTCAAATCTAGCGACTTACAAACCCGTATACAGTATGTCTTTACTTTATACATCTCGTACATATCTCCATATCTCTAATTCTCTCACCATCTCTCTATCAGATTTAACAAAAGTAACGTAACATTATGTAAGTTACGTTACTTCAAGTAAAGTAAGTTTTATCTCCACTCAGGTCACATTCCTTCTCTCTCTCGCTTTCTGTATCTCTCTCATTCTCTTTCTCTCCCTCACTCTCTCTCTCTGTTTCTCTCTCTCTCTCTACCTTATCTATGTCTATCTCTCTTTCTCTCTCTCTCTCTCTCTCTGTCTCTCTCTCTTTCTGTCTCTCTCTCTCTCTCTATCTATCTGTCTCTCTCTCTCTACCTTATCTATGTCTATCTCTCTCTCTCTCTCTCTTTCTCTCTCTCTCTCTGTCTCTCCCTCTCTCTCTCTCTCTCTCTCTCACCTCACAACCTAGAGGCCATGTCTGTACATTACTCTAGCTATTGGTCGCATGCTATATCATATAGCATGCGACCAATAGCTAGTGTTCTCCAGGCTAACTGGATACAAGTAAAGGTCAGAGGATTGTTCGTGGTCTGTCTCAGTAGATCTATTACGTCAATAATTAAAAACTACGCGCCTAGCCGAGCACTCCCTTAAGAATTTCTTTCAGACAGAATCTCTGAGAAAGCAGGGCAATGCACAGATTCGAGTGTGGAGAGAATGAAAACACAATATAGGCATAGACCTCAGGATAAGTTTACATTACTTTTTTTAATGTAAAATTTTCTCTGTCGAGTAGGGGAGGAGGAGGGGAACACTCCCGATCATATACATACTTTACATACTTACAAGTATACATGTACACAATATAGATATCATTATATATGTGTATATATATATATATATATATATATATATATATATATATATATATATATTTGTGTGTGTGTGTGTGTGTGTGTGTGCGTATAAGTGTCTAATTTCTTACATTTATTAATCGCCTGATTGCTAGATTAATTTATTGAATGATTGACTGAGTGACGGACTTACTGACTGACAGATTGATTGATTGATTCATTGATTGAAGTATTGGCACAGATTGCCAGATAAGTGCTTCCCTAATGATGGATCGGCACCGGAAAGAAATCAGTTGATCTACTTCATGACGCAAATTATAAGAAAAGTACAATCTTGCTAAAACTCTAGAACGATTTCTTAGTACGCTTTTTTATTGCCTTTGATAACTATACAGCTGCCTTGCATGCTACGAAGATCAGAGATAACGATTAATTCAAAGGTTCGCGCTCGACAAGAATGTGTGTCATTTTGCTGATGAGAGTGGTAAACAAGGCAAGGGAATTAAGGAGAAACCTGAGGAGAGAACGGAAGAGTAGAGAAATGGAGATAGAGATAGAGAGAAATGGAGAGAGAGAGAGAGAAATGGAGAGAGGGATGTAGAGATAATGGCCTAGATTTGAGCATTACGTAACAACAATCGATAGCTCAGTCACATATATCAAACACGACTGCACAAGTTGATGCACTAGACACTGCTTCGTTAATTATACGAGGCACCTTGACATCCAGTCCCCGAAAATCTGGAGAAAATATTCAAATTCCGCGTTAAAAATTACTTCTCGTAAATATAAAACGACAATATCTTATGAAATATTAAGTAGGCCTACTTGTGCGCAAAAGCAAAAGAATAATCTAGACCGAAATGTTTTCACTGAAATGTAGCAAAAGCTTCCTTCTCAGTAAAAGATATGTTTGAAGAAATGATTAGTGATGAACTTAGCAATAGTATCACTTAGATATTAGTTAACTAAGATATTAGTTCTACTAATTAGTTAATAAGTTATTAGTTATACTTAGAATTAGCTAATCAGATATTGATTATAGTAATTAGTTACTAAGATATTAACGATACTAAGATAAGATCTTAGTTGATTAATTAAGATAACTAAGGTATTACTATAACTATAAAATTAATATAACTGGACTATGATTACAGGATTGCAAATAATTTAAAAACGGTGTTTAACGGGTAATTAGTAAAATTAATCAGCAATCAGCATGAAGTTAGATTATACTACGGTCCTAAATGTAGGTTAGGTCACGATCAGCGAATGTAGGTCATGTCATGAGCAGCGAAAGTAGGTCATGTCATGAGCAGTTTAGCAGCGAATGTAGGTCATGTCATGAGGAGCTGAGCAGCGAATATAGGTCATGTCATAAGCAGCTGAGCACTGAATGTAGGTCATGTCATGAGCAGCGACAGTAGGTCATGTTATAAGAAGCCGAGCAGTGAATGTAGGTCATGTCATGAGCAGCGAAAGTAGGTCATGTCATGAGGAGCTGAGCAGCGAATATAGGTCATGTCATAAGCAGCTGAGCACTGAATGTAGGTCATGTCATGAGCAGCGACAGTAGGTCATGTCATAAGAAGCCGAGCAGCGAATGTAGGTCATGTCATGAGCAGCGAAAGTAGGTCATGTGACTCATATCATAAGAAGCTGAGCGGTGAATGTAGGTCATGTCATGAGCAGCGAAAGTAGGTCATGTCATAAGAAGCTGAGCAGTGAATGTAGGTCATGTCATGAGCAGCGAAAGTAGGTCATGTCATAAGCAGCTGAGCAGTGAATGTAGGTCATGTCATGAGCAGCGAAAATAGGCCATGTTGCGAATACCTAAAGTAGCAATGTTATGTCTGCTTTAAATTAGGTAACATCACTTTAGTTAATTAATAACGTAATTAAGTAACATAATTAACTAACATAATGTACTAACTAACTAACGTAATATACTAACTACTAAGTAACTAATTAACTAACTAACGTAATAACGTAATTAAGTAACATAATTGTGTAACAGCAATTAGATAATATAATTAGATAACTTCGTACGATGTAAAGAAAACATATACATAAGAAAGTGGCTTATCCTGAAGTAGTCAATGAGGAATTTTGATGTAAGAAAAGGGCGATGAATAATTCGTGATAAATACAATAAGCGACCAGCTACAAGAATTAAAGCGAGCTAAAAGACTTTATTTTGTTAAGAAGAATGAAAACCCTTTATTTTTATTAACAATTGAAAATAATAGTATGAACAGAATTTTATAGTGTAAATAATTTAGTTAATAAATGTTATAAGTTTAAAAGGCTTTTGTAGATATTCGTATTTTTATGAACAAATATTAAATTTTAAACTTTTAGCACAAAAAACGCTACTTTTAAAATAGTTTGCCTGCCGCCTCACACTAGCCCAACTTCCTTATTCAATCATCTGTGCTATTTGATTTGTCAACGCAGAAGTCAAAGCCGTCTAGTGGCAGCTGCTGCGGCGGTTAGTAGCTGCTGCAGTTAGTATTTAGTAGCTGCTGCGGTTAGTATCTGCTGCTAGGTTATTAGCTGCTGCGGTTAGTAGCTGCTGCGGTTAGTAGCTGCTGCGGTTAGTAGCTGCTGCGGTTAGTAGCTGCTGAGGTTAGTAGCTGCTGAGGTTAGTAGCTGCTGCTGTTAGTGTTAGTAGCTGCTGCGGTTAGTAGCTGCTGCAGTTAGTATTTAGTAACTGCTGCGCTTAGTAGCTGCTACGGTTAGTAGCTGCTACGGTTAGTACTTGTAGCTGCTGCGGTTAGTAGCTGCTGCGGTTAGTAGCTACTAGGTTAGTAGCTGCTGCGGTTAGTAGCTGCTGCGGCTAGTAGCTGCTACGGTTAGTAGCTACTAGGTTAGTAGCTGCTGCGGTTAGTAGCTGCTGCGGCTAGTAGCTGCTGCGGTTAGTAGCTGCTGCAGTTAGTAGCTGCTAGGGTATCAGCTACTCAGCCAGTAGCTGTTAAAGTATTAGCTGTTGGAGTGTTGGAAAACTACCTGATGCTGTTTGGGTAGCAACAGTTGCACCCTCAGCAGCTGTAATATCAAGTAGCTGCTGGTATAGCAGCTGACCTATATTTTATCTTGTGTCACGTAATTAGTTCAAAACAAAAACGCCACGCATCAAGTAACTGTTATAGGCCGAGAGACTGACGTACGTACATTATAAAATCAATTCTATTGCACCAAACAGTTAAACACACGTACATGCAGACATCCAGACAGACAAAACGTGGCATGCTGTCAAATAATGTTCACTTATCAGGTCTGTTTGGCGGCAATAATATACAAACAAACGCAATATTTTAAAATAATAATAGTAATAAATAATAATAATAATAATAATAATAATAATAATCGCAATAATAATAATAATAACAATAATAATAATACCAACAATAAAGGTTTAACGTATTTCCTCATACAACGATGATGTAAGGGACGTCCCCACAGCACACATTCACGATGATATCTGGCACTTTATATCACGATACTAACTTGGGTGACTTGAGATCTCGATGAATGATCTTGTGTGAGTGCAGATAGTTCATGCCGGTGGCTATCTGTTTGACCCAGGAGACGAGCAAGGCGGGTGGCAGGTCCTTACCGTCCCTCAACACCTCGTAGAGCTGACCATAAGGGCAGAACTCCATCACAATGCAAAAACACGGCGACTGAACGCACACTCCCCTGAGCAGAAATAGGGCGAGTGTGGATAGAAGTGTAGATAAGTGTGGATGAGTGAAGATAAGTGTAGATAAGTAGAGGAAGTAGATAGGTGTAGATAAGTGCAGATAAGTGCATATAAGTGTGGATGAGAGTAGATGAGAGTAGATAAGTGTAGATGAGAGTAGATAAGTGTAGATGAGAGTAGATAAGTGTAGATGAGAGTAGATAGGGGCAGAACTCCATCACAATGCAGAAACTGGGCGACTGCACGCACACTCCTCTTAGTAGAAATAGGGCGAGTGTGGATAGAAGTAGAAGTGTAGATAAGTGTGAGTGAGTGTGGATAGCAGTGTACATAAGTGCAGATAAGTGTAGATGAGAGTAGATAGATGTAGATAAGTGTAGATGAGAGTAGATAGGGGTAGAACTCCATCACAATGCAGAAACAGGGCGACTGCACGCACACTCCCTGAGCATAAATAGGGCGAGTGTGGATAGAAGTGTAGATAAGTGTGGATGAGTGTAGACAAGTGTAGATGAGAGTTGATGACTGTAGATACGTGTAGATAAGAGTATTTAAGTGCCATAATTACTCCAATACTAATATGTTACTTGATTATTTAGCCATTATTATACTAAAACTATCTAGTCAAATAACTTAATACTTACTTCAAACCAATGACACTGAGACTATTATAACTTCAGTACTGCTATGATACTAGATACTTAGTCATGATTATACGAACACGATAAAGTACTTTATTACTTTATACTTACTTAAATCCAATGACATTGGGATGATTGAGCTTCTGCAGATGTCTGATATCCGTTTCCTTGATATCTCGGACTTTCTTGACGGCCACTTGGTCCTGACCCAGTCGTCCTAGGAACACGGCTCCCTGGGCCCCGCTACCCAGCCACTGCAGGTCCTGAATGTCCTCAAATGGGATCTCCCAATCATCTGCAGTACACAGTAATACAAGTTATTAGATAGAGATATATATACATGTATATATATATATATATATATATATATATAATCATCATCATCATCATCATCATGTTCCCTTAAATCCCAATTAAACCAGGGTCGGGATAGGAATAGACTTTCTAGACTTTTTAGAGATATATATATATGTATATATATATATATATATATATATATATATATATATATATATATGTATATATATATATATATATATATATATATATATAATATATATATATGTTTCTTATATGTTATGAATATGTTATTTATTAAGAATATGTTATTTATTATTTTATTTATTTATTAGTTGATGGGTGATCAACTAGATAGGTTTTTTAAACCTCTTTGACGGCCTAGTGTGTATGCATGTTTGAGTGTATTTTTGAAATAAAACGTAGTTCTCTTTCTCTCATTTTATATATATTATGAATATATGTTTTATTTTCACAAAATTTCACAGAGTAATCACTTTAATGATCGCGTGACAAAAAAATTTTAATAGGAATTATCGGAATCTAAGTAATATGTGCATTAAGTTCTGCAAGTGCAAAAACTGCCCATAAGAAATTGAATCAAAACTAGGCCGTCAAAGAGGACGCATGGCATCCTATCCGGTTGAACACCCAGTTAGACTAGTTATTAGACTATTGTTTCGTTTATTGTTTCTACATCGCCAGTGGCTGGAGCCAGTGGTGAAGTCAGTAAGATATTCGATCGCGGATCGGTATGAAACACTAAGAGTTAGCAAAGCACCATAGGTGATACAGTATCTACTATATAGGTAATATTAATATCAATCAGTAGCAATAAGAAACCCTTGCGCTCCAATGCCGCAACAACTCTTGGTCCGGAATATATACAATTAAATATTTCAATAATCAGTCATAATCAATTAGTCTTTTGATTCGTGGAGACCAACACTTAACCCATCAAGCTACAGATTCATCAAATTATACACATAATTATCCACACCCTGGCTGGAGCCAGTGGCGAAGTCGGTAAGATATTCGACCGCGGATCAGTATGAGCGGGGTTCAAATCCTGGCCTCGCCCGTCACTTACATCGCTTTCGAGTGAGGAAACTGACGTTAACCTTTGCTTTACACGCTTTTTTACCACCCACACCAACGCACACAACAACAACAACAACACGACCAGAGTCCTACTATGTCCAAGACAACATCAAGCATCCACCCACCTCTCTGCTTCAGCTCCTGTGCCGTAGCTTTGCCTATTATCGTCCACACCGGCTTAAAACACTTGAGCAATCCAGCGAAAAAACTTCTATGTTCTAGGCCCGGGCCCACCCCTCCCCCCTCCACCCCGCCCTCCCCCGCCCCTGGCCCCCCCTCGACCGTGTAGAGGGGGTCCTCACCCAGGCCGCTGCATACTGAAGGTTCCTGGGAGGGGTAGGATTTGGACGTGGCCGTAGTGGATACGGACAGAGTGAGCTGTGTGGGAATCATCCTGCTCTGGTAGCTCGACGTTGTCGTGGTCGTGCCTGACGGGATGTCTATGCTTAGAGTGTCGCTAGCGTCGTCGACGCATAGCACGCTGAATCAATCAATCAATTGATCAATCAATCCATCAATCAATTAATAAATCGATCAATCAATTTATCAATCAATCAATCAATCTATCTATCAATCAATCTATCTATCTATCTGTCTATAAACAATCTATTTGTCAATCAATCAATAAATAAATCTATCTATCTATATATCTATCAATCAATAAATCAATCAATAAATCACTCAGTCAAGCGATCAATCAATCAAAAAATATTTAGTAAGTAAAAAACATTAAAGGCAATAAGTAGCACAATTTGGGAAACATAATTAATTTTTAGTTATAAAACTTTATATTTTTGCAGTTGCACAAATATTTTGTCTACCAGACACTATTTTAATGGCGCGGTGTACAGAAACATGCAAATTAGACGTTAGTAATAACAACAATAACAACAAGAACAATAGCAATGCAATAACAACAACGTTAATAATAACAGAACTTCACTAACAATACAATAGTAACAACGTTATTAACAACAACAGTAACAATGCAATAACAACAACGACAACAATGCACTAACAACAGTGTTAATACCATAGCCTACAGACAAAAAATTAAACATAAAATCTTCACGGACTACTTGAAATAGATATAATTGATTAGTAGATATAATTGTTGATAGATAGATATAATTAACTGATACATAGATATAATTAATTGATTGATATCGTTAATTGATTGATATCGTTAATTGATTGATATAATTAATTGATAGATATAATTAATTGATAGATTAATTGATAGATATCGCTAATTGACTGACACGATTGATTGATATAATTAATAGAAATATAATTGGTTCACAGATTCAAAAATACTACAGAGCATCACAGTTACTCCATCAACAAAATAAATTTCAGTTTTTTACTTTTAGTCCTTCATTTTATTTTGCTTCCTATTTATACGAGTTGACAAACAAATAAAATTAACCTTAAAAATATAATAATATAACAGCCAGCTATACAATTGCTAAATAAATCTTTCAGCGATTATTGAATTTGCAAACATTTCATTCATCTGACTTGAAATGAAAGTTTCAATAAAGCAGCTTGTGAAGCGGTTAGTGCAGCAGCTACAACATTGAGTACCAGATCGATACATTATTACAAGCACAGACTAACAAGTAAACTGCAGCTTTGATGTAAAGATTTGGATTACGAGTGACTTTAATAGATTTAGTTATTGATTAAAACGATCTTATATCTACGCTTATTTAAAATATCGATCCTTGTCCGATGTCAGGCTTGAGACAGAATATTAGTCGTGCAAAATAACATTTCATCGTCACTGCACCAATAGCTCAGTGTGTTGAGCGTCTGGTGTCATCATGAAACTGTGCTGATTTTAAATGACCGGTGAAACAAATCAAATTCGATAATAATGATTTCAATATATAATAATGAGTGAGTGAATGAGTGAGTGAGTGAAAGAATGGGAAAGAGAGAGGGAGAGCAAGTGAAATAATACGTTATAGGAAGCAAAGCGCAAAGGATTCGATTCCAGGACGAAATGATCTGAGCGTAACGCATGGACAATGGACTTTCAGAAAACCGGTAAACAGATAAGAGGCTGAACTGTCTAGTGGTTCAAACAGCTCAAATGATGCGGGTTTAACGTTATGGTCAGAAGCCCGAACAGCTTCTTCTCTTCAAGATCGAAACGATATGATTTCAACTTTTAATATTAAAAGAATATTATCCGCCCGCAGAGAGGAGTGAAGACACTGCAGAAGACGAAGAAGAATAAGAAGATGATGATGATGATGAAGAAGAAGATGAAGAAGATGAAGAAGAAGATGAAGGAGAAGATGAAAGAGAAGATGAAGGAGAAGATGCAGAAGAAGAAGAAGAAGATGATGATGATGATGAAGAGGAAGATGAAGATGATAATGATATTTAAAGAATAAATGGCATTTCATTAAATATCGCGCCGAACAGGCGCATTAAATTCGTCATTTACGTCTTCGATAGTACACTTGCGATACAGAAACAAACGCTAAATTCAACAGGTAAACCACGTTTAAAAACAATACGCTAACAGTTATTTGAAAAGCCTTACATACATGTAGAACCTAGAAAGCCTCCCACCATTAAAGCAACATTATTATATTCATAACTTCAGGAAATTCCATAGATTCGCTTAAATCTCTACAAACTATTTACATCTTATAACTGTACCAGAAAGAAGTACTTAGCTAACAGGGTCACATTCAGCTGGCTAAAACCAGAAAAAATCAATCACAAGCATCGCATAACTACTATACTATAAGCTCACGATTAATACAGAGCTTTCTTTTTTCTTTTCTTTCAGAGCGCGCCCGTCACTGACATCGCTTTCGAGTGAGGAAACTGACGTTAATCTTAGCTTTACCAGCTTTAGCTTTTTATCACCAATCTATAAATGTTATCTACCATCACCAAACTAATTCTCTTTAAGCAGATTGAATCTGGTTATCAAGCGCAGCATGTTAGTTGTCATAGGCATGGTTACTATGTTAGTTGTTATAGGCATTTCCGCATCACTCTCCGTCAATTGTTAGAGCAAATATTTTATAATTTAATTGTAAGGCGTAATCTAGCATTGAAATTAACATGCTGATCTAAGGAGATCATATACCAGTAAGAGCCTGTAGAAGCCGCACATGAAAACAGACTATGCGAGAGGATTTTTAAATCTTGGATCTGTTATCTGAAAGGACTTTAGAGATATAGAGGTAGATAGAGAGAGAGAGAGAGAGAGAGAGAGAGAGAGAGAGTGAGCGAGTGAGTGAGTGAGTGAGTGAGTGAGTGAGTGAGTGAGTGAGTGAGTGAGTGAGTGAGCAGTGAAAAGTGAGTGAGTGAATGAGTGAGTGAGTGAAAGAAAGGGAAAGAGAGAGGGAGAGCGAATGAAATAATACGTTATAGGAAGCAAAGCGCAAATCATCGTAAAATTGAAAAAGAAAATATTATTCCCACACACCATAAGTTCAATTCTTATTTAAACTAGTGCATACCACATGGCGCATTAACGCTGTAGACTATTTAATGCTATCGATTGCCCTGCTAAAACACCACTATGGTCGGCCGATTCTGGAATATAATAATGACAAAAATGTAAGGAGTTTCAGTTATTTAATGTAATTAATTAACAACGTTCATTAAGTTTCTTAGTTTAAATGATATGTTCTGAACAGAGTCAGCACCATTTTCCTTATACTGATATCAGTAAATTACAATTAATATCCAGTACAAGTTGTTTCGTCCATTTACAACGCAGGAGATCATACTCTCGACTCACTAGATACCAATCTGGAGTACGCAATTCAAAATCGTAACCTTTTTTTTTTTTTTTTTGGGTAAAATAGTAATAATAATTAATTTTCTTTAAAAATTTATGAAAGTGATAACAAGCTATAGCGAATGGGTTAGCTTCTTCTCCCAATACTTACTGCTACTCAAGATGCTTATTGACATTTCAGAGAAATGAAAATGAAATGAAGGCAATATGATCGTGAAATTGCATGGCAAGGACCTGCCGTTAGGCTGTTCAGATAAACGAAACATATTGAGAGATAAATATAACAAGCTTTTATTAATCGCAGAGTAAAAACTTTAATCTTCATCAATTTAGCGATTGATTAATTTGATTAACGGATATAAACGGTAAATTAATCATTGATTTACATAATGATACATTCAATCGTTTGCAGAAGACAAGTGCGCTAAAGACTAGGCTACCACTATGCAACCACTCACCCGTTCCTCACAGCATCGCTAACGACATCGACGTCCCTGACATCACCGATGGCCGACGAAACTCTCAGATAGGTGGGAATGTGACGACTGTCTATTGGCTGATCACTCGGCGGACCGGTAGTTGGCTTGTTAGGCTGTTCACAAGTTGGACTGGCACCGGATTTGATCGCTTTTAGTTCTGTGCTGATCTGAACGGATTTCTTTTTGGCTCGTGTGACTGTGTGGAGATCATGCACCGTGGTTAACATTAATCAAATCTAATCTTGATCTCAATTAATCTTCGTTAATCTTTATCTAACATTAATCCAATCTAATCTTGATCTCAGTTAATCTTAGTTAATCTTTATCTAACATTAATCCAATCTAATCTTGATCTCAGTTAATCTTCGTTCATCTTCATCTAACATTAATCCAATCTAATCTTAGTCTCAGTTAATCTAATCTGACTTCTCGACTAACACTTTAATGAAAGCCAACTGTCTTGATTAATCCTCTTTAATCTTTGGTTCCACTTTTTTGTAGAAACCAAGCTAGTCATACCTTCGTAATCCTCTTCTATCTCTTAGTCTACTTGATCCCCAATAAAATAGAATATTTATGTTTCCACTGAACCTGAAAACTACGTTTTCTGCATTAGGTGAATTTCTGAATTAAAAATTATTATACATGTAGATTGTGTATGGTATAATCCGGTGTATATTTCAATTCAACAGATCTTTTAATAATTGTCAATTATCCGTAAACTCTTAGTTACTCCTGCAACACAAATGCAAGGTAACTTAGATAAGTAATAAAATAATTAATAAATACTATGAATTAAATACTACATAGTGTTATAAAACTTTACATAATACACAAGTAATTAAATAGCCTACTTAATCTCCGTAGTAGAGTACTTGTCATATGAGCCGGCGGCTTTAGGTTCGAATCTGAGCCTAGCCGCCTCTGACTGATTCCTTGCGGAGCTGTGAACGTAACACTTATATATAGATACATACATATATATATATATATATATATATATATATATATATATATATATATATATATACATATATATATATATATAATTATATATATTATATATACATATTATATATATATATATATATTATTATTATTACTATTATTATTATTATCACTATTATTATTACTACTATATTTATTATTATTATTATTATTATTATTATTATTATTATTATTATTATTACATGCATGACATAAGATATAACTGTGGTACCCAGAATGATGACAAGATTTTAATACAGCGCCGAATTCTTAATACTCCAATCTTCTAATTAAGAATCTTAGGATTGCCGTTTAGGAGGTGTTTATCATGAAAGTAGTCCTTTCCAACGAAGTATTAGAGAGAACTAGAAGATTCAGTAACAAGAACTACAATGTAGTCCCATGCATATACATATATGGTAACAAATAAACTCTTTAATTTTGATGAAACTCTATTAATAATTAACTCTGTTAATTGCTTTTAATAGGCCTTTCTGTTGTATTATCATCGAACCGGAAGTGAGTGAAACGTCGCCACCATTTTATTGGCTGTGCAAGGTGTATCTTCTTCTTTTATATCTATGGTCCTTTCTTACACGTCACTATAACCACGAGACCATGGATAGTCGGCAGACAAACGGATTAAAATCTAACCTCACACTAATCTACAATTACGTTCTAAGGATGTCGAGATCTGCTATGTCTGCGACAGAGCTAATTATAGACCTCAAGAGCTTCAGAAACCCATAGGCTATTACCGGCGTAATCACGTAACATTTCCACGATCCCTCATTAGGCGCTATCGCGGAAACAACAACTTAAAGGATCCTTGAACAAATTCATATAAGCTATATCTTCTGTAACTTTAAAGTTCACACGTTGACAAAATACTGTGGAAATGTCACAATGGAAGCTGAGAAGACTAGAGAATGCAGATAAACACTTGACAATGCGATATATCAAAGGTGAGAATATGTGCATTGTATTAGCGTTCAATTGCCGCACTGTTTAAAAAGCTAATGTTAACGTCAGTTTCCTCACTCGAAAACGATGTTAATGACGGGCGAGCCCAGGATTATAACCCCGCACATACAGATCCGCGGTTGAATATCTTACCGATATCGCCAATGGTTCCAGCCAGTTTACATGCTTTTATTTCTACATAAAGTTCTCCTGTTGATACAATGCAAATTCCAGTGATATTTTTCTATATATAATCTGTTTCACGTTCACTAAAGTCTAAATGTACTCCAACCTATTTCTCAAAGGCTAAGTCTTTATTCCACTACAATCTTTCCTTGAATTAGAAATAAATATGGCTAATATTTATTAGCCATATTTTTTCAGATATCGCCACTGGCTGGAGTCAGTGGCGATGTCGGTAAGACACTCGACCGCGAATCAGTATGACATTGTGCGGAGTTCAAATCCTGGGCTCGCCCGTAACTGACATCGCTTTTGAGTGAGGAAACTGACGTTAACCTTAGCTTTACTTTTAATTATTTGATGTTCCATTAACTTCCACAGTATAAGCATTGGTCAGCGTCTTAAGCATCAAGTTGCAATGTTCGAATGCTCTATTTTCATGTTTTTAGGAAGCAACAAACAAAAGACGACGATTGGAATAGATAATTATAATAAATTATTTTATGATGAATAAAATAACTTATGAAAATGACGACGATGATTAAAAATTGTCAAAATTAAATTATCATTTGTAATTAACTGAATTTATTTATTAATTAAATACAATGCAAGGAGAAGTTTAACAGAAATTAGGAAGAACTGTAGACTTTGTAAGTCACAGAGAGACATTAATTATTAATAATAACTGCTGATATTAAAGTTATAGAAAGCGTAGGTAAAGATTCAGGAAGAGCAGAGATATTGCATCTCGATGTCTCGAAAAGCATTCGAACAAACCAGCTACGACTAAGCTGCTGTCTCATCTAACAGCTGAATCAACTGTCAGCTGTGGCAGAACAGCTACGAGTAAGCTGCTGTCTCGTCTAATAGCTGAATCAGCTGTCAACTACAGCAGAGCAGCTACGAGTAAGCTGCTGTCTCGTCTAATAGCTGAATTAGCTGTCAGCTGCAGAAGAGCAGCTACGACTAACCTGCTGTCTCGTCTATTAGCTGAATCAGCTGAATAAACTATCAGCAGATGAACAGCTGACGCTGCAACTAAAACTAATTTTTACATTCAATTGCTAGAAATTGGAGTACATAAGTGAACCATTTCACTAATACAAATATCAATGCAGATTTAGAGAAAGTTTCCTCGTCTAATGCGGCATAAGGGAAGCAGCAACGAGCAGCGGCTGAGCAGCTACGACCAGCTAAAAGCAGCTGCTGAGCAGCTACGAGCAGCTTCTGAGCTTGATTCAGCTGGACACCCACGTTGTGTCATTCATAAAATCAAATGAAGCAGCTGAGAGCTGCCACTGAGAGCTTAAGCGGGATTTATCGATCAACGCGGGATTAAATCTGTGATACCACTGCTTGTTTTTATACAATATCTGTCTGATTTCATCCTAATCGAGTTAACGTTTTACAGGGAAAATTGTGATTTAACTTTAACTGGCAGCTTATCTTCGGCTTATTATTTTTTTCCATAAATTCGAAAAAATAGTTAATGCTTGATACACAAGTTTGATTGTTTATCAAACTTGTAAACTACCTTAAGCGATAACAAAAAAGTTGACTAACCGTCTTTGAAGAGTGAGCTATTTACCGTGAACATTACCTATTCCGTCTTAAGTATCATCTACAAGGAGCCTGTTATTAGTCAGAAAATATCCGAGGAGGAGGGAAATCGTGAGAAATAATATATACTATTTTTGTTTGATGCTCCATACACCAAATCTCTGTAAATATACGTGCAAACCAACGGCGTTTCGTTTTAAAGTTAGTGCTTGGGTTTTAGACAATTGAATTCGATATTTAATTCTTTTTTATAATCATTTACGGGGAACTTACGGCGTCTATCGTTAGAGCTAAGTTAGAGTCAAAGTTGCAGTACAGCTGCAGGTTGAATGACCGAATAAACTATAAAGCGAGCGTAAATATTTTGCCAGTCTATTTTCATGACAGCTTAACGTTTAATCCGTACTAGCACGTCAGAATATTTATAGAATTCTGAGCTGATTTTTCGTATAATTAATAATAATTCTCTCTTAGTGCACTGCCTCCTGGCAGGTCCATGATATATAACGCCTCCGCTCATCTCTACCTTCCGTTTTCATCTTCATGTCCACATACGAGTGGATCTTTAAATCATCTAACATTCCTTTAGATATACCATTATTCTTGGTGGGATTATGACAAGGTGGGACCCCTATGCCTTCCTCAGCTTCGACTAACATTTACAAGGCAGGGGCGTCATTCTCTGATAACACTATCCTGTTTACCCAAATCGTTTCTTAATAATTATTATGATATTTAAATAGGCCTAGCAGTGATCAGCGGGCGGAGGAACATAGGGGAACCCAGTTCAAATAGATCTCATTTTTCCGAACATCAATCCCCTGCTATGGACCCATATCAGATATAGCAGGCGCACTGTAAAATGGAAGGGGCCCCGAGAAATTGTGACAGTTCCGCTAGCTCTCACTTTCTACCATCGACACGTAAATTTAATGTTTCACAAGGTAAGAGATGCAATATGGAAGAGAAGGGAAGTATGAATGGCAATGAGAAATATGAAAGAGGAGAGTCTGAGGAAGACTGCTAACATCCGGCAAGTCATTAGGATACGCTAGGTGATTTATGCTCGTGTTTAGATATGGAGCTAAAGCAGAGGACGGATAGTATAAATTCCACGAGGTATATACAGCCAAGGATCTCTAGCTATGTTTCTAGCTATGTCGGTTAGGCATAGCATGCCGCAAACGAAAGAGAAAAATTAAATATTTGAGATATTTCGTAGATATATACATTTTCAAAAAACCATAACAAAATTAGGCCTTAGAAAAACAGACGGCTTTCACTATAAACGTCATTGGTTCCAGTTCGGTTTCCTCTTGAAATAGGTGCATTATTGAGTCTATTCTACACCGATTCGAGCACGACACGGGCATATTTTATTTTGTACGGTTTATTCAGACCAGATGACATGAAAAGATCTCAGAGTTATGACGTCCCTGACATCATCCTTGTATGAGGAAACGGGCGTTAAATCTTTATTATTATTATATTAAGCACCTGATCTTAATAAAGGGCCATCAGCAGCAGAACTACTTTAGTCTCATATTCACTAACGCCCACTATTATTTATTTCACAGGACAATCGTATCTTTCTGGTAGAGATGAGATTCTTTCTACAGCTGTATTGCGCAGTTTTATCTCTCGTGTCAAAGAGCTTCATTCTCTAAATTTAGCTCCATCTGCTGTTGCGTAAAAGCATTTTTCACATCCTAATCGCGGCTAATCCCCTACTGTTCTATAAGGCTTCGGTAAGTCGAACTGTAGGCCTGCTGTTCAGTACTGTTTGAAAGGCTTTTAAGACCATGAGAATTTTGTATTAATAGATTTAGAACACACTTACTAATTAGGTAAGAAATGAAAGTTACATCGAAAAAATAAAAAATATAATACTTCTTCAACTATGAATATAGATCGTCAGAAATTGCAAGCAAAACGTTACGAAATACTGTAAAATTTCAGGTAATTCGCCTTGAAATTAACTGCAAGTAAAGCTATAAGAAACAATGAAAAGTTCATGGGGAACAGCTAGCAGCCACTAACTCACGTGACCAATTAAACAAATAGTGTGAGAGAGAGAGAGAACTATGTTTATTTCAGGAGGTCACAAGTAATCTATCTAGTTGACCACCCAAGAAGCAACATAGCAAAAACTGAAGAACTATTTAACACGATAATTAATGATTATTAAAAACGAAAGATTGTGGATAATTGAAGAATATTGAAAATTAATGCTTGGTGAAAATTATTGATCATTGATAATTAATGATTAATGATAATTAATGATTATTAATAATTAATGATTATTAATATTAATGACTATTGATAATTAATGACTATTTATTATTAATGCTTATTGATAATTAATTAATTATCAATTATTAATATTAATTAATTTATAATTAATGCTTATTAATAGTTAATGATTATTGATAATTAATGGCTATTGATAATTAATGATTATTAATAATTAATGATTATTGATAGATAAGTTCTACGGTCTTCATAAAAGCCTATAAAGATGCAGGAGTCTCGCCACCGAGCACAAAGGATGAACCATTGTAAGCACTGGAGTGAAGGTGTATCCCATCATGTTATCACTACAGGATGACATCAGCATTGTAACAACATAGCTGACTGATTGAGTCAATCGTTGCTAATCTCAATTAGCTCAGATATGCTAGTCGCTTTCATCTACTAGCTTATCCTAAAAGCTTCTTTCTCAATGCCTCGCCCTGACATGACTCCCGTCACCAAGGTTACGAGAGAATGATGATTAGTAGGATTTTACAATAAGAAAATTTATTTATTTATTTATTTGATCCATACCAACGTCAGAAAGGGCATTCGGTTGGTGAGCGCTTAGGCTCCAGAAATTGCTACAAAAGTTTAAACGAAAAGAAAAGACTCAAATAAGGGTTTGGCTAGTAGTGTGGTGTAGGACAGAGAGGATTTGAGACAGTCTATTTGTATCCCGACCCTGGTTAAACCGGGGTTCAAAGGGAAGATGATGATGATGATTTATTGATATATTTATTTGTTTAACGACATAACTTAACATAATAACAATTATGTTGTTGGCATGTAGCTGTAATTTAGTATCACCACATACACGAATAATGACTAATGACAAAAAATAGGACAGTGAAATAAAATATCAAAATAAAGAAAATAAAATATAAAATATAAAAATAAAGAAAATAAAATATAAAATATAAAAATAAAGTTGACTTCTGAAGCTATTCCATTTGTTAAAATTGTTGTATCAAATTTCTGGAGCCTAGGCGCTCGCCAAGCGAATGCCCTTTCTGCCATTGGACGGATCTTGTTTTAATGTCGCCTTCTACGACACGTGCATATTTACACGGTTGGTCTATTCTTCAAGCAACCGTAAACAACATGGGGGGGGGGAAATAAAGATAAAAAAAACTAAAGAAAATATAAAAAAATATTCTAGGCCTACGTGTAATATTATTCCTAGATGATAGGTCCAAGTTACACATTTGTGCAAGTTTTGACTATGTTATTCAGAAATGAGGATACTCTAGATCAGCTGAAAACATAGAAATGGTGGTGGTAATTTACATATAAAGAATTTTAAAGAACTCTCTCTCTTTATTTCTCTATGACTATATGATATTCTTCTCTCCTAGGAATTTATCTCTCTCTCTCTCTCTCTCTCTCTCTCTCTCTACTTCTTTGTCGTAATTTAAATCCTATTTTAAAATATTTTATAGATGCTATTAAGCGGCTGTATCAACGGGTCCGTAAGTTTAATGCCCTACAACTCAAGGAAAATCTCAGTCAACGTCAGACAGCCGTCACAGTAATGAGGCACCGCCCACTTGATTCAATGCGGAAAGAAGAGCAATGGCGGTTTTGTTGTCATGACAACGTACATAATGACGTCAGAAAGCGGTGACATTAGACCGGTAAAGCGAAGCGACATGTAGCTGTCATTTAAGAAAAATTCTAAAAATAAGCTGTTCATGGCCACCGCTAGAAAAGCTTTGAACAGTAAAGTAATAACACGCATTACAGTGAAATGATCAACTATGTTGATATCTATCACTATTAATACCACATGTTTAAACCGTTAGGCAATTTAAACCATTTTCCGTATAACCAGTCCAGTAAATGTCCGAGATTTTACTCTCAGATCAGCGCGTCTGGGATTTGAACCCACGAGGGTTCAATTCACCTCAATCTGTCACTTAAAACTTCATGACGTTACCCCTATGCTATATTAGCCCATTCTTCAGTTAGATACTAGACCATCAAAAGGCCTCAAACGGAGATATCGAAGTCGTCTTATCTTCTTTCGGCATTGCCTAATGCTACCTCCATGGTAATCAAGTTACTGTCACGTGATTGTGGTTAAGTTACGTTGATCAAACTCACAATGATCATTCGAGGCATCGAAGTTAATAGTACATTAATAAAAATAAAAATAATAACAACAATAAGAGTGCTACAGTCATCAATGACAAACATCGAGCAGTATTGAGTCAAAATCAATTCGGCGAGCAAAAAGAAGGTCCAAAAACGACGCAAATTCCAAAATCCGGAAAATCAATCCAAAGTATAGGGAAAATTAAGAAATTAAGGTGTGAATTGGGCAAAATTATTAATAGAATTAACTTGTTGATCAACGGAGCGCTCTTTATAGAACGTGAACCCAGACACTTGGGTAAGAATGTGTACATTGAACCCGGTGCTTGTCACAAACTGCAAAGAGCGTTATAGAGAGCGTGAGAGAAAACCTTTGTAAAGCTAAAAAAGCTAACGTTAACGTCCGTTTTCTCACTCCAAGAAACAGTGACAGCGACGGGCGAGCCAAAGATTTGAACCCCGTACATACTGATCCGCGATCGAATATCTTACCAAAATACCACTGGCTGAAGACAGTGACGTGTCGGCGATGGACTGAGGGAGAGAAAGAGAGATAGAAAGAGAGAGACAGAGAGAAAGAGAGAGAGAGAGAGAGCAAGTGAGAGACAGCGAAGAGGATTTTAGCCATTATACCACATGTTGATGCTCCAGCTCAGATTAAAAAATACTACAAATAACTTAATCACGTGAGAAGTACACTATCAATACTACTAGCTTCCATTCAAACGATTTCCAGAAAGATTCCAATTTTTTTAATCAAATCTCATAAAGTCAAACTAAATGCGCATGTCAGGAGTAGACTAGTATAATCAAAAAGTAAAATGCAACGATTGATTGACATTTGAAGCAATCAATCACGATTGCTGGATACTTGAATCAATAAATCACGATTGATTGATATATAAAGCAATCAATCACGATTGCTGGATACTTGAATCAATAAATCACGATTGATTGATATTTGAAGCAATCAATCACGATTGATGGATACTTGAATCAATCAATTACGTTTGATTGATACTTGAATCAATAAATCACGATTGATTGATACTAGAATCAATCAATCACGATTGATTGATATTTAATCAATTATTCACGATTGATTGATACTTGAATCAATCAATCAATCGTGAATAATTGATTAAATATCAATCAATCTGATTGATTGCTTCAAGTATCAATCAATCGTGATTGATACTTGAATCAATCAATCACGATTGATTGATACTTGAAGCAATCAATCAGATTGATTAAAATTTGAAGCTGAAGCCCTTATCCTGTATTGAACTCTATGACGAGTATATGTCTAAGTTACAAATGTAGAGTCCAGGAGTAGAGTGTTACAGGAGATTCATACATGTAGGCCTATATCACTTTAAGAGCAATATACACTATACATTTTGTAATTTTAAATTTACGACAAATTTAAATTAGCATTAAATATGCGGTCAAATGCACACAAATTTTGTGCAAAAATGAATGCCTTTTCATTTTCATGAGAGTCAGAAAAAATAAAAAATGCAATTCAGTAGGTTTATAAATTTTAAGTAACTTGTGTACTTTGAACTTTTTGTTTGTTCAGTTTTGTTTCCGCCAACGTTGATTGGTTTTATATAAATTATATTAAATTAATATCATAGAAAATTAATGAAATTGCTTAACTGGGCTGGACCGGCGGCTTGTTGGTAAGCTATTCGACAGCAGTTCAGTACACACAGGGTTCAAATCCAGTGCTCTGCTCGTCACTGAAATGCTACCTAGTAGACAACTGACATTAACTGCAGCATTTAGCCTTTGATTAGGCCTATATTTAGCTTAAAGACTATAGTAATTATAAATATATTATGAAGATCACTAAATTAATAATAATATATAATAATAATAATATTATTAACAAACTCGATAGCATAATGTGGATTAAACTTGATAGAGTGCTTCAAAGTTTTAAAATATTGTTAACTCGCAAGTAGTGAAATAATTTTGAAGTAATTCCTTTCAGTGTTTTAACTACTCTATGTAAATATTTATCCACGTAGTCAACTGGCTCAAAGCTAGCTACAGAAGTCAAGGTTTGACTACACAAAATTAGTAGCATTACTAGTCAGCAAGACTACGTAGGCCTAGTATAAATCAGTAGTGTTCATTATCAAGGCCTGCTACGGGAGTAGCTTACACTGTCAGATTAAAATACCAATTTTTCTGGTCTAACAAAACACTATAAATGTAAATCAATTTTTTATATGGTTTATCGCATCCTGTATGGCAACTATTCTCGACAAACATAGTAACATTAATTGACAAGCAACCATCATAATCATCATCATCATCTTCCCTTGAATCCCAGTTTAACTAGGGTCGGGATACAAATAGAATGTCTCAAATCCTCTCCGTCCTACACCACATCACCAGTCAATCCCCCATTGGAGACTTTTCCATTCGTTTAAATTTTGTAGCAATTTCTGGAGCCTAGGCGCTCACCAACATAATGTCCTTTCTGACACTGGTATGAATCTTAGTGCTTTAGTCGCCTTCCACGACACGTGCAGTCACCGGTTGGTCAATTCTTCAAACAACCCGGACACAACACGGAAACAAGCAACCATAACATCAATTAGCAAATATAGTATCCATAGCATTAATTAGTAGTATAGGTCGATTGCTAATAACTGTTATTAGCAAATAGGCCTTAGCAGCAAACAGCAGATGAAAAATGCCTAATAGAGATAACTTTTAAAGATATATAGGACCTATAGCTATAATATTTCTACGAAAAAATAATAAACTGAGAGCAGGAATAAGTATTGAGGCTTTCTTATCAATTTTATGACCTGCGCAGTTTTGATAAAACACAGCATGTAAACATATCGATTAGCTAGGCGACCATCAACATGCCTATACATCACAATGACGTAGTTTCCAATAGTTTAGTAAAAGCACTAATTATCTACTTTAAACATACCCAAACCGATAAATCTTATAAATCCATGCAGCAATGTGATGGTATAATTTATATAAAGTATTGTCATTACATACCGGTGTCGTTGAACGTTGATATTTGAACATTAGCTAATAAATTGTAATCATATGGTACGTAGTGTGGGCGCGTTACTTTAGATAAACAGATGTCCTTGAGTGCGGGCTAGCTGCGGTCCAGCTGCTGCAGCTCTAGCAGCTGAAGCGCGTCAGCTGACGACAGCTGCTGGCTTACGGTCACTGCAGCTAAACAGCTGACGCAGCTGTTCGCTAATTTTAGCTCAGCTGCTGATTTTCGCGTACGCAGCTGTGATAGTATTCGGCTGTGATTGTCATATATAATATTTTTTGTTGAATAATTTTTCATATTGACACGGCAACTCAGACTTTAAAGCAAACAACTTCAGTTATAGGTTAACACATATAAAACTCAAACAAAATTATATTTTAGCGAATTGTACATATATCAAAATGATAATTAACTCTTTAATTCTCTATTGAAAATTGCAATAAAAGCAAATTTAAACAATATTAATAAATTTAACAAAATACTGTATGTTTAAACCTAGATTTAGAATTATAAATGTATGTCTTCGTTAATTTTTTAAACTCTTAATTATTTATTTATATTATTTTTAGGCCTATCTTTGATATTGTTGGTATTAGTTGATATTAATGTTGATAGCCTATAGAGCTCTCTAATTTTTATTTCTTCTTAAAAATTAGCGATATATACTATCTTCGACTTTAACTGCTGCTCTGTCTCTAGATCGAAGCTGTGAGAGTAGCTGCTGTGTATCTGCATGGGTAGCTTTCAGCTGCTGCTTCATTCTGTCCCCTGCATCAATGTGAGGAATCTTGACATAAAGATGCACGTACAAGCTTTGCTACAGTCAATCATCAATCACCCGTTGAGCTGGTATTTCATAAATCAGCAGAGCGTGTATAGTAGTTCTTTTAGTTTCATATGATATATCATATATTGTATTGTGTTAAAACAGTTTTGTGTTTTTCTTGTCGGTTTAATTTACTTTGCTTCCATATAATATTTTATAGTCCTCTATGCTAATTGTTAGTGGTGACAATAGCATTCGAATTGTTGTTGTTAATGCATGTTGTTGTCGAGGTTCCTTGTTGTTTCACATGAAGTTGTTGTTGATGTTGTTTCATATGGATATCACAGCATATATGAAACTCTTCTGTACATATACAGGGTTTGTTAACATTGCAGGTACGCTAACGACTCGAGTCAAAGTAATTTTCGTAGGTGTTCAAGATTGTTCAATTGCTAACATTGACCACGTTAGAACTTCCAGCCTGCAAAGGTCATTCAGAATTAAATCACTCTTAATCACATGAATCATTCGGAATCAGATATATAATAATTCTTAATCACATGAATCATTCTGAATCAGATATAAAATCATTCTTAATCACATGAATCATTCTGAATCAGATATAAAATCATTCTTAATCACATGAATCATTCTGAATCAGATATAAAATCATTCTTAATCACATGAATCATTCTGAATCAGATATAAAATCATTCTTAACCACATGAAGCATTCTGAATCAGATATAAAATCATTCTTAATCACATGAAGCATTCGGAATCAGATATAAAATCATTCTTAATCACATGAAGCACTCGGAATCAGATATAAAATCATTCTTAATCACATGAAGCATTTGGAATCAGATATAAAATCATTCTTAATCACATGAATCATTCTGTATCAGATATATAATCATTCTTAATCACATGAATCATTCTGTATCAGATATAACATCATCATCCATCATCGTCGTCGGCATCATCATCTTCACCTTAATTAATTCCCTTGAATCCCAGGTTACATAACATAACAACAATAAGAGCTGTCATTCATACAAAAATCGAGCACTATATTGGGACAAATCCAAGCTGCGGTGCATGAGCAAAAAGAAGATAAAAATGGTGCAAATTACAAAAACCCAGAAAATCTGTGCAAAGATTAAGGAAATTGAAGAGAAAAAGTTTACGTGCTGGTCGCAATAATATAAAAAACATGTAAAAAATAACATAACATTATGGAAAACCGGGTCAGAAAGCACAGATGCTAGTTTAAGGCCCATTTCCTCCTTCGTCACGGTTATTAGTAATCGTTACCTTTTGTTGAATAATAAATAAAAAGGAAATAATAAATTAAAATTAAATAAATCAATAAATACAAATAATAGAGTATAAATAGCCAAACTGATGAGCTAAATAAAAGTGGTTCAAAACGGTGAAGATCCAATATTCAGATCGAAAATCCGTTCAAAGAAAGTACAGTAGGCCCTACGCCCTGTATGCCTACGTTCAGTAGTAGTAATTTCAAAGTAATATACGTTCTTTATTTTATATCATTAATAAATACACATTGGATCTCCATGACTCCACTAGTAAATCTGATCTACATGTAGAGTGACATAAAAATATACAGACAAATATATTTAACTTTGTAAAAAAATACGCCATCATTAAATCTCAGTTGGTCTGAGATTTTGATCTCTTCTGAAATCTATGCGATGAGGTGATGTCTAATACTCACCATCATATTTTCAAATATCTTCGTTGCGTTACAGTTTGGCCAATATCCTATTCTTCTCTTGTTAACACTACGGGGCCCCCAAATTATCGTAAAGTTTAGTAAATTTTCTCGAATATTTCAAATATTTGTGATTAGTTAAAACGATTAACGTACTTATTTAAATTTCGTAATAGCTTAGCTTGAATGAAGAAAGTATTTACAGTTGTGTTGACAACCATAATGGTTGACGTGACTTCAGTTATGTAGAACACTTATCTTTCGGACGGAATAACAATTCAAAATCGAATTCAAAGTCATGATGCTACGTAATTGAAGACGATATAGTTTCATGTTATAGCTATTTTATATTCAAACCATGCTAAAATAAACATGAATATTTCATAATTAACTTTTTACTTTCCTTAAAATAAAATAGGAAGCCAGAATGTGCAAAAGTTTTGGCGTAATTAACTAAGGTGCATTCCTTGGCTTGTCAAACGGAAGTCTCGTATCCGTAAATTAAATCATAAAAACATGATTGAAAATATTTTATTTGTAAATATTTATTAACAGTTGAATTTTTTTTTTTTTTTTTGCGCTCTGTCAAATAAGAGGATCAAGATAGATATTCATTGGATTCTACGTTCCATCACTCGCTGGCACTATCGAGCCTTTACTAATCTTAAATTTAAGTATTCTAGCTTGGAATTAACTATCCTCTGAAGTGCTTTTTCGTTATCTTCCTATTCGACTGTGGTTTCTTCAGGACGACTGGCTCAGTTAACTAGGAAAATTTGTTTTTGGTGCTATTTAATAAATATGTTAATTACGTCAAAATTTAGTTCATATACCGGTATGAGAGCTGCATTTAAAGAAAGTAATGTGTGGTGTTAAAAAGATTTCTCTCATATATAGAAAAATGGATATATACTAAACAGAAGTAACCTGGATATATTTTTAACCTACTTATAATATTCTTATTAAACTAATTTCAGTTAACTGAATAGCTATCGTATTTACTGTATTTAATATCCATTGTTCAACTAATCGTACTAAAATATAACGTGCTGGAATGGTTGCGACGATGGAGAAGTGTGTTGCAGGAGTCGTGCACGCTAACGGCGATGCTCCGAGAGTGACAGAGGACTTGACGGGGCTAAAGCCGTTAGTGTCGTGCATGGCGGAGGATGAACCAAATCAGAACTACCCCCCAGAGGATACGTCAGCGAAAGCCGCGGCTCCTCGCTGGGGTCCCAATCACGCGGGAGCTCAGGAACTTGCGTCTCAGTACACCTATGGTATAATCCATTTATCTTTGAATTAGTTGTGAATAACTGATCTGTACTGCATTTACTCTGATCAACGCTGTAATTGCTCAGATCTATGCTGTAATTACTGTGATCTATGCTGTAATTACTGAGATCTATGCTGTAATTACTGTGATCTATGCTGTAATTATTATGATGTATGATGTAATGACTATGTTCTATTCGGTATTGGCTATTAGAGATGTTGCTCGAAATTTTGTATAACATCCTAAACGAATAATTATGAGCACTTACTACAGCACTGAGTGTAGTTTTTCTTTATATGATTGGCCTGAATTATATCATCATCATCATTATCATCTTCCCTCAAATCCCAGTTAAACTAGGGTCGGGATACGAATAGACTGTCTCAAATCTTCTTTGTCCTACATCTAGTCATCATCCTGAATTATATACTGTGTAAAAATTTTCCAAATTTCATAAATCTTGACATAGCTATTTAAATTTCTACATATGGTGTAATGATCCCTATTGTTGCCATGGACCATTATAATAATAATAATAATAACAAAGGTTTAACGTCCATTTCCTCATACAAGGATGATGTCAGGGAAGTCAAGAATTGATGTAAAATTATAACGGTTGTTGCGGTTGTCATTAGGAAAGCGAGTGCAGGAGACAGTCTGCGTGGGAGTTAGTCTGGTGCTGATGGCATTCAACTTCTACTCGCTGGTCATCTACTTTGACCGACAGAACTGGTACATCATCTTTGGAGCTGCTTGTAAGTACGCCATCTGTGCAGTGTAACGTTATGTAATGCATACATGTACAATTTGATATTAATTATGCGTAAAAGAATTCGCTTTGAAATATGCTTACCTGTTAGTCATCATGCAATGTGATTACATGTAATAAATTTACTTGTGAATTAAAATAAAAAATTTGTTTAATTATATATGCGCTTAGTTGTGGCGCCTTTGTGAAATCCTTTAGAATGGTCGATCATAGAATTCTATGATTCTAGAATCAGTAAGGTAGAAATACTATCCACGACATTGAAATGTTCTGCTAGTTATAGGTATATCTATGACTTAAAAAATTGAATTAATATTTTCTATTCGACAGTGTTAGGTATAATTACGGCGGATTTCTTCAGTGGTCTTGTCCACTGGGCGGCCGACTCATATGGATCTGTTGATATCCCAGTCGTTGGAAAGGTCTGTAGTTACTTGTATTGTAAATCTTTATTTGTTAAGACTAATGTCCCTGTCATTGGAAAGGTTTGTAGCTACTTGTATTGTAAATCTTTTTATTCATTAAGACTAATGTCCCTGTCTTTGGAAAGGTCTGTGCTCTGTAGTTACTTGTGTTGTAAATCTCTATTTGTAAAGATTAAAGATGTTAAGTTTTGATTTGATGCCCATATGGAGTTAATTAATGGTATGATCATTGATTAAACCAGATAATAAATTGTGTGAGGAACTCGTTTTCTTTTTAGTAACTGATCACTCTGTGGAAGAATTACAGTAATTAATGCGCATTGAATGTTAGTACAAAATGTTAGTCAGTCTTGTTAACTTTTCTGTGCTCACGTGAGCAGCGTAACATAATGTTACAGTACACGCTGCTCTGATGCTTTTCATTTAGCCGTACTTTAGCAATATATTGATTGATTGATTGAATAATTAATTGATTAATTGATTGAAGAAACTAATGCTATTACCTAAAAACACTTACTAACCATTAAGAATGTACCTAGATCCTACGTCAATCACGAAGCTGAACTAATAGATATTGCAGTTCACTCAGATCAGAACTTACTAATTAAGGCAATAGTTGAAGCAGCAGATCTATAGTTAAATTAATATTGCCAATAATTAATTTATATTGTGTCTAAATTTTAATTCTCATCCTGCTTAGCAAATATATTTTAGCCCGCACATTTTATCGTACACTTGTCAAATTAACAAGAGGCCTTGGGTACTCAACAGGCTTTATCTCTATAACTGTCTTTGATAAAAGTAAACACGCATTATAGTGAAATGATCAACTATGTTGACATCTATCACTTTTTAATATCACATGTTAGATCCGTTAGGCAATTTAGTCCATTTTTAGTATAACCAGTCCGGTGAATGTCCAAGATTTTACTCTCAGATCAGCGCGACTGGGATTCGAACCCACCAGAGTTCAATTCACCTCAGGATCTGCAATTTAAAACTTCACTACGTTACCCCTACGCTATTGAGGCATTCACTTTACATATTGCTGTTATAAATTATAATTATCACGTATATATTATATATATATCATCGCGGATGATGACGGCTATGTGCGCTGTGTTTGACGTGCTCGCAGGCTTTCATACGTCCGTTCAGAGAGCACCACATCGACCCCACGTCCATCACCAGGCACGACTTCATAGAGACGAACGGAGACAACTTTGCCGTGGTGATCCCGTCTCTTGCGAGATCTGCCTACAAGTTCTTGACTTACTCGGACGCTGAGCTCCGCGACACTTACAACTGGGAGATGTATATCTTCCTCCTGGTCATATTCGTCAGCCTAACCAATCAGGTCTCGCTTCTGATAATTCAACGCGGTTTTTAAAAAAGTTGTAAAAAGCCATATTAACGTCAATGTTAACGTCAGATTCATCTCTCGGAAGTGATTTATGTAATAATAATAGCAACAATTAGAGCTCTACAGTGATCAATGACAATATCGAGCACTATTGAGTTATATATCAGTGATATATCGAGCACTATATCAGTGATGGGCAAGCACAGGATTTGAACCCTACGCACACTGATCTGTGGTCGAATATCTTATAAATATTCGACAACATAGTGGGGAATTTAGATATTATTGAGTTTTTTGCTGCAGGTGCTTTATTTGCTAGCATATTTTTGTAAATATAAATTAGATAACTTTGTAGCTTGAACTAGTCTATCGCTAGCAGGAGTGTGCTAAGTCGGTGAGCTTCTGATGTTTATGTTAAACAAACTGACTTCTGTCTTTTACAAAATGTATACACTTCAAAGCTACTAAATTTCATTTCCTACTTCTGCTTAACTATTTTGTGTATTTGCTGCATATGCAGTTTACATTGTGTGTGTTTATGTGTGTATAATACTTGTAGTAGATGAACCATGTCATACTGTATGTTTCTCTCTCTCTTTCTCGCTTGTTCTCTCTCATTCTCTCGCTCTCTCTCTATCTCAGTGTACTACCTAGTGGCATATCCGTGGTTTCATATCCATCTCATATGCAATAAGCAATCACCTAGCCTCCCAACTCTCAGTCTTCCCCTAGCTCTTTTTCCCTATCTTTCCTTCCATTCTTCCTTTATACATTTAGCTGTTGGATGCTCATGAAATGACCCTACGACAAGGAGCCAGACGCTAAATTTTGTAGTTAACTTCTGCATGTGATTAATAGTTAAATGTTTGGGTAAACCCTACATTCTGCAGTCTTCATTCGCATAGAAGATATTTAGTTTTTGGATTTGCTTACTGAGTTCTCTCACACAGCTTAAGCTCTAAAGTAGTGGCTCTCTGCATGTTCTTTACGCTGTCTACTAGACTACTAGGTATGCTTTGTTTATTAATGTTTTACCGAGGCACATATAAAACAGTTTTGAAGGTAAAGAAATGTTAATTATGCTTTCGTTTGTTCATGTTTATTTCAAGACACAAATAAAGCGGTTTTTATGATTAAGAAATGTTAATTGTGCTTTTGTTTGTTTATGTTTATACCGAGACATGAATAAAACAGTTTTGAAGATAAAGAAATGTTAAATATGCTTGTGTTTGTAATGTTTATACCGAGACTCTAACAGTTTTGAAGATAAAGAAATGTTAATTGTGCTTTTATTGGTTTATGTTTATACCGAGACAGAAAATAAAACAGTTTTGAAGATAAAGAAATGTCAATTGTGCTGTTGACAGATCCACAAGTGGTCTCACACGTACTTTGGCCTGCCTCGCTGGATAGTCACTCTACAGGGTCTCAACGTTGTGCTGCCTCGCAGGCATCACCGCATTCACCACGTCGCACCCCACGAAACCTATTTTTGCATCACCACCGGCTGGCTTAACTACCCGTTCGAAAAGATTCACTTCTGGTCGAGTGTCGAGTGGGTGATTGAGAAGCTGACCGGGGTTAAGCCTCGCACGGATGATCTCGCCTGGGCTAAGAAAACCGGTTAGAACCGCTTCTGGCCTGTTAGAAGCTGTTCAAACCTGCTTTGGCTGGTTCTGGCTCGTTATGACCAGCTGTAACTGGATTGGATAGACGGAATCTGTTTTGAAGAGTTTCTAAAGGTTATAATTGCTTCAAGCCAGTTAGAATCACCTTAAATTATTTGGAGTTATTTATTTTTGGATTGGATATTTGTTACAAGAGCTTGTTGTTACAGCAGATAGTTCTTAGTTGGAAATAATTTATATCAAAACTAGTTCTAGATTGTTTTAGTAAAATATTTGAATAGATTTAGATTCTAGCTTGCTGGCAGTTTAATCTAGCTCTAAATATAGGTAGATCATTTTGCTGTTGACGTTATGGTTTTATGTGTTTCGTAAGCAGGGGCGTCTGCACAATATTAAAAAAGATGCACGTTACGTCATTGGGGCAAAAGCCGGAGGAAATGGATCAAAGATATGGAGCTTTAAAAATTGGGGGGAAGTTGAAAAATTGTGTAGCATGAGGTGGAAGCACACATCGTTGCTGTGGGCGAGCTGGGCGCCCCTGTTCATAGCTGACTGTTTTGTGTTTATCTCATTTCGCTGATTAGCTGATCAGCTATTCACGATGCTTCGTTTTGCACGATGCGTGTAATGTAAATAGCACCTTTGAATTTAAATTCAACACCCCGAGTTTTTTGTGCTTTTGTAACTGTATTGTGTTAAATATTCTTAGAAACGCTGTTATCATCAAACTATAGTAATAGGCAATGAAAAGTGTGTGAGTTCGGCTAGTTATTGTAGTGAAAGACTTTTGTCCGCACAAAAGTAATTCTTCTATCGGCTTCATTTTAAAATCTATCGCTATCTTTTGCTGTCTTATTTCACTTGAAAGCTAGAGCCCTTCTGGTGCTCTATTGATAAAGTATTTTTCAATTGATTTATTTAAACTTTTCAATTGAATAATTAATACTTAATGTTTATTATATAATTTATCGAGCGATTATTATTAATTGAATAAGAAAACAATTCCCATTACTTATCTTAGGGCTGGCCTAGTCATGCAGAAAAGTCATATTTTTTGTGTGTTTCATTCATTACTGTTACAGATCTGTAATATCATATTGTTTCTTTCCGTAGACACTCGGTAAAGCCATCATCCATGTTAGCATATATGCGTAATATAACGGTATGAAAGTGAAAATTTGTTACAGATCTGTAATATCATATTGTTTCTTTCCATAGACACTCGGTAAAGCCATCATCCATGTTAGCATATATGCGTAATATAACGGTATGAAAGTGAAAATTTGAATGAGTAGGTTTCTGGTGATGGAGATTTGAAACACGCGCTAATTTTGTACATAATGTGTGAGTCAAGCTGTCAGCAGCTCTCATGAATATTCAGATTTCTTTAAATCTCATGAATATTAACGCCTTTATCTCAGTGGTATATTTAAAGTGTTTATATCCAACTGCATTACTCCATTGTCTCCTTGGAATCTTTAAATTCTTCTATAATTTATAAAATAATGTGCGTAATATTCTACTATATCATAGCATGACTCATAAGCTTATGTTGTTCAATCTTACGGCAGTGGGTCCATTTATGCAGCCAATAGCTATGCTAATTATAACTTACATGAGTACAGTATCGCCCGTCACTGACATCGCTTTTGAGTTAGGAAGCTGAATCTTAGCTTTTAGCTTTACTTTTTTCTCTTCACTCACCGTTTGACTGTACTATAGCGTTGCCCTCTGCATAGAACAATGCTTCATAACTATACTAACTAATTGATGATTGATTGAATTATCATGGAAATTACTGTAGTTTACATGTGCAACCCCCGTTCATCATGTATAATTATACGAGCCCTCTTTGTGGACCCGTCGGCTAATTTTTATTACACTACTGGTTTCTTATAAATATTCATGTGATATTTATAGCTGAAACTATTTTTAATACCGAATGATTAGAAGATTCGTCTTGCTTCATAAAGACTTTCATACATCGCTTTTATTTTTCTGTAAGTGGTACATTTGTTGAGTAAAATCTTAATTTTAAATATTTTAAATATTTACTTATGATAATTAAATGAGGATTACATGATGCCATCTGTGGGGCTAGTTCTTTGTTGTGCGTGTAACTGTGTGTTGAATAGTGCTCAATAGTGCTCTATGTTGTCATTGATGACTGTAGCACTCTAATTGTTGTTATTATTATTATTATTAGTGTATTTTTGCACTCTAGCCTGTTTCTAGGGGAGGATTGGGGGGGGGGGGGTTACTGAGACAAAGAAGCCCTTAATATTATATGACTTTTTGTAAGTCTTAACCGGTTATATATTGATTGATCTATGTACATGTAAAACTTATGTTATCATAAGAAATATACATGTAGAATCCCTAAACCTGACTTTATGCAGTGATTAATGTGTACATGTTTAGCAGCCTGCATGAGCAAGATTTAATGTCCATTTCCACAGTTTAGTTGATGAGTTGCCAAAGAGTTCTCTCTATGAAACATAATAATGTTGTTACTGAAGACAAATGCAAGGTATCTGGGAATATCTATTTTTACCATAATAGGGCTCCATAGTGTTTGAATGAAGACATTGAGTTCATGTTTGAATCTATTCAACTTGGTTGAAGGTTTTTGTGCATTTATGAGCAACACAGCAGCCTATTGGCTGTAGTTTATATCTTAATCCTTTTGTAACAGATGTGATGATTTATTAATGTATTTTATGTTTTAGCAAGTTTTATTAATGCCATATTTCTACTTTTAAGTTAATATGTTAAGTTATAGATGCTGTAAGACGGATTAGCGACGTATATTTGTATATTGCACGCTTGTAGAATTTTAGCTTCGCGTTGCTTTTCCTCGTACTGTGTTTCTGAAAGCTGATCTGTGCTTTTGCAATTTCAGAGTTCTCCTTGACGTTATTTGCATTGATCTTTCGACATTGAAAGATTCGATTGTTTTGAGTGAGCGTATAATTGTCTTAGTGTAGAACGGAAAGAATAAATAAATAAATTTCATGCTTAGTAATATATTTCCAGTCAAATTGTTATAAAAAGGAATAATCATTATTTATTCGATGATGAGGTAATATGGAGTGAATTCAGTGTGAAGTAGTAGCTACTGGTTAGATTAATTATCAAACTGGAAAAGATGTTGTCCAATGTGTATTAACTGTACAATTGAATATGTGATTTAGCTTTGATTAGTGTATGGCTATGTTAATGCTAATTGCTAGGTCATGCTGTGTCAACTACTACTAGTATAGGACTAAATTTGGATGGTAGAAATAAATTTGGTTTAGAATTTAGTAGACTAAATTAGGTTGCACTGCAATTTTTTGTGTAATTGCAATTGATTTCAGCATTCACCAAACAACTGATTGATGATTCTGAATAAAAATCATTCCTGAATCAATTTCAACTGGTCAATCCATGTATCGGTTAAAATGATTTCTACGAAATCATTAGTAGAAATCAAAAACTCAAATTTCAAATTAGTTAAAATCATCTACTTCTTGAGGTTCAAAGAGTTAATTGTATCACTTTGATATTGAGCATACCATCGAGCAAGTAATAAATTTAATCATTGAAACTTCCATCCCGAAATAACAAGAGAAAAATTACAAGTAGTTTCCCTTTTTTCTCAGTATCATTTTCTTAAACAACACCATGACTTGTTTGTTCCATGTAGTTTGCCTGTGTTAAATTGTTGAAACAGTTTGAACACTGTAAAGTTAATACTCTTAACGTTGAGTCTATATAATTGCCGTAACACTACTACTAAGACTGTCCCACGTGGCACAACTGTTAGAGCGTCTCGACCAACACGCAGAGTAGTCTTGCTCAATTTTTTCCTGATTTTTACCTTTGGTGAATTTGGACAATGAGAATATCGTTTAAGCAGGGTCTTACATCTTAATTAGAATTAATGGCAGTTATTTTGTAAGTGTAAAGAGCTAACTATGACTAGTAGTTAACTACGTGTAATTGAATGGTAAGGTATTTCAGTTCTGTTGTCCTGTAGTCAGCTGATATCATATACTCGTGTAATAAATATCGCGTGATTGTGGTCGTTATATGCAATAAAGTCTGTGTTGTATTTCTGCTACATTTAGAATTCATGACATTCTCTCAATTCTCGGAAAATATGTTTATTATCTGAGAAATTGGGGATTTCTCAGATATTTAGAGATATCTCTGCTTTATAGATCTCAGAGATCTCTCTGAAATTTAGATAATTCTCAGATATTTAGAATTCTCTCAAAGATTAAGAGATTTATGTGACTGCCTGTTGTATCAATTGAACCTGAGCCGATAACTTACTTGACTGATAAGCAGGTAGCTTATCTCTCTCTCTCTCTCTTTGTGCATTGCCTACTGGCAGGTCCATGGTGTACATAACCACTCTTCTCTATCTTCCGCTTTCCTCTCCATATCCACATATGCGTGGATCTTTAAATCAACTAGCATTCGTAATCTCGGCCTGCCTCTGCTTCTACTTTCTTCCATTCTGCCGGTAGCCTATTGTTCGATATTTCACTGGGTGTTCGATGTTTCGTTCGTACTCTTGTGGAACAGAAAGAGATGTCAAACCCGCCGTTATAGATTAATATATTCACATATGTTAAGAACTAAACTGCACTACTAACTTCTTTTTGGTAACTTTATTTCAATTTTATACAATGAACATATACTCATACATTCCTATAGCTTATAAATGTTCATACAAGCAAAACCCTGCAAGAAATTGTATTAGCGTAATAACAATGGTTAACGTCCATTTCTCATCCAACAAATTTAGTCAGGAACATGGTAAATCCTATTATTGCACTGTTTCATACTGACTATCATTCTTATTGCATCGTTAAATACTAATCTTCATAAAACTCGCAAAAATTTATAACTGGGACCCAAAGTCTCATTGCATTTGATATTAATTGTGAGACATTACATGTAGTAATATATTGCATGAATTATTATATTGACAATTCTATATTATTTGACATTATTTGTGAAGCTATTATAATTATAAATTAGATATCTGCTGCTAGAGTTTGTCAAAATCGAAAATTAAGTTTTTAATTTAGACTCCAGCCCAGATAAGTAAACAAACTTCTGGAAATTACCTTTCGTCTATCAAACCTGCAGCTATACTTAAAAACGTTATACAAACAGCCAGCCAACTAACTGGCAACTAGTTTATGAAATGATTAAAATTAATCAACTAATTCATTGTCAGATTAATCCTAAATTCACAAAATTAATTAACCAATGAGAGCAACAGATTAGTTGGTGACGTAGATGGTGTTGTGTATTTCCATCATTTCGATGTCTTTCTCGAGCTGTTTGAGCTGAGACTCCAGTCTCTCTTTGTGATTGATCTTTGGCACGGTGTCAATGACGACCGACAGCTGGAGGTACTGCTTGTGCAGCTGTTCCCAGTTCTCCTTCAGACCTGCAAGTGGAATATCAACATTTTAGTAAATAATATCTGATAGGTGCGACTCAATTCTCCTACTAACCTGCAAGTGGAATATTAAGATCAGTAGATAGTATTGTGAATGTAATTGAGAGAGAGACAGAGAGAGAGACATGTTTAGTCATAAAGAACAGTGTCAGATATCAGAAACATTATACAGACAAACATCGTGCACAAAATGTAAAAGGTGCAATGAACCTTATGTTATTTAATTAGCTATCCTACATAACGGCCACCAGGGAGGGCATGGTCCTATCTAGCTGACCACCAGGGAGGACATGATAGCTGGCCACCGACATGCACAATAACTCAGATTTAGTTTATCGCATCTTTTAATTGAGTCATCGTTCTCCAATGATCAGGAAGTGTGACAGAGAGAGAGAGAGAGAGGGAGAGAGAGATAAAATAATATTAGAGAGAGAGAGAAGACAAACCATTTAGGATCTGGGCTCTCTCCTCCACAGACAGCTGTTTCATGGTTCCACGACGGAAATGTTCCGCTACGTAAGCGTCATACTCCTCTTGATTCCTTCTCATTTCTTCTTTTCTCTTCTTAATATACTCAGGAGTTTCTCCATAGTCCTACTCAATCAATTAATCAATCAATAAATAAGTACTAATCAAGCATGATTTTCAGTGCATAGAGTTTTATTAAAGATCTACAAATTTAAAAATCTAATAAAACATTATTCATTAAATATGCATAGCATTAATTTAAAATAAAGAAACCTATATAAGTATTAGGCTGATTTAGCATAGAGGCCAGCGCACGCAAGTGACTTCATCAGAAATTTAATCACTAAGGTCACAAATATATTCAACAGATGAAGCTGGAAGAGTTGATGCAGATTAATTTATTAAATAATAGATTCTCTTTCAATTGATTCAGTATTTCAGATGAAACAAAGACAACACTTACTTGTTCAGCAGCGTTGAATATGACACTCTAAAGATTGTTAATGCTAAACTACTTCAACAGATTAGTACTTTAATGGTTACTGCCTATAAGGCTCAATGCATCAATCATTCAATAAATTAATCAATAAATCAATGACTAAATCAATACATCAGTCAAGCAATAATCATACTACACAGACTGCAGTCAAATTTAACGCCAGTTTTCTCTCTCAAAAGCATGTCAGCGAAGTGGTAATTACTGGATTTGATCCCTGTACCTGATAAGAAACCAGACATCATCATCATCATCTTCCCTTAAATCCCAGCTTAATCAGGGTCGGCATACGAATAGACTTTCTCCAGTCCTCCCTGTCCCGCACCATATCGTCAGTCAATCCTCTATTGTGCATATCTTTCTGAATTACCGCATCCCACGTCAATTGTGGTCTATCTCTCTCTAGCTAAGCATCCAGCTCCTCCCTACAAACTCTTTCTACTACATCCTTGTCTGCCTTTCTCACAATATGCCCATACCATCTCAATCTCGACTGAGCCAACCGACTAAATTCAATACAGTTTTCTCTCTCTCAAAAGCATGTCAGCGAAGTGGCGAGTACTAGATTTGATCCCTGCATCTGAAACGCAATCAGACAGTTCGACAAAACAGCCGGTCAGTCCTATTGGGGGCAAACCTTTTTGTGGAGATGCACGGGTTCGAGTCCCGACGGCTCTAGCTTCATCTTGTCTCCGCGCCGCGTGTCGACCGTGTTGCGCTCGGGTCTGCGCGGCACGGCCATGATATTCTGCACAGCGTTCTCTGTGATGAAGTCCTTCGTCGTCCTCAAGCCCATCACCGGCTTCTCGCTGCGGCCCGGCACCGGCGGCTTCTTCCGCTGCTCATCGGGATATGAGTACTTCTGAGCTGCACGTTAAGACACACGTGACAGTTTTATTTATTTTATTTAAAATTTCGATTTTGCATTGCGATTTTGTATTTCGATTTTTTGCATAATTATACTTCTGACCTGCACGTTAAGACACGCGTGATAGTTTTATTTATGTTATTAAAATTTTTTATTTTGCATAGCAAATACACAATGTAATGTAAATAGTTGAATAGCACATAATTGCAAAATCAGGGTTAACCCAAGGCACTAGGCACTTATAGAGACCCATATAACAGAGCCAGTGATTGATCATCTGTGATGATATATATAGCACTTTTAACATGAAACACATGACAGTAGATATGAGATTTATTTATATTTTAAAATTTATTTTATTTTATATGTCATTTATTTTATTTTATACGGCAAATTTCTTTATTCATCATCACAATTGATGATGATGTTTAGCACTTTTAAATTTTTATATTAAACACGTGTTAGTGAATGGCCATCAATACTGATATCTAGAACTTCAATAATAATTATAGTCATAAAGGTTTAACGTCCGTTTCCTCATACAAGGATGATGTCAGGGACGTCCCCCATCACATGTCACTACAAATCGATTCACCCCAAACGATCTGAAAAAACGCGTGCTGAAGAGAAATAAAAGATCCTAAACAGTGCCGGTCCGGTGATAAAAAAAACAGTCAGGCAAGATGAAATAAAATCTACGGTGGGAAGAGATGTTTACCAGATTTAATACCCGATTTTTATAAGGTTAGACCATTTATAGTTCATGGTACTAATCTCATGACGTTCAAGATTTTACTCTCTGATCAGCTTGTCCGGGAATTACCCTTCTACTGTCAAGAACTGTGAGATTACTGAGAGATTACTGTGAGATTACTGTGAGATTACTGTGAGATTACTGTGAGATTCATAGTTTATAACAGTACGCTACACTGTACATATTGAGGTACACATAAATTCTAATACCTGATAGGTGAATGATGTAGTTTAGAATAAATGTGATCAAGGACTTGACATCTATGTCATCATTAGATGAGGAAACAGGCGTCAAACTTTACATCTATTAACATCACTGTTTCAAAATACACGGTAGATTAAAAAACTTGATAAAGAGTAAAAGAATTTAACATTTTTATAATATACTTGGCTCATCAGTTTTGTAGGTAATGCGTATTTTAGAAAGATTACAGCAATTGCAAGTCCACACACCAGTATTGTTACGTTGAAGCACTGCCACACAGACTAACCATGTTTTTGCACTAACATCCAATGACACACGAGAATGAATAATAATAATAATAATAATAATAATAATAATAATAATAATAATAATAATAATAATAATAAAGGTTTAACGTCAGTTTCCATACAAGGATGATGTCAGGGACGTCCCCCCATCACATGTCACCACAAATCGATTCACCCTAAACGATCTGAACAAAAAACACGTGCTGAAGAGAAAGAAAAAATCAAATAACAGAAAAAAGATTCAAGACCATCAAGAGCTTGTAAAGTTGTCTAGAAGACCAGTATGATTATGATGCTGCAAAATAGAGTTAATGAATACGACATACTTGGTGGAAGTTTTGGTTCCTTCTCATGCTTTCTGAGAAATTGGTCCGGAGGCCGGGTCTCAACTTTGGCCGGACCGAGAGTCTTGTTCAAGCTCTTGTTCGATCGGCTCTCATCGATGGCCATTCGTCGAAACTTTGACTTGTGCCTATACACCAGACATGGATTCATATTCGTAGTTTTATTTCTACACGTAACTTAGGAATATATCACAATCAACAACAGTTCTTACATATTGTTTCTAATATCATTATAATAGTAATGGATATTCGTAGTTAAATTTCTACATTTGGCTGGAGTCAGTGGCGATGTCAGTAAGATACTCGACCACGGATCAGTATATGCGGGGTTCAAATCCTGGGCTCACCCGTCACTGACAGCGCTTTCGAGTGAGGAAACTGACGTTAACATTAGCTATATATATTAGCCATAGTTAGCTATATAAACATAACTTAGGAGTATACCACAATACAACAGTTTCTAAGTCTCTAATTTGTTTATTTTGAGTTGTTTCTAATGTCTTCATCACTTACATGCCGGTAAATCACTGCATCTAACTATTACTTTTAAATCATTAAATGAATCCAAAAATCAATCTATTTTATTTTTGTTTCTTCTTCTTGTCAGGTAGTATCAGTTGATGACAAGATGATGGTATGCTTCCTCGATGTTCAAATGGCCAAAGACTAGAAATCTCATCGGACTAATTCTAACACAAAATACTTGTAGTATAGATATGGACTAAGAAGTCGGCTTTATATCTATATGACTCCATAAGTTTATCTGTGTACTTCTATTTTTGTATTCCATTTATGCATCTATGATTATAAAAACGATCCTATCTAACTCTGCAAGAGTAATTGAACAGGAACAGCCTGGATAAATTATTCACAAGCACTGTAAAGAAACTGAGCAACCTACCTCGGATACTTTTCATTTTCTGACTCCTGCCTTGGAATGAGATTATAAATACTTTCTTCTTGAGACATACTGACTGCAGACTACCATCAATGTCAACAAAATCAACTCCTCTGTGACTGCTATATGAAGAATAGAATCAATTAAAATGGAAATAAAATAAAATAAAAGTAGACTAAAACAAATACAACTAAACATACACAATATAAAGAGCAACTACCACCAATTCACTTTCATGACTATATTATTGAAAAGTACTTATTCCCTTCTGTTTCCTAGCTTCCTGTGAGGAAGCAGTGGTAAATCTGCAAAGATTGATTCATTTTTAAGTTAGACATTATTTCTAAGATAATCATAACTTCTTAAGGCAGTAGTGACATTCAAAGCAGTCAGTGGCTTTCTTTAAAGACCGATTACAATTTAAATAGCCAACAATTGAGAGAAATCAGAATACTTTTTAACACATTTGATTGGTCTCATTGAAAAACATTTAATGTAAAAGAGTAACAGCAATTTAGTCTTATATTTATACAATTGTAGCGTAATAATAACAATAATAATAATAACAACAATTAGAGTGCTACAGTCATCAATGACAACATCGAGCACTATTGAGACAAAATCAAGCCGGCGAGCAAAAAGAAGTTCCAAAAACGGTGCAAATTCCAAAATCAGATAATCAGTCCAAAGTAAAGGTTTATGCTGTCGATTTCACACGATGTCCAATTGCAGTCCGATCATTTTCTTTAAAAAATTTAAAAGAGATAGAGATATATTTCTTAAATGAGATATTTAGCAGACTTTCAGTCCTACACAATTATTTCATATAGATCTACTACGGATTGGTAAAGACAGTTCCTGTGTCGTAATTCAAAGTGGTTAGAGTACTCAGTTCTTTTTTACCATGAAAGCAACTTTACATACTTATATATAACCTGACATTTTCATTTAGCAGAATACTACAGAAAGTTAGACTTTCTGACTTACAGCAAAATATCAATATCAATGCAACTGGATTGCTACCGTCTTCATTGACAGACTCCAACAGCGATCCTAACGCCTGTCATGTATGAAAAGGCAAATGGTCTATTAATTAAACAGAGAAATCAAAATTTAATTAAAATCTCGGCGATTTTTTACACTTCAACGTTTACTAATATATGAAAATAGAAAGCCCCACAACCATATAAGTTAATTAATAGAAGCATATTCTAACATAGGACAAATAATTAATAAATACCTTATTAACTTTTACTCTTATATCGTTAGTGATAAATATATCTCATAATGTCAACAATACTTGTTGCTTAGCAACCAGTTCTGTCCATTTGTTGGCCTAATGTTCGCTGGTTCACTAATATTTTAACCTAAACATTTACACTTTCACAACAGTTATATGCTGCAGTACTTACAGTCGCCAATAATCGCCAACCACTGTAAAATCAAAGTTAAATCGAAGAACAAAAAGAAAAAACAACCAATGAATGGTGAAAATATAACTCTGTTCTTTTAGAATAAATTTATCAAATAAATTTCTAATATAAATTGTATAAACATAACGGTACACTGGGTCAGGAAGCACAGATGCTTGTTTAAGACCCATTTCCTCCTTCCTCTCCATGGTTATTAGTAATCGTTGCCTTTTGATGGCGCATCAATTGCAGCCGGCGTGGATTTAATAATAACCTTCCATCACTCGGGGATTTTTCCTTCCTAAGCTTTTACCAACACTCGGTCTTCCAAAGTGGTCACCCCCCAAAGTACAAACCGAGGTCGATGCAGCTTAACTTCGATAATTGACGCGCAACTAAACCAAGTGCGCTAATCCCGCCGTCAATCTCGTCGTCGTATGGTTAGATAAGTCTTCGTTTTTGCGGACCGCTGGTCTATTCATGATTCTTTATCTAGGCTACACTTAATTGGCTTGATTTTATTTGCTAAATTAGTTATATGCATTGACCATGCGTCCGAATTTAAATGATTTAAGTGATTTGATTATAATCTATGATTGTATTTCGGAATTTGGATCTTTAATTTATAGAACTGTTTGGACCCATATTATGGACCAGCCATAGGACGTCCAGCCAGCTTCCAATTGGTAAAATGCAAAGATAGAACAATTCTTTATATTAGTCAGTTCACTATTCCACCAAAATTTTTGTACACCTTTTTTGCATTTAGTTTTAACGGTATCAATAGCTGCATTAACCAAAATTGCGACTATTTCTTCATAAATATTATTAATAATCCGTTGATTGAACAAGTGTTGTTTTTCCTTTAGCAGCGTTTTAATGGCACTTACACCGAGAAGACTATATAAAGACTGAAGATTTTGACCACTTAATTCATGATATTCTCTTTTGCCCGTGGATTTCCAATTTAGAAAATTTTCAATTTGATTTGACTTACAATCATTTTTGAAAATTTTACTTCTAACATTGTTTGCCGTACAAGATTTAACTAACTCTCCATTCAACGTTAGAGTTAATGGCAAGTGATCCGACAGATTATCAAAGTCATTAATTGTATGCAAGGAAAGTGCATGATTTAAATATACACTAATTATATAAAAATGATCAATGCACGAATACAAATTACGATGTTCCACAGCAATTGTAAAATCAACAAAAACAACAACAACAACAACAACAATACGATTAGAGTGCTACTGTTGTCCATGACAACATTGAGCACTGTGATACCAAATCAAAGCCGATGAGCAGAGTTAGGGGTCCATAAACGGTGCGAGCCAAAATCCGGGTGGTCAGTCCAAGGAAGGGTACTAGCGGGATGGAGGTTTACGTGTTGGTTTCAGTTCGTGGACGTTTGGTAGATAAGAAAAGTCGAAGAGAAAAGAGTCAACGTCACTCGGATGTTTTAAATATTCGTTACAAAGCGTTAAACCCAATTTTCTAAAAGTGCTATTGATGAATTTAGAGTAACCGCCAATAACCGCTCTAATTAATTAGACTAAATTGATTTTAGTTATTAATTTCAATTGCTGCTGTAGAGTAAAATCTATTGGTTCATAGGACTGGCAAAGTTGCCATTGACTATATACACTGTCTCAAAGTTTAAACAGATGGTATTAAAAGCGAAAGATAGCCCATATGTACATGGCTATTGGTAAATTATCATTTCACTGTAATTTTTATCATAATGCTCTAGAAACGACTAGGCTATTTTCGAAATATAACACTATTGTCTAAAAATTGATTTCTTTTTAAACGTCATAAAGATTTCAGACAATATGAAATCTTAAAAAAACAACGAAAACAAAATAACATCAGGAAACTAAATAAATAGCCTAACATCACGAAACTTTTACTATAAAAATGCAAAACTTTATATCGAAGAGGCCTATTGGCGTTCAATCAGTATACAGCACATAGGCCGATAACTTATGAGAAACCGTATATACTAAAAACAGCGCATAGAGATCGATAGAAAGATAGAGAGAGAGAGAGAGAGAGAGAGAGAGAGACAGAGAGAGAGACAGAGAGAGCGAGAGAGACACACAGAGAGAGACAGACAGACAGACAGACAGACAGACAGAGAGAGAGAGAGAGAGAGAGAGAGAGAGAGAGAGAGAGAGAGAGAGAGAATGGGAGGTTTCTGCGGCTGCACACCTCAGATCACTCAGTTGCTCTATTACTATGGAGCATTCATCGTGCTAGGTGTCATCTTGCGCTGTATTATCCACAATACCATGAAATTCTCGGTTAGTAAAGCTAGCACTAATCAATCAACCAATCGAACTACCAGTCAAACAGTCAATGAATCAGTAAATTAAGATATAATCTGCTAAGTGGTCAATCAATCAGTTAGGCTGCATGTCAGACAATCAATATTTAAAACGGTTTAAATATAAAGTGTAATTTAAAGTGAAAGGCTAACCCAGAATCAATTTACTTCTGATGTGGTTTTTAAAAATCAAATTTACTCAAAGTTTACGACAATTAACATTCTCTCTCTCTCTCTTTCTCTCTCTCTCTCTCTCTCTCTCTCTAGGAGCCGGTACAAGGCCCATATTCCTACTTACATGATGATTTTACACTTCATAACAAGAACTCTATATATCAACGATTTAATACCTTCACAAAATGATATACCTCACCCACACCTTAATGTGGCCAATACCTTGGGCCTATATGTGGCTTCTGAAATGGTTTCCCTTTTGCCTTCCTCAATTCTTGCTCAGTTAGTCACCTCTTAATTGCATTTAGTGCAGTTTACGGTTGGCTTATTCTTCAGTGTCACATGCACAACACAGGGAACATTAATAGATAATACTACTTCTTTGGACTTCGAAGATTCCATACAATTTATCAATTCCTGAATTTCAAAAATCAATTTTATGAAAAGATCATCTAAATGATTTTGATAGTATAAAGGCGCGTGTCGTTCAATCAAGCTTCGTACGAATTTAAACAATTGCCCCAGTGAGTTTTGAACTCACGACTTCATCACAACAGTGGTGGCCTATAGCTGTATTAAATAACTAATTGATTGATTGACTGACTGACTGATTGTTTGACTGATTGATTGATTTATTGATGGGTGTAGGGTTGGTATCGTCACGCCCTAGACTTCTTCACAACGGTCGTGGCCTATAGCTGCATTAAATAACTGATTGATTGATTGACTGATTGATTGACTGATTGATTGATTGGTGTAGGGTTGGTATCGTCACGCTCTAGACTTCATCACAACTGTCGTGGCCTACAGCTGTGAGTTTAGCCACCTCTGGCTGCTGACCTCGAGCTACGGGGTGGCAGGGTTTGCCACGGCTGTGGGCGTCATAGGCATCGTCAACGCTGTTCTAGCCTACCTGGCCCCTGCCGATACGTGCGGGGCAGGCCCCTGCAAAAATGCCCCTCGAAATCGAGCAAGAAAGAAACGTGGCGGTATTTGTTCGTTTAATACTCTTCGAATCTCTCTCTTAGTGCACTGCCTACTGGCAGGTCCATGGTATATAACGCCTCCACTCTTCTCTGTCTTCCGCTTTCCTCTTCATGTCAACATATGAGCTGGTCTTTAAATCATCTAACACCTCGGTCTTTCTCTGTCTTAATCTCGGTCTTTCCCTGCCTGCTTTAAAAGTCTTCGAATAAGCAGTAAATTAAATTATGACATTAAAATAATATTGAGAGTAAAAGCAGATATGAATCACAATGGCTTTTGCTTTTCTATGAGCAGTTCCATAGGCAGTTTAAGTGCCACTTTTCTATCTCTCTATGTCATCCAGTGACTATGAGTTGCGATCAGCATCTAAAGTTCTTTTTCTATAATTTCCTCTATATTTGGATTGATTTTCAGGATTTTGGAATTTTGAATCGTTCTGCGCCTTCTTTTTGCTCACCTTCTTTGATTTGTCTCAATAGTGCATGGACAAAAATATTACTCTAATTGCAAACGACGTCCCTGACATCATCCTTGTATGAGGAAACGGATGTTAAACCTCTATTATTATTATTATTATTATTCTTATTGTTATTATTATTATTGTTATTATTATTCTTATTTTTATTTTTTTTTTACCCCGGTGTAAAGAACCTGGGGTTTGATAAAAACGATTCGAGCAATACGTGCTTATTATTATTATTATTATTATTATTACTAAAATAAAACCTTTTTTACTTCCACCACTACAGCAGCCAGATCACCTAAGCGCAACTACGACGAAATCACCGATGACGACGATTGCTCGGATGAAGATGCTGACTGCCGTTGTCATGAACCACGCTGCTGTCAATCCTCTGGTCTCGACGTCTTCTGCTGGCTGCCCACTGGCTGCGTTCCCACCTCGAACCCCCTCACCCACGTCCTGACCTTCCTGCTGGGCTGCTCAGAGCGTCAGTGTGCCCTCAAGGTCATGATGGAGAGGGTGTTGTCCCACGTGTTCGCTGCCTTCCTGGCTCAGTACATCGCGCAGTATGCCTGGAGCTACTGGTTCAACTCCAGGTCTAGTTCTGTTTGTTCTCTCTGTATAAATGATCTATTTGATCTACGGTATATATATATATATATATATATATATATATATATATATATATATATAGAGAGAGAGAGAGAGAGAGAGAGAGATATATAATAGATATATATATATAGAATATAAACTATATATACATGTATATATATTATATATATATCTATAATATATATATAAATATATATATATATATATATATATATATATATATATATATATATATATATATATATATATATATATATATCTTCGTTTCTTTCAAAACAATCTGACAACCGCAGATTGATAACATACGAGAATACGAAATAAAACAGACGAACATACGAACATATTTACAATATATGTATATGTATATATGTATATATATATATATATATATATATATATATATATATATCAAACGGCATAGTAATATAAATACCAATAATGTTGCTGAAGCAAAGATTAAATTAGCTATAGTTTAGTAACGAAATTCTTATCATTCTAGTAAAATGTTATTATCTTTCGAGGAGCTCTGCGATGAAAATTGACAATCAATTGATTGATTGAGCGTTGCTATAATTATGGACCTAGTTAATTTTCTTAGGTTAGTTATTTGTGTTAGTCTTAGCGGGTTAAATATCAACGAATCCTTTAAAACAAGAGCCCATATGAATCAATCAGGTTTTAATTACATTATTAGTATTAGTATTATTTATATTCATTATTATTGTCTTCCGTTTTTCTTCATGTCTACGTATGAGTTGAACTTTAAATTTTCTAGCAATAGGCTACGCATTCTTATTATTATATACCATTTCTTGGGGGATTCTGCATAATATGATGAGGTGGGGCCCCTATGCCTTCCTCAGCTGCGACTAACATTTACTGGGAAGGGGCGTCATTCTCTGAGAAAACAATCCTGTTTACCCTATTACAGCATTAGTTTAATTAATTATAATTTGCTATATTCCAGTGGTATCAGCTGCTGCTTCAGCTTACAATGTACCTCAGATGCATGCTGTCGATACGGTGACGGTCTTTTATTCCCGCTCGTGTTTGAGGGGTTCGGTACGTTCCTGGCCGTATATCTTGTAGTCCGATGGGGATACACAATGGACATCAGCGTTACACTGTGCCGCCTAGTGCTTCTGCTCACCATAATTCTTATAGGTAAGACTTCTTAGTATAGTGAAATAAAAGTACAACGATATGCTAATTTTGTGTGTGCTTGTAACGTATAAAAGAGCAATATAGCTAGATGCTGCCATTGATTTACTGTTTTAATGCATACATAAAAGTGGCAAAACAATTTCAGATTTATATGATTGTAATGAAATATGATCAAGGCAGATTCAATGCTGCTGAAATTTGCTATTGCTTCTAAGAAATAATGGTCGACTTAATATAACAGTATTATAGCAACAGTCAGAGTGCTACAGTCATCAATGACAACATCGAGCACTATTAAACAACACCGAGCACTACTGAAACCTCTATAACAATCTCGATATTTTATTGAAACGTTTAGAAATAAAACCTTGATGAGTGCGGGATAAATAACCTATAGTTGTCTGGCAGGGTGCTAGGCTATTTATGACTTATGACGGACGATCAGGGCGGGCCTCCCCTCTAATTTTAGAGGATTGCTAATCAGTCTCTTTATCTGAAGCTGAATCAGAGTAATGTCTATGATCTCGTCCAGAACCTTATCAGTGGAAGCAGAGGGTAAAAGATGCTGCTCTGGTGTCCACAAAATAACGTCACGCAGAGAAAAGAAGAAGAATGTGAGTTATATGCAAATAAGACACGAATGGATATGAATTAAGATAAAGAACTGCAAGAGTACGTAAATTACTTATGTGAACATGGGATAAGGATTACTCTGAGGATTGAAAAAGAAATGACAACGCAGCAGACTGATTACAAGATATCAGAACGCCATAGTAAATGTTCATTGAAGCGTGGCAATCTTCATGAATTAATCATGAAAATAGTGAATGATAAGCCTGTTTAACGTTTCAGTCAATCAAGCTTTCGAATTAGATAACTTATTCTCGGCTAATTTTACTTCGCCATTTTTAATACCGGTTGTTACTATTTAGGCAACATTTCTAATAACTTTAAGGTTCCGATGCCTAGAAATTCATATATCGGTAATATATGAGTTGATTGCTTTGGCTACATCCATTTTCCGACGAATGGTTCATCAACTGCTTCAATCCGTTTCTACGAAATTTTCATATCCAGAATGTTTTAGCTGTAGTAGAAAAGTCTATTTACTGATATCTTTAAATTGTCTGCCATTCCTTCCCTGCAATGCCTTTCAAAATTCGCTTTCAAAACTCCTCTGCAGCAGAATTACGATATCTATGCTTTTCTTGACTTGCCGCCTTCTGAAGGCTTTACTGAAAGCTTTCGGTTGTTGTTCGATTGATGTCGCCGAATCTAATCAGCTCGTCTTTGATGCATCTGTTACAGGATACGAAGCCTACCCGATGTTCTTGAACCCGTCATTCGGTCTCGTCTCCGCTCTAACCTGCTCCTGCTCGTACACTGATGAAATACCCCGAGGTCTGGGAGCATCCGTGCTGTCGCCTTTCTTTGCTGTAGTCGTTGGTGCAGTCATTTTTCTGTCGTGTCTTAAAAACTCTTGCAAATTAGACAAAGAGAACCTCTGCTGCAGCCAAGGTGTTTGGAATGATGCCAAAAAGTGTTGGTCCTCTCCGGACAAAGGCAAATCTTGTAAATCAAATAAGACTTTCAAATGCGCAGAAGCCTGTGACTTTGTGAGAGAACTAAAAATGACGGATGACCTTATTGCTAAGTTGAAATTGGATCATGTTGATAAAGGAGATGTGATCAAGCTTTGTGGAATTGTGGACACAGGTCCAAAGTTTAAGGAAAAAAAGAATGGTGTGAATGAAAAGGTTACTAACAATGGAGACGCCACGGCTACAGATAATAATGTGGTTGGCAATGCAGGGTTGTCTGACAGTCAAAATAATGCGTCACCTATGACTGCGAATCCAAGTAATGAATCATCAGGAACGAATAATGCTGCCATGGACAGCCGACAATCGGAAGCTCACAGGGGTAATAGGGCTTCTAGAAAATCAGTGGCTCCGGCTGCCAGTCTAACGTCCATTGCTTCCACGGAGAGTGCAGTGTCGGAAGTTCCTAATGGAAGTAGAAAATCCAAGGGTAGAAAGAAATCCAGCATCCGTCCACCATCATATGAACTGCAGAGAAGAAGTACGATGAAGGGTCCGAAAAGAGAATCCGAAAACAAACCAGGTGGCAAAAGGGGCAGTAGAAAAAAATCTCGCTCGTCCAAAAGTAAAAATCAGCTAGACAGTAATCGCAGCGAATCATCTGTTAACGGAGGGGACGGAGAATCGAATTTGGATAGTGAGAGCGCAGATGGAAGAAAAAGCAAACGTGTCAAAAAGAAAACTAGTATAATTAAAAAAATAAGGCAAAAAGCAGCAAAAGTTTCCAAAACAACAAAGAGTGGTCTTAATAAAGTAAAGAAGAAAAAGTCAACAGACTCCGTGCGCTCTTCAGCATCCAGAGATTCGAAGTTAGATGATGGAGCTAGCGCAACCAGTGACCTAAGTCGAACCAGCGGGTCGAGCAAGATGAGCGTGGATAAAGATAGATCCAGCAAGGTGAAGGCGGGTAAGGATAAAAATTCTAAGGAGTCTGTTACTAGTGGGAAATCCTCTGATTCAGTGAAGAAACCGCCATCAAAACGGGACAGTAAAGACGCTGGTAAAGCATCTAGGTCTTACGCTCACTCTAACAAACTTACAGTGTCCTACAGTGAAGATGCGTTAGGAGGGAGCGGAAAGGCAAGCGGGAAGGTTGGAAAGTCATCTTCTAACGTTAGCATCGACTCTCAAAAGAAGTTAAATGATAGTAAAACCTCGATTGCAGGAGTTTCGAAAAGTACGTCGAAAGAAAGCGTGGCTGACAGCGTTAAGACTGCCAGGAGGAGTTCAAAACAAGATGGCAAAAATGCCAACGCCAATCATGGTCTAACTGACGAGATGTCTACACCAGTATCTGCTCATAATGTTAGATTTCAAATCAAACCAAAAGTGTCTCCTCCAGTAGAAAAGAAAGCTGATGGGTCTGCCGAGCCCGTTGAAATCAAACCTGTGGTGATAATACTTAAAACTCCCGTGGATCGTCTCAGGAAAGACCTTCACCTGTACACTGTTGACACTGTGTCGGAATATGATTCATTTCATCTTCTGACACCTGACCAAGCAGAGAGTAATTCAGCAGGAGAACTGCGTGGCTCAAATGTAGTCAGTCAGGGACAAAGTTCAAGGTTTACCGGACACACGCAGAACATGGCCTCTAATGGATCTACGCCACCGTCGGTGCTGAAGAATTCGAGCGTCTTCAATTCTAAATTGGGATCAATCGCGACGCCGAACAACTCGGATAATTTCACCATCGGAATCAGGAGCGAGTGTAGCGAGGAATTCGAGCCAAATACGTTTGAAAGACTTCAGAAATCATCGGCTTATGATGTTAAAAAATCATTACAAGACACAACCCAGGAGAGTTCATCGAATTTAGCACTAGGAAGCCTCCCTGAGTTCTATAAGTTGCCAGAAGGACCGACTGAAAAGGATAAGCTTAATCATTGGAATATGTCCTTGGGATCTAAGTTCAGGCGACCTAGTTCCAGATTACTGGGTGGTAATAAGAAAGCCATAAACGATTGTCAGTATTCTGAAGCTGAGCTTAAAGAGAATTTAGGAAGAGATAAGACTATATGTGAAAGACAATATTATGCATCAGTGATGTCAGAAATGTGTAAGGCTATTCGTAAAGAAGATAACTTGCAATCTGTAAGACCAGTTCGTAAGAACAGAGGAAGGGAATCAGGACTCCGTTCCAGTACGATAAAAGGGAAGACACAAGAAACTCCAGTGGACGTTCAATCCTATCGTTCATATCTATCCAGATATTTAAAGAGTCTAAACAAGCGCAGCCCGGATTTCTCTTCATTGATAGCCAATAGTCATTCCAGCATTGACGTATTGGTAGAGGATGCCTCACTGGTTCACCAGGGTTTTGTTTCAACTGTTGAGAACGTCTCATCTGCTGACTGCATGGAGCGCAACGAGGAAGCTAATTCTGATACTGAGATTTATAGTAATATACGAGTGTCCGAATCATCTAAGTACAGTCCTAGGGACTATCTTCACTGGAATAAATATCGTATCGATGTGAAGGCTTCCGGACTGAAATCCAAACAGCAAAGACGTGGAAAATCATTTAATAGAAAACGTATAGGAGATGCTAAAGGCGCGAACCTATCAAGCAAATCATCAACGACGCGCTACAGTAATAAATTAGTTCAGTTCTCGGATGACAAAGAAAAGAAATTGACTGATGACGATGACTACGACGAAGGTTCAGAAATGTGCGTAAAATCGAGTGAATCCGCTTCCCACGAAGATGCTGAATCCTGGAATGAGGCTGCCAATTCAGATGTTGAAAGCGGAAGTAGCAATGAGGACTCGACATACAGTGGAAGCAGTGATCCCTATCTCATTCCATGTGGATCAGATCAGACCACTCCATCGTCTCATTCGTTAGACTCTGATAATGATCACTACCAGACGAAGATCATCGGGTTTAGACACTCAAACATGAGTCGTAGAAATTGCTCAGATGATTTTGATAATTTCCCGAAACAGCTTGAATATAAACTTAATTTACAAGAGAGAAGAAATCAAAAAGATCATATGAATTTCGATGTAAATACAAAGTCCGGAAAGTTCATATCTGAAGCGAGCTGTGCCTATATTAGTCCAGATTCTCACGACGTCAAAGGAGCTCAGTCAACTAGAGGATTGGAACATAGGGATAGGGACATACATCCAAAGTCCCGGCTCACTGGAAGCAGTGGTATCGTTCCTGATGCACCCAGTGGTCGGATGAAATCTGTGAAAAGTACTCGACCATCTGCTTCGTTTTCAGAAGCCTCTCTTCATCGCCATTCTGGTTTTGACGAAACGTCTCTCATGTCTCAATCTCTAAAAAGTGCAAACTCTCCTGGAAAACAACTAAGAACACGTAACATCGTCGAAGAGTGCCCAACTCAATTTGACCCCGAGGTCAACAAGCAGGTCAAGTTTCGCAACGGAGCCAACGAAATGTCATTTCTTCAAAAATCCCCAGAACGTTTTGAAAACCACAAAAGGCGGGTCGTAGATAATGTTGACAACATCGAGCGATATGATGTGATAGAATGTGAAGACCCATCTGTCATTCAGAGCTCTCCCGATGTGTTTAACAATAGGCGTCGTAATGATCACATATTCGATAAGATCAAATTCAGGGACTCTGATTTCTTAGCCGGAAACACTTCCAGTACCACCAGCTTCAGCTCCACCACATCCTACGAGTCCGCACTTTCCCACCAGTCCGCAGAATTCTACGACGCTGAATTTCAGTATTATTAAGAAGTAGTAGTCATAAAGTTTGGTTCATTGAGATGCGGCTTGGAAGATAGTTTGTGGAAAACGTTCGTAGGCATTTTATAATATTGAGTCGGCAATATTAGCAGTTCCTAGAATTAATTAAGCATTAATTTTGAACGATACTGATTTTCTCTGTACCAATCCCGATTACACGAATACGTATTAATTATTAATACACGAATTAGTATAATTATTAATTATATTTATCGGGATTTTCGAAGATCTCTCTCTTAAGTGCACTGTCTACTGGCAGGTCCATGGTAGTTAACGCCTCCACTCTTCTCTGACTTCCGCTTTCCTCTTCATTTCCACATATGAGTGGGTCTTTAAATCATCTAACATGCCAAATCTCGGCCGGCCTCTGCCTCTTTTCCTTCCATTCTAACTTCTATGACCTCCTTTTATGACCTATCTATTTTTTCGACGATAGGCCTATAATTGAAGAAATATTTTAACCGATATTCAAATGTATCGATAATTTCCGGTCAAAACTCAATAAGGAAATTTAGAAAAGTAAAAATCAGAAAAATTAGTGAGTTTAAGCATTATGTAACGATGAAACTATAAAGCAAATGACTTAAGGTCGTGATATATAGAAAAAATAGATTCAGAAAGTGATAACTTGATAATTTATATTAGATCCAAAATATTTCATAAAAATAAGCAAATTTCTGAAAAATAATGTGAAAATATAGGCCAATTGATTCCTAATCATTGTATACGTAAATTTGATGGCTGAGTCATAACCATTGGATTAGAAATTATTCCATAAAAGTCGGACCTAGAAATTATAAAAATCTGCTAAAATTATTAACAAATCTTATTGGTTTAAGATTGACCGCTCCTCCAGTTGAATTATTGATCTTTGATTTGAGTGAAATTATGATGTGTTGAGAAAATTAAGGCGGTTGCAATAACATAATATGTACAGCAGTAAAACAAAATACATGATTTTGACTTGTTCATTATGTTTCTTTAAATTGTTTTCTATTTCCATAACAAAATTAATAAAGTTGCACTATCGATTTGTAAGAATTTGGACTTTCTATGGCCTATCCTCAATCAAATCACCGCCTTCAACTTTAAAAGAAATTAGATAATGTTTAGACGTCTGTCTATAGAACAGTAAAGTCGCTGGCAGGCCAATAGTAGGTGCTATTTGCATGTGTATAGAGTGAAATGCGAATTCTATTAATGAATAGAAACCTTTTAAAAAGATTAAATATTAACCTTTTCTCGTTAAGGTTAAATAATAACCTTTAAAAAGGTGTAGTAATCGTTTCTCATTAAAGTCGAAATTGGGAGAACAATTATGAAATCTCATTTTCGATATCGTCATTAGTAGAGATGGGAATCGAACCGAACCCGAACCGAACCCTAAAATCTAGAATTTTGACCGAATCGAACCGAACTCGAACCCAGGCTCTGACCGAACCCGAACCCAGACTCTAGCCGAACCCGAACCGAACCCGAACCCAGACTTCGTCCAAACCGAACTGAACCAAACTCTTGGAGTTCTTTTCTTCGTCACCAGCCTGACATTAAATAAAGATAGTTAGAACAATACAAATATATACTAGTTTTTGCATTTACATGTCTTACAGCATCTAACAGCATATATTCAGGTATGGCTGGTTCCGACACAAATTTTAAAATGGTACAAAGTAATGGTGGCGGGAAGCGAGACGGGCCTACAGGAGATAATGGATGGTCTGAATGATACGGCATTTAAATATGGAGTGAAGATTAACATCAAAGAGAAAAAAGTGATGAGAGTATCCCATAAGAATCTGAAAATGCTTGACTCAATCTAAGTGGATTTGTTCCTATTAACCTGAAATTAGGAATTTTTTCTAATTTTAGTGTGCTACCTTAATATTTTTGCAGACAGATTTACAAGTAATTATATATGACATTCTACATGTATATGTGTTAAGGCTATCTGGAGAAAATAATTTTGCACCATAGCGATGCAATAATTTCAAAACTCTTTTTGTAACTTTATAATTGATCTTTGAGTTTCAAATTTGAAACCCTATGGTAAATTATGAAGCTTATTATTGGTCAGTTGATATCAAACGGTGTATATTATGATCATTTTTCTATGGAAGTACACGTGTTTACCAAATCATCTTTATATGACATTTTTATATTACTAAATTGCACTTTGTCTCTGAAATATTGAATCAAACTTTAGGCAAGACATTTTCACTTAATTTTAAACGTATCTAATGTATAGGCCTATAGTGACAATAAATATTTAAAAATGATGAAGCATTCTATTTGCTCGTTATAGTCAACGAAAATATTTCAGATACAATTATAAAGCTAATTATTTATATTATGAACATTTGTTGGTCAACTAACAATATTTTAAGAAATGTACAGGATTAAATACCACTTATCTCCTTTTTCATTGTCATATTTTTACCCAAGTGAAAAAATGTGGCAGCTCTTATGACTTACTTAATTTTTAAGCATATTTACCATAAACCATTTTAAACATGTTTGTCATAACCATAATTATTATAAGTAAAGTTAAACAATTGCAACATTATCCAAAACCAAACCTTTTCGAACTCGAATCGAACACTTGCGAATTGGAAAGCAAGCCGAACCCGAACCGAACCCGAACCCTTGCTAGAACCGAACCCGAACCGAACTTTCATTTTCAACGAACCGAACCGAACCCTCAAATTGTCAACTGCTAACCGAACCCGAACCGAATCGAACTTTCATTTTCAACGAACCGAACCGAACCCGAACTCTGGAAATTGATAAAATTCCCATCTCTAGTCATTAGAGTAGCCCTGCTGAAGCTTGCAGAGGGTCACATCAAACCTGGAAGCCTCTCATGTTGCAATACAATAGTGCAAATATATGACTGCATAACAAAAGGAATAATGTTTTGGAATAAATGAACAATATGTACTAGGATTAATGGCCGGAGCCAGTGGCGCTGTCGGTAAGATATTCGACCGCGGATAAATGCGGGGTTCAAATCGTGTGCTATTCCGTCATTGACATCGCTTTCGAGTGAGGAAACTGACGTTAACATTAGATTTAGCTTTTTTATATCCTAAATTAATAATGTATAGTTTCAAATAGCCTTTAATTAATTTTAAAAACTATGTCCACGATAAAATACATTTTAAATTATATGTCCTACCAGTAATAAAAAATATGCAATTGGTGTCCGAGTAGACTTCAGACCGCATCAATGGTCTCAACGCCGCAATGGAAAGGGCGACAAAGCATTAAGATCCAAATCCACGTCAGAAAGGTCATTCGGTTGGTAAGCGCCTGGGCTCCGGAAATAGCTAAAATTCTAAGTCCCGATCCTAGAAGAAGAAGAAGATGATGATGATGATATATACGGGCGTATTTGTCGTGTATATTTGTAGACGAGCGCTGCATGACGCCGCTGTTTCTCAATCCAATAGTCACTCTACTTGTCTACTTCAGGAAGTTCAGTTGTTGCAATCTAATTGAATCCATCGCCGTCCACACTCTCGTACCCTTTGTCTTCCTCTTCGTCGCTGCCTCGTTCTTCAATTGCCCCTCTCTGAATCAGTGTTGCTGGGTCAAATCCTGCGTCCAACCTTGCGGAAAACCTCCTAGGAATCGATCTCAGAGATCTCATAAGAGACAGCCAAAGGGGGATGAGATTGAGTGGGAAGAAGAGGGACCGGAAGTGGGCGATGGATACCCTCCCTATCTCTTGCTCTGTCCGGAATCTTCAGACGAGGACGACTGCTGTGAAGGGATTGATCCCTGCTCCAGTCTTACCTGTCCACCTGATCCTTCCTGCTTCTCCAGGTGTGTTCAGCCGGTGAAGAGGTGTCCGAGACCTTGTGTTAGATCCTGTGATGCATCCCGTAGGTCTCCTGTCGTAACGTTCTGCTGTCGTCCCCGATGTTGTGCAGGACGACGAGATGGTGAAGAGTACGAGACTGATGCTCGCGGCGATAAGGATGGTCGTCGAGAATTTGACGGTGCGAAAATTGATGGGCAGAGAGCTAAAGATGATGATGGTGTTAGAGCAGAAGTTGCTGTTGATTCTAATGAGAAGAAAACTAGAGCAGAAGTTGTTGTTGATTCTAATGAGAAGAAATCTGAGCAGTCGGAGAGAAATGATAGTAAGAAGGACAAAGGACAAGACGACGATGAAAAGCATGATGGAAATAAAAAGAAACACAAAGATAAAGAGCAACACAAGGATAAAGAGATACGCAAGGACAAAGAGAAGCACAAGGATAAAGAGCAACACAAAGATAAAGAGCATGACAAAAAGCGTCACCATCAGTCAAGTAATAAGGATATAAAAACCGGTTCGTCTTCAATAGGTGATGTTAACCACAAACAGAAGCGCAGTCATAAGGATAAAGAGAAGGAAGAAGAGGTGGACGATAAAAAGGGTCGATCCAAAAAGCACGTTAAGCCTAGTGATAGTAATAGTAGTATCAGTAAAGCATCTGATAAGAAGAAGCACACTAAAGTGGAACATAAAAGTAGTGGCGCAAACGAGCATAAAGAGAGGAAAGAGAAGGATAAGAAACACGCAGATAAAAAGAAGAAAAGCCATAGTAATCATAGCATCGGTAGTACATCTAACAAGAGTATTTGATAAAACTTATGGCTAATAAGCAAAGAGCTGAAATGGATGAAAAAGGAAGTAAAAAATAGTTATGTGGGAATGAAAACTAGTATGGATCATAAAAGTCATTAAAAAGGAAGAAACGTAAAACAGGTAAAAACGAATGGCAAAACTATTACGAATTTTAAAAGGAATCTCTAATTTCAATGATTATAAAAGTGTTGGCTTTAAAAGGTAGCTAGCTAGTAATATAGGAACGACGTAACGAAACAGAAAAGTAACTCATGCAGCGAGATTAGCATAGACTTAGTCATCTGCCTGTGTAATTTATGCTTTGGAAATTCGTCTCTCAATATAAGCTCTGGATAGGAAAACTTATTTTACAAGTTCTATAAAAATAATAATAACAAATGTTTAACGTCCTTTTACTCATCCAATTATGATGTCAGCGAAGTCAGTATTTGTTACTAGATTGTACCTCGTCACTTATTTATTAATTTATTAATTTAATTTTCAATTTGAACAATAAAATCATAAAATCGTAAAAGTAAGACATACAATGCAACGTTAAGGGTAGACCTAAGGCTCTTGGCACTTACAAGGACCTTTCGCATACCTAAAACTATTTCTAAAATCAATAGAAAGTATGCAGCCGATACTTTTGTCTAAGTTCTATACTTTTGCAGAAATGGCGAGATACTGAATTGAGGTTATGTCGATAAATGTGTCAAAACACAACATGATGTACATGTAGATTACTTAAATAAGTAAAAGTAGTAAGTATTTGTAAGACAATTTCATGCATTTAGATGTACACACTTCATTAATTCGTAATTATTTATACGCCCAAAGGCCTTCTGTACAATTGTAATTTTATTATTTACGAGCGGTCGCGGCTTTGTGTCATAGAAAATGAGTTACATAATTATACAGCAAGCTGTATATGCAGCTAATTTAATAATAAGTTACATGTATATATACAGCACGTAAATAATGAGCTTGTTTATGTTGTAATTAAATTACATGATCGAATTAAACGATCAACGAGAATTTTCTGCCAATTTAACACATTTAACTATTATTTGATTGTTTAATTGAAAGAGTAATTAGGTGATCGAAAAAAGCTTATAACTACATGTACGTGATGGTTTATAGTCATGGGCCTAGACGACCGGTGGAACATTGACCCTCGCGAAATTCTTATTCGTGTTTCTCTGAACGATAAATTCCTGTTCTTGCTTCTTTATATGGTCCTTTTCTTGTTTCTCTGAAAAATTCTTGTTCTTAGTTCTTCGACAAGTTCTTGTTCTTATCAACTGATCTCACTAACAGGACCTGAGACAGTAATATAACAATTATTGACATTTCTTTTCACTTTAGTGCACTGACAAGTGGCAGGTTCAAGGTACATATTCATACTCAAAGTCCATAAGAGCACTCCTTAGATCAACAAGTTAATCCATTCACAAAGTCTATGCATTATCCATACCTTATGTAGCCTATAGCTTGAGAAAAGTATGAGGTGGTTTCCAGTTGCCTTCCTCAACTATTGACATATGCAGCGTTAAGTTAAACGTGCTTTAAGTTAAACGTCCATATCTGCATTGGAAATTTTCAGATAAGTAGCCATTAGATAACTATTCTCATTTATATTAACGTCAAACCATTAACCCATTACTCGTGGCAAGCTTGTGGTATTTATGCCGCACATATGCTTTTGAAAATGTACTATTAGCTCAATAAGTAGAGCGTCAAGTCACGTTTTTGCAGCCTAAAGTTACAAATTTGAGACGAATCGAACCTCACTGGGATCGAATCCAGGTCAGGCAGCTCAAAGTATTCATTCTGAAGCGTTCGCAGGACTGGACTAAATTGCATTACGAAGTAACATTTTCTAATAAAATTCACGAAAAACTTGAAGTTCACTTCACTATAGAAAGCATCTTCAATGCACATTGTACACTGCAGATACATATAGTAATAACAAACTGATTCGTCTGTTTTTCTGATCATCGGAGTGGCACCGCTTTGGATCTATTTTCTGTAACACCTGCTAACAAAATCGCTTTTAGTTTATCGCTGTCTAGATATCCGTACTGTGCAATACCCCTGATATCATCTTTGAACTAAGGAAAGGATGAAAAAAACCCTGATATAATCTTTGAACTAAGAAATGGACGTTAAAAATTTACTTTTTATCGCCTAGTCTCTACGTACCTGATTTGCTGGCACTGGGATCCAGCCCTGGAGCAGGGTCCGCACGATATGCAGCCTCCAGGAATCGGAATCTTTACTGTTTGGTCCGTGATGACTGTTTCCCCATTGCCTGATCTCAATCGGCAGGTATAGATGGACCCCTCTAATAATAATAATAATAATAATAATAATAATAACAATAGTAATAATAATAATAATAATAACACACATTATAGTGAAATGATCAACTATGTTGATGTCTATCACTTTTAATACCACATGTTAAATCCGTTAGGCAATTTTATCCAATTACCGTGTAACCAGTCCAGTGAATGTCCGAGATTTTACTCTCAGATCAGCGCTGCTGGGATTCGAACCCACGAGAGTTCAATTCACCTCAGGGTCTGTCATGTAAAACTTCATGACGTGATCTACACCTCTAACCATTGCGCTATTGAGACATTCTGAAACAGAATGATAACAACAATAAGAACGATACGATTAGAGTACTACGGTTGTCCATGACAACATCGAGCAATGTGGAACCGTATCAAAACCGATGAGCAGAGTGACGGGTTTATAATATCATAATATGGTGTCAATAGCTGAAATGTAATGAATCTTACCGACTTCGGTAAGATACATTACATAAGATACTCGACCGAGGATAAATATGTCGGGTTCAAATCTTGGGCTCGCACGTCATAGACATCGCATTCGAGTGAGGAAACTGTCGCTTACCTTAGCTTTAGCTTTTTTAGTTCGCGCCTATATAACTGAGCAGAGTCTGACGTGTGTGTTTTGTGTACTGACTGGACGACCGAATGTATAGTATTCTTGCCTGAGAAGCAAAGGGCCATGGGTACGAATCTCACTGTCGTCTCTGATAGAATTGTTTATCTCAGCTTTACCGCTTTTCTATCAAATGGATATGAGAGATGCATAGATCTACTAGTAAAGACCTAACACAGACCTAACACAGACCTAACACAGACCTAACACAGGCGCCTAGTACAGACCTAGTACACACCTAGTCCAGACCTAGTACACACCTAGTCCAGACCTAGTACAGACCTAGTCCAGACCTAGTACAGACCTATTAGAGATATATTACTGACCTAGTACAGATCTAATACAGACCTAATACAGACCTAGTTCAGATCTAGTACAAACCTAGTACAGACGTAGATCTAGTAAAGACCTAGTAAAGGTCCAACACAGATCTAGCATAGATCCAGTACAGACCTAGTACAGATCTAGTACAGACCTAGTACAGACCTAGTACAGACCTAGTACAGACATAGTACAGACCTAGTAAAAATCTAGTAAAAGCCTAGTACAGACCTAGTACAGACCTAATAAAAACCTAGTAAAAATCTAGTACAGACCTATTACAGACCTTGTACAGACCTTGTACAGACCTAATATAGACCTAGTACAGACATAGTACAGACCTAGTAAAAATCTAGTAAAAACCTAGTACAGACCTAGTACAGACCTAATAAAAACCTAGTACAGATCTAGTACAGACCTAGTACAGACCTAATAAAAACCTAGTACAGACCTAGTACAGACCTAGTACAGACCTCGTACAGACCTACTACAGACCTAGTTTAGCCGGTATTGTCATGACTGCGGCAGAGTTGAGATGACATAGAGCCAGTAGTGTCAGGGTTAGGACTTTTAGAACATACAGCTTTGAGTGATCCATCTATACAATCAATCAATCAATCCATCCATCAATTAATTAATAGAGAGAGAGAGAGAGTAAAATAAGAAGAGAGAGACAGAGACAGACAGAAAGAGATTGAAAGAGAGATATCGAAAGAAATAGGAGAAAGGGACAGAGACAGGAAGAAAGAGAAAGAAATTAAGAGAGAGAGAAATAACTAACTTGAAGTTAAAGTTCTTCTGAGAGTGCTCGGATATCTTATTGGATGGTTGATAACTCAGAGGCTTTCAAATACTGACCACACTGTTCGTCTAGTCACTGAATGGATGGTTGCAGTGCAGTCGTGGTTTTATATTAACAGCCTCAGCTACGCATTTGACCTGGAAAAAATCAAACCCTGGAAAGAGAGCGAGTTCTAGAAAGGTTGTTTTGTCGAGAGAGGGAGAGAAGAACTTGGCTCGGACTACAACTGATATTAGACTAGTTTGTCAATGACTACAACTGATATTAGACTAGTTTGTCTATGACTACAACTGATATTAGACTAGTTTGTCTATGACTACAGCTGATATTAGACTAGTTTGTCTATGACTACAGCTGATATTAGACTAGTTTGTCTATTACTACAGCTGATATTAGACTAGTTTGTCTATTACTACAGCTTATATTAGACTAGTTTGTCTATTACTACAGCTGAAATTAGACTAGTTTGTCTATTACTGCAACTATTGCTTTCAAGAGTGGATCCAGGAATTTGTTAAGAATTATCTTACAATTATAATTTATTATTTTTATTATTTTTAGGAATTTGTTATTTTTATCATTCTTTTAGGAATTTGTTAGGAATTTGTTTTTGATATATCCCCTAACAAATCCCTCCTCCTAAATCCGCCCTTGCTAGCTTTGTAGCCTTCTACGATCACGTACAGCTAACGATAAAGCTTTTCAGTTTTCCCTAGTTAATTAATTAAATATTAGTTAATTAAGTTGAAGGTTACTAGATTACGTACATACACGTAACCTAGACATCATGTGCTTCAACGGCTTCAGTTAATAAAATAGCCTAATGTGTAGGCCATACTATTTTGTATGGACACAGATGTACCCTTATGCCACTGTCGCTTACGACAACATCAAACACTAATAACTTAAGACCACGCATATGAGCAAAACTAAAAGATTAATTAAAAACTAAAAATCAAGGATATAATAATTTAAAGATTTATATTTATTTAAAAATGTGCTATTGTACCTTTAGTTGAATATTAAGTGTAAAGTAGTAAACGATTGATATGCAAAATGACTGGCCGACAAAAAAATTAAATAAAAAGTAAAATAAAATAAAAATAAAAATAAAAGTAAAATGTTAGAATATTAATCAATTAATGATATTAATTATTTCCATTAAATCAATTGATATAATTATAACGGAATTTGGCAATTTGCTTGATCTGGACTGAGCCGGTGGACTAGTGTAAAGTTGTTGGATAGCGGATCAGTAGGTGCAGACATTCAGTGCTCTCCCCGTAACTTACATGCTGTCGAGCTGGAAACTGACGTTAAACTTTGCTTTAGCCTTCATAATGTAGATAATACCCGTATCTTGCAAATTATTTATTTATTTAATAAATATGTTTCTTTAATATGTGCTACTGCGCCTTTAGTTAAATATTAAGTAAAGTAGTAAACGTTTAACTTAACTTAACATAATAAGTTTAGTATGCCAAACGGCTGACAGACTATCGTACAATTTTGGAATATCAATTGTTTAATAATATTAATTGCTAGAATTAAATTAATTTATATAATTATAACCGTATTTGCAATTTGCCTGATTTGGTAAAGATGTTGGATAGCGGATCAGTAGGTGCAGAGTTCAAATCCATTGCTCTCTCCGTCACTGACATGTTGTCGAGGAAACTAACGTTAAACTTGGCTTTAGCTTTATTATTTATTTATTACATATTACTTTTTACATAAGCTAATTGTCTCTGAATGTTTGGATAGTAAGTTAGATTTAGATAATTCTGATTACATGAATTATGTTAAAATTAAAAATAAATATTCTATTCAGAGTGATGACTCCAATTGCTAAAATACAATACAAATTTTGGACTTATTTTTAGGGAATATTGCCCTAAATTGATTATTATGCTCATTAGTTAATCCAATAATGTCTGTTGATATTTCAATATAGTTTATTAAAGGTTTAATCCCGTATTTTCTGTTGTTCTTTTCGTTTTTCATGTCATGTTCTGTTTGGCTGCCATACATTTTGGTGTACCCGTATCTTGCAATTTGTCCATTAGCAATCCCGCTTAGTACTTTGAGCTACGTTGCATTCAAATGCACTTGCTTGATTTGGTTAGGCCTACAGTGCGATTTTATCCCAATGAATATCTGTTCATATATAATGACCTTGAAATTATTATAACGACTCCAGAAACATCTAACAATTTTCTGACTGCTTCATACCTAATTTCACTATTGTTTTCGTTTTATTGAAATCACGTGACAAGAAGATGATTCTCATGTGATAATTAAGTTTCTGATTTTCACGATCAGTCGCTAAATTCTGATTGGTATGTTGATTGATTAATCCATTCTGATTTAAATTATGATCAATAGCGAAAAGCTGCTAGTCAATTCATCTGAAGCCATTCTTATCAGAAGCTTTAATTAAATCAAATACATAAGACTTAAAATTTAGCATCGTTAAATTTTTTCAGGTAAATCCTCAATAATGTGCAAGAATATAAATGGTTGCTGGAATATAATTTTAATTTGGACCTGCCTTCTGATAGATCAATATATTTTGAGCAGACGGTCTTGCTTTTGGATTACTCTAGAACAAAACAAAAGTTGACTGCTCGCGTTGTAAGAGGCGACTTAATACTAACGAAGAAAGTCAATTGAAAATATCTCCCAGAGGTTTTTATTGCAGACGATGCCTAAAATGTGTACATCGGATTTGACATTTGGCAGAGCACCAGAAAAAGGTAGTAAATAGTTAAAGTAGTATATGGGCATGCCGTAGTTATGAACGTAGAGCTAAATTAGTGCTCTCAAACTGGACGATATGAAAGGAATTTAATTAAGTATTTATTCATTGGCTAAACTCTTTGGTGCAGAAAACCTCAGGACAAATGTAATTAAAATTAGATTTTACTACGATTTAATTCGAGAGCAACCGCTCAATACGTTTGGATTTTTTTATGCAAGTATGCTTAAGTAAATTTAAAATCTTGTCTGACTGCTTGTTGTGATTTACGATGATTTGATGGAAGATGTCTCTTTTAAATAAAGTTAACTCTCATCTAAGATTAAGAAGCTGGATTCCTCTTTTTTAAATATTAAGCGGATGTTGCATGCTAGCAGATTACTTACTAAATGTAATAATTTACAGTAGGCTAAATGCTATAATCAAGAGTCCTGTTAATTAAAGAACAGATTTGGGCTAGTAATATTGTTATATATAATCAACTGTACTCTTCGATATCAATGGTGACTAGGAAACCTACAATCTAGTGTCTACGGTAAATTGGACGATTTATTTAGCGATTTCGAAATTTAAGAATTGATCGCATCAGCTATTAAGCTTTTTATTAATCCTGCAAATATTTGTGATAATTTCTAAATAATGGCTATAGTTGTTATTCATATCGATTGGTTTTTACATTCAAAGATTTGTCAATAAAGGTTACATAAATGCAGACATACTCTGCTACTAGCGCGGTATTTTAGATTAATGTTGCAGCACTTATGGGTTTGTTGCTGACTGGCGTAGAATTGAATCCAGGTCTCACGACTATGAAGAGTAAACACTATCCCTGCTGCCAAGGCTTCCTCACCCATTCTGTTGCATTTGTTGGATTCGCATTAGAACTGGTGGTGTCTTGTTGACTACTACTTTCCGTAATTTCTGTATTATCGGTACCTTCACTGCCTTCAGTGTTTTCGGTACCTTCACTGCCTTCAGTGTTTTCTTCAGTGCTCTCCGTGGCTGTGGAGTGTGATGGGTGCAACAGAACTTCGTCGTCATTTAGATCCTCTTCAGCTGGACAAGGTCTACAACAATGAAAGATATCTACTTGTATTATTTCGCTTCTCGGATATATGTTTACTAGTCAATTGATTCAAATATTTAGAAAGTATACTAAATACAATCTATATGTAGGTATTTTTATACGGTGAGTATAAATATCTACTAGTTAAAGCGACATGAAAAGATATGATGCGCTTATATTATGCATGTACTAATAATAATAGTAAGAATAATAAAGGTTTAATGTCCGTTTCCTCATACAAGGATGATGTCAGGGACGTCCCTCCATCACATGTTACCACAAATTGATTCACCCTAAACGATCAGAAAAAAACTGAGGAGAAAGAAAAAGTTCCTAAACGGTACCGGTCCGGTGATAAAGGAACAGTCAGGCACGATGAAAAATGGCTATGGTGGGAAGAGATGTGTTTTCAACTTACAACGGAAAGTGGAAGTAGTAGAACATGAGCGAAGATCAGGAGGCAGAGAGTTCTAAACAGTAGGAGCGGAGAAAGAAAATGAGCGTCTCCCTAACGAAGTGAGAATATTAGGAATTTTGAGCAGTTTGGTATCGGAAGAACGAAGCTTACGAGAAGGTTGATATTGGCTTAGGAGATCAGAAAGGTAAGAAGGTTTACCAAAGAGAAGTGTTTTGAAAGTTAACAGAGCAATTTCATACTTAATTCTTTGAACTACAGGAAGCCAATGAAGGTTACTAAGCAAGGAACTAGAGATGGCCTGAAGCCTCGAGGATCGACAGACAACATGCAACATTTGATAGAGAATTCTGAACACATTGCAAGCGCAGGAGAGAAGAAGGTAAACCATATAGCACTGAATTACAGTAGTCAAGTTTTGAATAAACTAGTGAGTAAGCAAGAATTATGAATGAATTTTTATCAAAAGATGACCGTATCTGTCTAATATCTGTATAAGCAATACTGTTGGCATTACTATTATGCGTATTTATAATATAATTATCTAATCATTCTTTCCAGCATGCTGCCCCACAGATCTGGCTATACATATATATATATATATATATATATATATATATATATATATATATATATATATACATATGTATATATATATACATATATATATATATACATATGTATATATATACACTTAAATCAACCAATAAATAATTAATAATTAATAAACATCAATATTTATTTCCAAAGCAATTTAAGTACTAACTGAAACATTTGAAAACATTCCGAGCCGTTCTCGGTGCATTTGGTGCACTTGAGGCAGTCAGAGTCAGAGACGATCAGATAGGCTGTTCTGTTGGTGATTGGGAACTTTTCATCCTCATAGGGTAGCATACACACGTATGATACACTGCCATCTGCGAAATATACAGTATTCATGTCACTTAGATCTAATTATTTATATTAATCAGTCATAGACTATATCCGAAAATTCCACATTTAAAAGCTTCCTTTATATAATCACATATAAGTTGTGTTATTTTCTAGAATTAAGGAAGTTCAATGTTGATAAAATTGAGTTTATCGTTTTATCACAAAATTTGTAATCAATATTCTCTGTCAGTATACATAAGAGCGCTTACTTAATTTTATCATTTAATCATGACAACTTAGGATAATAATAATGATGCTGATTCTTCTGCTACTGCTGCTGCTGCTGCTGCTGATGATGATAATAATAATAATAATAACAATAATAATAATAAGAAGAAGAAGAAGAAAGAAAGAAGAAGAAATTATGATAACTTAAATCAACTACTTATGACAAATAAGAATTCGGTACTATGGACCTTAATTCGCTAATAATATAATTAAGTAGCCTAAGTAGGCCTAGGCCTACTTAGAAATACATGTTAGGCTTACTCTCCATAGAGTTTTGCAAATCCTTGTTACCCAATTCTCAACAAAGAAATTCAAGCTTCGTATGGAGTACTCGATAGATAAAACAATTAATTTAATTTAATGTTGACTACAGCTCATAGCTGGAAAATAAGACTTCTGAGGTGGTTTCAGTTTTCTTTCCTCAGTTCTTGCTTGATCGCTTCTTTTCGACCCGTGCTATTTATGCTTGATCTATTTTCATAGACTTAATAGGCATATTAAACCTTTAATTCAACGGGAAAGGCAAATGGAGTATCTTCTCATGGCCTTCATCTGTTTCTCAATTTGGCCTACTTAACTAAAAAATATTCAAAAATATTGGGAATAAAGTTAAATCTTAAAAATTGCGAATTATTATTGAATTGTGAAACTACATTAACTGACCAAGTCACGTCGATTAAATGATTAGCCTACCTTCATTTATTTTCTCTGTTGGTGAAATGACAAGTACTGGAGACGATTCAATGACACAAATAACACCAACGATCAGGTAAACTATAGCCTTCATGTCTTCTTTTACTTAATTGTTTAACTTTAAATCAGAATTACTCAAAATCAGGGTAACACTGTCAGATTTTATTGAACTGAAACCAACATTCACAATGTTGATTTTGCTTGTATTTATATTAGAACTAGCTCTGTAAAAATGGTGTGCGACATCTGCTCTTCAAATGAATCAATCACAAACAATTAAGTAGACACAACGAGAAACAAAGAAACAGAAACTTACAGAATGAACGTAATTAATTCATAAAAAGCTAAGCGCGAAGGAGAATAATTACAGTTGAGTCTTTAATTACATATTGACAGATCGTAATTAAGTCGTGCGAAATTATCGGACATGAGTGGACCTACCACGACTGAATGAATTGCCGTATTTCTCTAAGTAATTGGGCATAAAAGTCATTACGTTACACGACTCTACAGCTGACAGTCGTTTGTTGATAAACAATGCATTGAAAACAATGATAAATACAGGAAATTATATATAATGTTCCTTTAATAGATCTTTACGGTAATAGCTATAAATAGAACATCGTGGACACCAAATATAAACAGTGGACTAGAAAAAGTAAACACTACATAGAATAGTATTGAAATGTACTAGTTTCTCATAAAATTTCTAATACAAGTTTCTTTAGAAATGTTATTTACTTTACAACCTACTATACGTATATCAATTAAAGAATAACTTAACACTTATAGTTTAACTCTGACACCCATTATAACGATATGCATGCATTATAACGAAGTTATAATATAGACCCATTACATTTACATGTAAATATATGTATCAGATGTCAACATAAACAAACCAGTGTTACCATACAACAAAATATGTTTTCAATTACCGAACTGATCTATTGCCATTTATATTGGTGTTTACACCGCAGAGGCTGATGATTACATGCAGCTAAATATTTTATCATTGAATTCCTTTCCTATAATAAATAAGAAACACTTTGAAAACGATTATTTTGTGCTTTAAACATCAAACTGCTAGAATCGACAACACAAAAGCTGCATTTGTGTGTTAACATACTGCTTCTGGCCTTCACCTTCTAGTGTCTGTTACTTATTTTTTATTGGCTATATCGTTCAACCTTGACAATGAATCGTCACACTTTTACAAGAAATTAACTGAGAGCTACATGTACACACAACTTTGGCCTGAACATTGTTTGCTACCAGCACGTTAACCTGTTTTTCTTTAGTTTCATCTCTATGGACTGAATTTCCAAAATTTCCACTGAACTGTTTTCTGACTTTTGGATTTGATTCGTTTTAGAACCATATTGTATGTATGCTCGAATGTAATTCAATAGAACTCAATGTTTTCATGGACGACAGTAGCACTGAAATTGTTGTCGGTGTTGTTGCTGCTGTTGTTTGCGCGTAATTTCTATTGATGAAACTGTGGCGACCAAAGAAGGTGCCTATCCCCTAAACATTAGACAAAAATTCCCCTCTCCCCCAGTTTCTAAAATTTAAGATATAAAGTCAATAATTTAGTGAGATAATGCAAATGATACCGAAATTACGTTTTCTAATGTCAGTAGGCCTATATATAGGCTATTTTGAGTTTTTCATTGTTATTGGCACGAAAAAATCCACCTCTAGATCTCTAAAATATCTCCCTAAGATTTTGACTACGCACTCTGCGCAGGCGATAAGCCCTGTAGATGCCCGTGTTATGAAAGGAAATACTTTAGTACATACCAGTACCAGTACCAGTTTTCCACCAGTACCAGTTTTCCACCAGTACTAGTACCAGTTTTCCACCAGTACCAGTACAAGTTTTCCACCAGTACCAGTACCAGTTTTCCACCAGTAACAGTTTTCCACCATTACCAGTACCAGTTTTCCACCAGTACCAGTGGTATGATAAAGTACCATTGCTACGCAAGATATAGGTTTACCGCAGTCAGTACCATAACTGCGAGTAGAATGTTTTAATTGTACACAATAAGAGACAGGACTCTATTACATACATGTAGTATTCCTGATTAATCATCATCGACTAATCGACTACATAAACCTCACTTTTAAAATTCTTATCTTTGAATGGGATCTCTGGATATCAGAATTTTATCATTTGTTAGACCTTTTTTATTTTCCTCGTTGTCCGATATCTGGCCGCTCCGGCATCACCCCGCCCCGCATCACCCCGCCCTGGCATTTCGCCTCGCATCACCACGCCCCGCAACAACAATAATAACACACGTTATAGTGAAATGATCAACTATGTTGATATCTATCACTTTTAATACCACCTGTTATATGCGTTAGGCAATTTAGTCCATTTTCCGCGTAGCCAGTCCAGTGAATGTCCGAGATTTTACTCTCAGATCAGCGTGGCTGGGATTCGAACACACGAGAGTTCGATTCACCTATGGGTCTGTCATTTAAAACTTCATGACGTTATCTACACCCTTAACCATTGCGCTATTGAGACATTCAACCCGCCCGCATCACCCCGCTACGGCATCACACCGCCACGGCATCACACCGCCATGGCATCACACCGCTCCTTACGTTGATGTTGTACTAAAGGTTACAAATAAACTGTTAGTTTCAGTATTTTTGATTGCAATTAATTTACATCGTTACTTTAGGACCTACACTCCTGCCTATGGACAATAGGATTATACAGTGGATTATACCAATTAGAGACCTACTCCGCTGTTAGATGGTACAACTTGCAATTATTCATGTTTTATTGTAGTTGATATACGAATACTAGATATACAGTGATACTTGTGATAGTTCAACTTTGCGCTGTTTTTCTGGATTTTGGAATTTGCACCATTTTTGGACCTTCCTTTTGCTCGCTGGCTGGCTTTTGTCTCAATAGTGCTCGATGTTGTCATTGATGACTGTAGCAATCTAGTTGTTTTTATTTTATGTTAAATCTATTAAGCAAAATCTGATAGAGCTACTGTAAACCCGTCTTACATTGCACCTTGTCTGAGGAAAATAAAATTTAAAGCAACCGTTTAACTTTTAAGCAGTTATAATAATCATAGTGAAATAGATATTCTTGTGTAGAGAGGACGTACTTGCTTTGCATTGATTCTGGACCCCAATCCTGTTCATCGGATTAAATTTGGCACCATAGTGCGTAATGTTATCGTAGTCTGGTTACTTTGGACTGATTATCTGGATTTTGGAATTTGCACCGTTTTTCGACCTTCTTTATGCTCGTCGGCTTGATTTTGTCTCAATAGAGCTCGATGTTGTCTTTGATGACTGTAGCACTATAATTGCTGTTATGTTATGTTATGGTCGACAGTAACACTCTACTTCTGTTGTTGTTGTTGTTGGTTATTGATATTATTTCTATATGATAAATGGGCCTATATCTAAATAATATAAATTATAAACCCCTCTACTTAGGCTACGATCTGTTTCATTACTGTTATTATACTTCGCGGTTCATGGATTGAGTGAGAAAACAACTTGAAAATTAGTGTAAATTTAATGAAATTGAGAGTTTATGTTTATTTCAGAATCATACTTCACTACAATATTACATACAAGTTATACATGTATGAAGTCCAAAATAATATACAGTATGAATTCATATCCGAAGAAATGGTTCAGTCAAAATCATAACCAGTACATAATAATTTTTCTATTCTATCAGTGGGCCTACTAGCAGTTCCATGTATTAGATCTGAAATAGAGGCTACCAAAACAGCGACTAGCGCCATCTAGTTTGTTATCAACTAGACACTTGGTTGGTTGAAATTCATAAAATAATTTAAAGTTCAGTGTTGTGGAGTTCAGTATTATTTATTAAACACGTAACAGAACACACATCTTTACACAGTTTGTTGTATTAAATATTTTGTAACTTAAATTATTTTATACTCAGTCAAATAATCTTAGTATGATTGTTATCCGTAGATTAGCAGTATTTTGCAGCTATAGGAAGGTTAGAAACAATATTCAAACTCCCTGGGTTATAACTTTATTCCGGACTGACCTGAGATCTGAATGGAGGTCTAAGTCTATTTTTGTAATATGAAATCTCTACGAGAGTTTCAAACGCTTTGACCTCAGTGACTATACTTTCACTATTAATTCTGAATTTTCCTTATAGGTTTCACATTTACTGTATTTCTGTAAATTCTGTGCTTCGGTTCGGTTTTTTGTTGATCCAGAAATATTTTCTTTAGGGAATCCTCCATTATCTACGGTACTTTCAATCTTTCATCAGTACTTTAAGTACTTTCGCTTTTTGATTTTTTGATTTTTTTTCTTCTTAAGCTTTTTACTACATCTACAAATGTTTATGTAAATTTCTTTCATATGCCTACAAGTGTCGTTTTTGTAATATTTATTGCCATTTTGCATTCAAAGATTTGTTGCTAATAGTTGGGTAAATAAAGATATAATCTGCAGCTAATGCGAGATTCAAGATCAATGTTTCAGCACCTCTGATTTTGTTGCGGACTGACTAAGAATTAAATCCAGGTCTCAAGATCCTGAAGCGTAAACACTGTCAATGACACTACTTACGCCATCCAAAGATTCTGGTTTCTTTTCCATCCTTTGTTGAATTCATATTATTGTCAGTGGTTTCATGTATAGGCCTGCTGTTGTCATCTGTAAATGCAATGCTTTCGCTGGATCTTTCAGTTGCTGCAGAATTATTTTCTTTAGTTGATTCCCTACTTTCTTCAGTGTTTACTTCAGTACCATCACTACCCTCAGTGTTTTCTTCAGTGCTCTCTGTGGTTGTGGCGTGGGATAGGTGCAGCAGCATTTCATCGTCATCTAGATCCTCTTCAGCTGGACAAGGTCTACAAAGATGAAAACAATACAATTGTTTGTTATTCTTGAATCTAAAATCCAACGTTTAGTTCCAATATACTCATAGGCGCTAACCAGAAAGGAAAATTAATATTTTTGTAGCTATGTCATGGATAAAATCATGGATGTTCAAAAGAACGGCAAATAGTGAATGAACTAATATAAAGCCTAAACATTTGGTATTGGCATAGATACATAACATCACGTATGTTCAATTCACTCTATTGCATGCTTAACCTTTTAACTCAGACGATTTAGCAAACAGTGCATATGCAGCATCAGTTCAAGAAACTAATAAGCTTTCCAGTAGATCTAAATGGCAAGGTTATTAGTTTATTAGTAGAGTTGATTGCTGTCTGAAATTTTTTCTCAGTGATTTATTAATAAGAGGTGTAAAACAATATTTAATTAATCTAGAAAGTGCTTCCTTCAATAGACTCAATATTCAATCTGTTTTCCTGCCATTAACGAATTAGAATTAGAATGTCATTATTGCGTAGGGGTAACGTCATGAAGTTTAAATTACAGATCCTGAGGTGAATTGAATCCTCGTGGGTTCGAATCCCAGCCACGTTAATCCGAGAGTAAAATCTCGGACATTCACTGGCCTGTTTATACGGAAAATGGATTAAATTGCCTAACGGTTTAAACATGTGGTATTAAAAAGTGATAGATATCAACATACATGTAGTTTATTATTTCACTATAATGCGTGTTTGCCATAGGCGTAACCACGGCCGAAAATCTGGAGGGGGGACACAATTATGCGAAAATTTCATACCGGTAGGCCTAATATTGAACTTCGTCTTTATTCAGTATGCAAACTGTTGTATTTGGCATTTGCCTGTGTAGTTGAGAGATTCGACTCCACCCCCCTGTAGATGTGTTACCATCTCTGCTAAAGTTTGAACCAAAGTTTTAACCCCTATGATACAGTTCTTATGCCCCCCCCCCGCATATCAAGCCTAGTCGACTCTCCCAAACGATCCTCTTAGAAAAAATTAACAAATACAACCCTGTGTACAAACTTGCGAGCAGTGATGACCATACGGTGGGATGTACCTGTTGTGACAGGGTTACATCGTAGCAGATTAACAATTTTACTACGGAAAAAGTAGGCCTACCTCCTAACAGTATGTAGGCCTATAAGAATAATTAGCTATCAGTACAAAATAGTAGGTCGAAAATCTATCTCTTTCAGTGGATACGTTTTGCTAAATTATTGAATACTTAAGCCTATTGACTATGCTTAAATAAAGGGAAATTAAAGCGGCATTAAGTTATGCGATTCAAACACACTTTCTTTACTATCAATCAGTTTTACAAATTCTTTCATGTTATTGTGAACTGGCAGTTGCATGAAAACGTTCTTATAGAAGAGAACGTTGTTATGCAACGTTGCATGATAACTTTCTTTTAAATTAATAGACATGCTTTCACGTTATTGTGAACTGGCAGTTGCATGAAAACGTTCTTATAGTTCTCATTGCTTGTAATGCTTTAACAGTGTAATAGTTGTTGAGCGAATTTAAAACCACGCAATATGTCTTAAATCAAGTATATACATGTATGCGTGAACCTAAATTCTGGGGGGGGGGGGCATTTGCATGTGTATCCCCCCCACTCGAAATTCTGAGGGGGACGTGTCCCCCCAGTCCCCCCCCGGTGGTTACCCCATTGGTGTTTACCTTATTAAAAAGTACACCGTGGCTTTACTCGAGAAGATTGTTTCAGAAAAACTGAGTTTTACATTATTAAATCTTCAGCGAATCTGAAGCAAAGTTACCATTCTAGTGTAATTGTTCTTATTATTCTTCAGACTCTCTCGTTTGAGAGCATAGAAATCGTACAATTGTTTGAATCGAGATGCCAAAATTGTTGAATTTTAGTATAAATCATGAAAGAATACCTTCCACAATATTGATTATTGTAACAATTTCAATACTAACCGGAACATTTGGCTACAACCCGAGCCTATCTCGGTACATTTGCCGCAAGTCTTGCAGTCAGAGGTTGACAACGGCAGGAATACTATTTTGTTGGTGATTGGGAAGACTTTGTCCTCATACTCCAGCATGCAGACGTATGTCGGGTTGCCATCTGCCGAATACAATAGAATCTTATCATTTAATTCTAATTATGTCTCTACGTTAGTTATGTACCTGAAAATGCAATTTAAAGAGCTTCCTTATTTAATGGCTAGAATTTTTATAATTTCCAGCAACTTAAGAATAACTACGTTGAAGTCAACGAAGAGAGAACTAGAAGATACAGTAACAAGAACACCAGTATATTGCCATGGTCACAAATAAACTTTTTTGTTTACATTAAATTTTGATGAAACTGTTAATACCTCATTAAACTTTAATTTGTGATATTAATATAAATTTTCACCATTACGCATTTTTTTCCATTGGAGCTTACGTAGCCTAATGATCATTGGTAAATATAATATATAAGGCTTATTATTCTTCTAAACTACAGAACTACTGCCGGGTAGCTAAAAATAGCAATGCTAAATATTCGTAAGATTTTGTGATATATATCTCTTCTTCTATAAATATATTCTTTCTATCATAACAACAACAACAACTAAATTAGAGTGCTACTGTCGTCAATGACAACTTTGAGCACTGTGGTACCAAATCAAATCCGATGAGCAGAGTGTGGGGGTCCAGAACGGTGCGATCCAAAATCCGGGAGGTCGGTCCGAGGAAGGGTACTAGTGGAATGGAGGTTTGCGTGTTGGTCTCAGTTCATGTACAAAGGTTGGATATGAGTGGTCAAAAGAAAAGCCTTTAACCGTGTATGAAACTGTTCATATGAAAGGAAAGGATGGTCAGCAGAAGATGAGGGGATGCGTAAAGTGGAAGGAAGAGAATTCCAGATCTGAGGAGAAGTGTGCTGGAAGGAGCGCTTGGAGAGCTTACTGCGAGAAGGGATACTAGGTCGCTCTAAAGTGATTAGCTTCGAGGACCTAGTGGATGACTGCACGGAGGAAGGCTGTCTCACTTGTATTAAGTGGGACATGTAAGCTTTGCCCGGGGTAGTAATAGACTTGAATGTCAGAGAAGCTGCCTTGTAAACAATGCGTTCTCTGACTTTAAGCCAGTGCAGAGACTTCAAGAGAGGAGTCACACGGGAGTGCTTGGAGCAGCGGAAGATTGCACGTGCAAGGGAATTCTAGATGAACTGCAATCTGTCGATCTCACAGCTTGGGAGATTCAGAAACAAGGAGTTACAGTAGTCCAATTTGGATTGCACGAGAGCCGCACCGATGGTAGAAGCGGTCTCAACGGTAAGATATGGTCGTATTCGACGCAGATCTCTGATGCGGAAGAAGCAAGCCTGTGAAGTTTTAGTGATGTGATCGTGGAATGTGAGATGATGGTAGAAGATGACACCGAGTCTCTTGACAGAAGTACAGGAATGAAGTCGCAATGGGTCATGTATTACATATGACAGCAAATAAGCAATTCAGCTGATATCAGAAATTTTTGGCGATCTCATTTACTATTGCTTTTAATAGACTTTCAGTGAGCTTTCATCGAACCGGAAGTGAGTGAAAATTCTCGATCATTTTATTAGCTGTGGTGTAACTTCTTCTTATATACCTATGGTTGAAGTTAGTAGCTTAGTCACTTAATAATATCAACTTTTTATTTCTAGTATGAATTTTTTTATTTTTAATGTAATTTTCATTGCCGTGATATGCAACTAAAACCTTATAGCATTTTCTATAGCCTATGCGCTCAACAACCGAATGCCATTTCTGACGTTGGTATGGATCTTAGTGCTTTAGTCGCCTTCAACGACACGGGCAGATTACTGAAATTATAGCCTAATTGAATTCATTCTAGAAATCAGTTGCTTACCGCCACCAGCTATCTCTTTCGCGGGAATGAAGTACACCGCTGCGAGAGTAAAATGGATGACAGAGACGACCCCAACAATTAGAAAAACTATAGTCTTCATGTTCTCCTCTGGTTCGATCTCTTAAATCAGAGCAACTTAACAGAATTAAACTTTAAGTGTCCGCTTGACTCCAATCTAGCCGGTACTTCTGTGTCTACGACGCATCTTCTCATTATTATATAGTAAGCAAGTTATTTAAAGAATGGTGTGAGACACGTGTTTACGAAATAAATCAATCAAGATATAAGAATAGGCGGATAAGAAACAATGAAACAGAAGGATACTGGGGAAGACAAATACTGAAAAAACGCAGCAGGGATAGGGTGAATAAACAATGCATGAATGCTAAAAAAGCACAAATGTCGCAGAAATAGAACGTAAAGGGGTGAGTGAGTGCCTTATAGAATTGAATGTGTAATTAAATATCGACTTGTTTTAATTAAGTCGTGAGGATAGCCCAGCCACTTGTGATGAAACCGTTAAGAAAAGCAACACTTTTGAAGTGATTTATCTTCATTCCATGCTACGTGCACGCAATCAACACGTGCCTATGTAGTATCTGTGTATAAAGCTTTCATAATATGTAGTGGCAGCTTTGCACCGAGTATAAACAAAGCCAGTGGGGCAGTGGAGAGGGAGTGGGGGAGGGGTGTGTGTTTATATTGACGGCAGGCAATGTTTAATACATACGCATATATTTATTAGGTATTTATTTATTCATAAATTAGCAGAATGACATTAAATAAATTCGAAAGGAAATTATATTTCAATTAATTATCAAATGATTATAAGATTAGTGCAGTAATTTACATTTAATACGTTTAGATTGAAAAATATCTAGAGAAGATACATTACACTTAGGCCTAATTATGATATATTTTACATAATAAATGCCTGCCGCAAAACAGTCAACTGCTGAGTGCACAGTGGCGCCCTCCAACGAATAAGAAAATATACGTGGTGAATTTTTCAAAGTAAACAAGTTTTATGAAAGGTCTGTAGCGTTAAACTAAGCAGAAAGTTTAGTTATTAAGACTTAGAAGTTAAACATTTCAAATGCATTGTGCTACAATTATTATCTTGAAAGACACGGAGAAAACGGTGAAATCTCCTTTAGAACTGAAAGTACATATCTGATAGGCCTGTATTACAAATGTTTCTTTAACAGTACGCTGGGTCAGGGAGCGTTGATGCTTGTTTTTAAGACCATATGATTTTGATGCTTTTATATTTCGTGCTTTCCTCTCTGGTTATTAGTAATTGTTGCCTTTTGGATGTGCACCAATTGCAGCCAGCCGGCGCTTAGATAAGAATAACCAAGCGCGGGGAGGCAGAGGGCCTGTTCCCCTTTCCCTGATGCCAGTGGCGTAGGAGCCGGGGGGGGGGGGGAGTGGGCGACTGCCCCTGCTGCTCTCAGAATGTAGGGGCGAGCGGGGGCAAAAATTGGGCAAAAAAGGGGCAAAAGTGCCCTTTTTGGTATTGATGAATTTCCTCTCACTCCCCCCCCCACCCCCATACAGTCTTTCTTTGATTGCGTGTAGAGTCATCAGTGCAAGGTGTTTTAACCTGCACTAATAAAAAAAGTTGTAAATTACGTTACAATGATTCTACAATTATTGTTAGTAATCTGAGCACATTTCTTTAACTTAATAGCACTGCTAACTTCAAAGAAGTATTAAAGGGACTAGAGTTTATTTCTATATCTATAGATTACCAGTTGAAAGAGAACCATGATCATTTATTTGTAACTGAATAAAAATATACACAAAGCGCATACAACGAGACAGTACACACATAAAGCGGCCGTCAGAAAGAGCACAATTGAGCTCTATCTAGCTACTACCGGAAACACAGAAACATAGCAACATAAGATCGTAGAAAAATTGGAGATAATAAACATAAATAATGAAAATAGAATTGAACTGTAAAGAGCAAAACCTTATGGACTAGCTAACTAAAGCAGAAACTAAAGATTAGTAGAGCTAAAAGTGCACTAAAATTAAAACCGTATTCAAACAATTGTAGGCCTACAGGCCGGACAGTTAGTAGATACCCGCTGAACTATCAGAGGTTCTACTGACTTAAAGACATTGTACAACTGCAAACATAGACATAGATAATCATTTCCAAGTATCAGTTGAGTATCATTTAGATATTCATTTCCAAGTATCGGATGAAATTCGGAAGGATTCGAGTGGCATGCATTGTGTAACATAATAATCCAGAAAAGCTAAAATAGCATCAGCGTATGTGCTAAAATGACGGCATAATTTTAATTGCAACTTATTAGTAGCAATATCAATATGCTCACAGTTTTCATATATGCTTGTATGTTTGTGCATGTATACGCGTTTGCCTGCAGTAGTAGGTTTACTATAACCTATCGGACTTAGAGCTTATATACTTTTGTAGTGTTCTTGAATTAGAGAATAAACTTTATTAATAAATGGTATGTGATTAAGGGGGCCCCATGGTGCATGCTATTTTCAGATGATCTGGTGATAGTAGGAGACACTGTGGAGAAAGTAAGCGAGATGTTTGAAAACGCGAGAGAGGCACTGGAAAGTAAAGGACTGAGGGTGAATAAAGAAAAAACGGAGCATTTAGAGAGTAGAAGGAAGGGTGAGGTGATAATAAACGGAGATAGAGTAATAAATCAGGGTGTGGAGCTAAAGAAGGTAACAGATTTTAAGTACTTCGGATCTGTAGTAGAGGATAATGGGGAGTTGGAAAAGGAGGTTACTAGTAGGATTCAGGCTGGATGGGCAAAGTGGAGGGCTGCCAGTGGAGTGTTGTGTGATAGGAGAATCCCACTAAGATTGAAAGGCAAATTTTATAGTTCTGTGGTAAGGCCAGTAATGATGTATGGTTCAGAATGTTGGGCACTAAAAAGGGAACATTTGCAGAGCTTGCATGTGGCAGAAATGAGAATGTTGCGTCTAATGTGTGGAAGAACTAGGAAGGACAGAATGGAAAATGAATATGTGAGGATGAATTTGAATGTTGAGGGGATCGGGGATAGGTTGGCTCAGTCGAGATTGAGATGGCATGGGCTTATAGTGAGAAAGGCAGATGAGGATGTAGTAAAGAGTGTTTGGAGGGAAGAACTGGATGTTAAGCTAGAGAGAGGTAGACCACAATTGACTTGGAATGCGGTAATTAAGAAGGACATGAATAATAGGGGATTGACTGATGATATGGCGTGGGACAGGGAAGACTGGAGAAGTATCCCGACCCTGGTTAAACTGGGATGAAGTATCCCGACCCTGGTTAAACTGGGATTTAAGGAAAGAATAAATGAATAGATGAATAAATGGTATGTGATGTAACTAGACCACAGGCCACGTAATTTTCTTTCATGTTTAGGTCACCATAAAATAAATAAATATTTAAACTGCATTTGAATAATGTACAAGTTAAGTCGTGTCTCATAACATCCTGTTTCAGCTGTATCGTTATTTACACCCACACGCTGCCCCTATACTGTATACAAAGTAGGTTATTCATTAATTTCTTGCCTTTGTCTATGACTCTAAGTGTTCACATGTAATATTAGAATATACCCCTCTCCCCTCAGGACACTCACCCAGCTCAACTGCGATTCTAAACGTTTTTAATGATTCTTTATCGGCATCACTTGTTTGAGATGAAGGCAGATGAGTATAAGATGCCACTGGGGCTGCAAAAGCCCTGACAGTCACTGCAGCTGCAGCATGGTCATTTGTTAGGCCTACTTAGCCTTACTGTTCCACGAGTCACTTAATAAGGTTTATCCACGTTCAGGCATTACTATTGTGCAGAGGTCGAGAGAAAAGAATGACATTTTAGTAGGGCATGTTTAAGAATAAACTAACTGTAGTCGATTATGGTCTATGCTATGAGTGTAATTAAACAGTAAAATTTATTACTTCTAACGTATACAAGTATTTATATGTAGATAGGTATTAATAGAATTAGAAAATAGACTAACTTTAAGCTCAATAGATTATCTCCATACAGTGTATAGTTCAATAGATTATATTTTACATCTTTTATCTATATTGATTGAATATTGCGTCCCTCATACGTACATACCGCGCATATCCTAACAAAGTTCTAATCAGGGCCGAGAGCTGTACTGTATGATTGCAATTAAATCCTTGCTTTTGAAATAAAGTTATATCTAAGTGCTATTAAAAATGCAACATTGTAGCGACATTATTTTAAGCTGACTATTAAAATAGAGAAAATAAAAACTTAAATGGTTTTTTCTTAGCAATGGTTTAGCACCCCCCCCCCTCCCCACAGGCTCCTAGCCTCATTTGTATTCAAAAAGGTCATAACATTTAACATTTGCACATAGAGAAAATGGTCCTTCCAAAAAAATGGCTCTCCAAAAAAATGGCTCTCCAAGAAAATGGTGAATTGACGCCACTGGAACTACACATGCTCTAGTCTTAGTATTACAGTATGACTTTAATGGTTTGGAAAAGCTCTTGATCAAGAGTAGGCCTACCACGAACTCAGCATATTCATAAAATAGAATGAATGTTGTATAGGTCTACATGACAATTTTTTGTTTCTGATTATATTTAAAAATATGTTCTGTACTGGGTCTAAATTTTATTTAAATGACATTTTTTATGGCTGTAGTATCTAAAATTGAAGATGCATACCTATTAATTTATGGTGGGGAATTCAAACAAAGCAAAGTAAAGCTATTGCAATACATCGCTTGTAAAAAAAAACCGTCTAAAGCCTTGCCTTTAAAAAAATACGTAAGTGCCCTTTTAATTTAGCATGTGCCCTTTTTTCAAAATTCGCCCCCGCTGCCCTAAAGTGCTTCCTACGCCACTGCCTGATGCCATGTAGCCTACAATCTTTCTTAAGCCCAACATTCAAATGCATACATTGTATCAATCGTGTTACTTCCAAGATTAAATTGCTTCCTCAAATTTAAATCCCAGCTACCTCACTGATCTACCGGAACGATAATTTCAGTAGGTCTGATTTGTTCTTAAATTTTATTTTATCTGCCTAGGGCCTACATTAATTACTTGTAGTAAACGTGTGTGTGTGTGTGTGTGTGTGTGTGTATGTATGTGTGTGTATGTATGTGTGTGTGTGTGTGAGAGAGAGAGAGAGAGAAAGAGCGAGAGAGAACTATATTTATTTAAAAAAACATTTAAATATGAAATAACACACACTAGGCAGTCAAAGAGGTTATAAAAACTTATCTAGTTTACCACCCATCATGCATACAAAAAAATTAAAAAAATAGCAAACTAAAATGACAAAATAACAAAGCATATAATTATCGACTCAAAGAATAGATGCAATTTGCACGTAATTAAGTGAGAGTATATAGTGAGTAAGTGAGAGTATGCAGGCCAGAATTGCAGACATTTAGTAAGAGCTGTATATCGCAGATACGAGACAAATAGACACTATCTCTGACTGCAGAAATTCTTTAATAGAAGGTTAATTGTTACGTGTTGCAAGAGTGACTGCTGTTTACAGCATAGGCCTATTATAGCCTAGGTCTACCTCAAAATTGAATTGGCGCTCTGTGGTGATATCCATCTAGTTATTTTTCAATTTGTATGACTAAGGGGTGATCAACTAGATAGGTTACTTCTGACCTCTTTGACGGCCTTGTTTGTGTATGTTACTGTGTATTTGAGTGAATAGAAATAAACAGAATTCTCTCTCTATCCGCCGTGTTATTAGAAGCAAAACGTAATTGTGTATAATCAATATATAAAGGGCGTAACATATTTACCGTTCGCCAAACTGTTGATTTCATCGTTCTACTGCTTGGTGGCAATTACTCCGTATTTAATTAATATCTCTTCTGTTGACAAATCAATACGATTTTCAGAAATTTTAACAGAGCGATAGTATTGCCCTTTCGAATGGAACAATGCATTGTCTTGGGAACAATGATTCATTGAATCTTTTAACTAAATAACCAAGTTTTATTTCTTATCATATCTAAACATAGTGTTGCACAAACAAGGACAAATATTAAAAAATAAAGCAAAATTCAGCCTCTTTAAGTTTGACGATATTTATTTTAAATTAGACAGCATTATGAGATCAGTAAAGAATTAAGTAATACGTTTGTACTGGATTTGTTTATAATTAATTATCAAACGGTTTCAGAATTGGTTTTACAACGAAAAAACGTGCAAAATAGGATAAAAAGCTACGAAATGATTCCATATACAAGTTGTTGACTTTATTTTGTGAAGTGATACATTTGCCGTTATTTAAACAAGTACAATAATATTTCTCATCGGTTACTATAGTTATTATATAGTTATAAATACAGCTATAAAGTCCTCAATCAAACACTTTGGTTATTCTTCCTCCTTTGCTGCCAATGGATTCTCATGTAAACATAATGATGTACTGAACTTCAGCAGCATTTATAGGCATATTCACAAAACCTGCATCTGTACAATGTACAGGTCGAAAAAACGACAGTTTAAACAGTGAATGTATTTTAAATTGTTCAAGTATGCCAAACGATTTCTCTATCTCGATAGAACTTCAAGTTTATTTCCTGTATATATGCCACATGGTACACATACTTCATGTGGTAATGGCTGTCGATAAAAATAAGTTATTTGACTGCGGATCAGTATGTGCGGGGTTCGAATCCTGGACTCGCCTGTCACTGACAATGCTTTTGACTGAGGAAACTGACGCCAACATTAGCTTTTTAATACCATAATATATACATTTGATAAATGTAACTTCAAAATCTTTGACCCACTCATCGCCGCGGAGTCAGGAGACGATGAAAGGACGACGATGATGTAAACCTGATCTTATTTCAATCAATAAAATGAAACAGTTCAGAAGATGGCACAAGCTAAACAATGCCCCATTTCTCTTCGAAAGCATTTGTGAGTTTAGCGCAAGTCAGAGCAGCCGAGAGAGGATAGGAACTGATCGCAACAGAGCGTTCTGTGTAGTCAACATCTACCTGTACGTAAAATCAATCAATCAATCAGTCAGCAATTCAATCAATCAGTTAGTCAGCCATTAAATCAATCAGTCAATCAATCAATCAGTCAATCAATCAATCAGTCAATAGAAAGGACTAATTACAACAGTGGGTTTGTTCTGTGATGTCAACATCAATGTGAACACATAATCAATCAATCAATCATTAACTATCAAACAATCAATCGATTAATCAATAACTCAAACCATCGTTCATACAGCAAGTTATAGATTATAATTATACAGAAGATAAATAATTATTTAGACGTGCACAAATGTGAGAAAGTACAGTATAATTATATAGGTTAAAACGTTACAGAAGCTAGACAGACATTTTTAGATACAATAGTAAGATAAATTTTAAAGCATTACATCTTACGTTTTCGAATGCAGCGACGACACAAAATCACAACATAATCACAACCTAAAATTCACAACAGTCAACGTCACAACTTGCTAAGCATAATACGATAAAATACGCTGAAGATTTACTGCCTAGTTGCTTATTCAAAGCATATGTCGAAGATGAAATGTAATCGCGTGTAAACTCAAAAATGCTACAATGCATATAAAACTTGAAAAGTGAGACTTACACTTCCGTGAGCCATTGCTCCAACGACAATCACAATCGGTTTATCCTCTGGCACCAGATCAATAGCCTTCACTAGATCCCCCTGGTAGGATGTACATATCTTAGTGCATCCTGTTGGGAGGTGATTTATAACAGGATTCTTTATGACCTGTCAAACAAATTCATCATTGCAATGTGCACATTATATAAAATTGGTTTAAGCCTATATGTAGAATATGTAGAGTTTATATTTATTTCAGAATCACACACCACTACAATATTACGCACAAGTTATATTACATACAAGCTTGCTGCTGATTGGCACTATCAATAGCAAAGTTACGATTAACCATGATAAATAATAAAGTAATAAAAAACTGCAATAATAATAAACTGCAAGGAACCTGTAAAGCGGTCTCGAAGACTGGACACCAGCTATGACACCGCTATAGAATTTGTCGGAGGTTATTATTATTATTATTATATTAAGTCCCAAATATTAAACAGTATGAATTCATATCAGAATAAATATTTCAGTCAAAAGCACAACCTGCACATAATTAATAATTTGTCTATTATGTCAGTGGGCCTACTAGCAGTTCCATGTATTTGATCTGAAATAGAGGCCACCAAAACAGCGACTAGCGACATCTAGTTGGTTACCTCAAAATACAATTGAAGAATTACAAGTTTACTTTAATCTAGTTCAAATCAATAGAAAAATAACACAAAATAAACATTTATAGTTGACGACATTTCATATACAGCTGATCTCGTTTCATCGTATGTTAGGTGAATTCAAAGGCACGTTAGCAAAAGTTTTATTACATGAAATTCATATATTAAGATAAGTTAAACAACAGCATAAATTATTTCTCGTGTTGGTCTGGGCCACAGAAGATTAGACAAATAGTCAACTGCACATGTTGTAAGAGACAGGTAAGCAATATGAGGAAGACAACAGCAACCATCTCTGAAGCAACATTTCCCCAAGCTAAAGCAAAAGCATGAACAACCATAGCCGTTTGTTAAGGGATTAACTTTTTGATCCATGGGGCACTTTTATGCAGATTCTGAGTATAAATGTGCCAGAGAGATAAAGACAGAGTGAGAAAAAGAGAAAGAGAGTGAGCATAAATATTTTTCAAAATAAATAAGTATTCAATGAACTGATTTTAAATATATATTGACATAGTAATATATTTATATTTATATATAAGTATAATATATTTTAAATATATTAACATAGCATTATTATGCAGAAATTGATCAAAATTTTGATATCTCACAGATATTTGCAATAAAAAAGTACGCAAGCCCCTAATTCCACAATTATCGGAGCATTTTATTTTTTCTCACTATATATCTTGAACAGTAAGTTCTGACGTTGATATGGACTAATACATAATTTAATGGATTTATCAAATTAATTTAAATGGACCTACCTTTAACAGTTTCTGATTTCCATCTGCAGCATGTATGCTGAACTTGTGTAGCAGTTGAACTGAAATACATTCAATACTTAGAGGTTAAAAGTCTATAAGGTCAGAGCAGAGTGCATTGTACCAAACATTCAATCTCAAACTAATAACAATAGGATCATACAACAAAATATCTTGATAGTCAATAAATCAAAATTAGATCATTTACACTTGTTAAACTTATATAGAATAATACCATTTTTATATTACATTGAAGAATATGACAGGTGATGATAATGTACTAACAAATAAATAACAGATGCACTTAAGCTTAAATAAGCTTAATAAGAATAAGAATAAGCTTAATACACAGTAGACTCTCTGTAATACGCCCTCATGCATCAGTGTTGCCATATATGATATTTCTGCACAGTTATTAAACTCTGCATTTAATAAATTATATACAATTAGATAGGCTACATAAGGTACGGATAAGTCACAGACTTTGTCAAGGGATTAACATGTCGATCTAAGGAGTGCTCTTATAGAGCAAGAAAGTAGACTTTGAGTATGAATATTTACCTTGAACCTACCACTTGGCAGTGCACTGACGAGAGAGAGAGAGAGATACAATTACATAAGAACATTGAATAAGAGAGAGAAGAGCAGTTACCCATAAGTCCACAGAAACGACTGAACGTTCGTGGGATTCTTGTCTGCGGATTAATTTCGATAAGAACTTTCTTTTCAGTATGGATATAGACCTGTAACAACCCAGCTCTGTTCAGTGGACTGTCCATTAGATTCAATAAACACTGCACAGCAATACAATAAAATCAAAAATAAATAATTTTTTAAACAATATTAATAATGTATTCCTTAAAGAATAGAAACTGGCTGGAGCCAGTGGCGAAGTCGGTTAAATACTCGACCGTTGATCAGTATGTGCGGGATTAAAATCCCGGGCTCGCCTGTCACTGACATCGCTTTCGAGTGAGGAAACGGACGTTAACTTTAGTTTTACCAGCTTTTACAATAGAAATAAAAATAATTTTTTATAAAACAAAATTAATAATGTGTTCCTTGATGAATAGAAACTAAACAATAGAATTAAATAAATGTAACACTTTAAAGTAAACTCAATAGCTTTTTAACATCAACTAAACATATTTGCTAATCGCAAACATGTTTTTTATCTATTGCAAAATTAGAGTTTTAACATTTCTAGATTTAGGGGTAAATTACTAGCAGTGGAAAACCAGACACAAAATGTTAAGTTTAGTGTCTCTCCAGGCTACATACAAATTATTGTGTCCTTGTGTTGATTTACATTTGGATCATATAAGGAAAATTGAAATATTTGTTCTAATTATATAAAGGTATGATAAACATTGCAAGCAAACAAAGAAAAGCCTTTATTCTTAAACTGAATTTGTTTTTTATTTCATGTATAACTCTAAAGCAAACTATAGTTATAAATATGTGAAAATGATTATTAAAAGATCTGTTTTGGTGCAGTGTATATAAATTACGCCTCTGCATAGATATTTATATCAGCTAAATAATTAAATTTTTAGAAGTGATAGAGCGTTGCGTGGCTAACAAAATGAACCAACCTGGTGTGTTATGTCTGGTCTGCAGTCAGAGACATCTTTCTTGAACTTAGTCACCATCCCTTTGTGCTTATCGCAATTTAATAATTCGTACTCCTTGCCAACCTGCAATAACATATGTTGTAATAATAAAAACTATATGTAATAGCCAATATCAAATAAATATGTTACATCAAAACAGGCCATGAAAAATTAAAATGTCATCGTAAACATTTGGGGTGCGATTTAGCGCACTCGGTTAAGATGTGCGTCAAGAGAACGAAGTTAATCAACAGTGTACCTGGTTAGTGCTTTGTGGGTGACCATCTTGGAAGACCAAGCATTGACAGCTTTGAAGGAAAACATCCCAAGGGTGTTGGAATGTTAGTCTTATATCTGCGCCGGCGGTAATTGATATGCCAACAAAAGATAACGATTATTGTTTAACCTTGGAGTCAAATGTATGTGTGCATTTTTTGGAGTCTGTAATGAGGCATGTGGGTGTATGTGTATGTAGATGTAGGACCTACTTATGTCACACGTGAGTAAGTATGTGTCTAACTGCAGAACGTACATTATTTTTGTATGGGTGAATGTGTCGTAGCAGGTAATGTGTGCTAGTATGTTTTAGGTGGATCAGTTTATCAAGGTTTTTTGTTTTTTTCCTTTACAATCTTTACATGATGAGGTATGAAATCTACTACTATACTGCTGTTACAAGTGCCCCGCCTTCCTGAAATCGTGTAATTGAACTAACTTGAGCGATATCAAGGGATTATTAAGCAACGTGCCGCACAAATTACCTTCACTGTCTCCAGAGAAGCATTTTCCAGTATCACTATAAGTCGCTTCTCCTGATCTCTTTCGTGAAGAGTTCGTAGGTGATTGGGCGGCTTCCTGATCACACCGTCGGAGTCTAGATGAGCCATAATAATTGAGTTATTCTAAGAATCAAAATATTATCAAATGCTTCAATAATGTAAACAATCAAAGAACAGGAAAAAAACTTGTTATCCTGTGAAGCCATTCGTTGCTAGTGAAGAACTTAACTCAACATTAGTTGCTAGTGAAGAACTTTTTGGTGATCTAACTAAATAACAATAATAAAAAACTCAGCAAAATCATACTGGTTGAGAAAGTCAACAATGACTTGTTGTTACATGAGCCCTTTGACACCTGTCAGAGATTGCACCTTTATATAAAAATAAAATATGAGATTCATAGAATAAAGAAAAACCGTAGAAGTGTCAAAGGCAATCTCAACCATTTTGAACATTGAGTTCAAGAATTGCAGGGATGCCAACAACCAATTTTGCTAGGCGGAGGTAAACAATATCAGCTGATCGGTATTTAAAGGCATAAAATAATGAATTTTTTGAACATTTGCAAAAGCTTTTGAACGATAATGAAACAATTTAGTAGCAAATTTATCGTCACCTCTATCCAATATATCGTCATGACAAAACTTATGTTGAAGCAAATTCATATTAATTGGATCTATATTTTTACAATACAAAATGCAAGCAAATTTTTATTTCAAATCTCTTAAAGGATAATCCCCGTTCTTTAGTTTCCGGATTTCTGGAATTTGTATATCTAAACGCGCAACAATACAACATCTTAGAACCGTTTAGAGGCCATATATCATGAAATAAATCTATGACAACATCGAGCACTATTGAGACAAACTCAAGCCGGAGAGCAAAAAAGAAGGTCCAAAACGGTGCAAATTCCAAAATCCAGAAATTCAGTCCAAAGTAAAGGAAGTTTAAAAAAAGGTGGTTTAGGCGCAGGTCGCTGCTCATGGACACTGGATGGAAAAGAGAGATGGAAAAGATAGGTCTTCAATTGCTTATGGAACTGCTCATAGGAAAGGAAAGGCTGATGTGATTCAAATGAAGATTTCCGAAGATTGGATGGAAGAGAATTCCAGATCTGAGGTGCAGCATGCTGGAAAGAACGATTAGATAGCTTAGAGCGTGAAGGTAAGCTAGGTCTCACAAGTGTAATTAACTTAGAAGACCGAGTAATAGCAGGCTGCATCACTTTAATCAAGTGAGACATACAAGTTACAAATTACAATTATATATATATACATTATGATATCGGGGCTTTGTTTACCCTCACGATTAAATGGAGCATGTTGGAAATCAAGTCGCTCTTGTTACACAACTGGTATCGCTGAAACAACAGTCATGCCATATCTACTTATTTTATAGATCTTTGATGAGATTAAGTTCAGTACTAGCAAAGTAATAATATTCGTATCACCATACAAAAATTGTTACGAAAAATACAAATTAGTTCCGTAGATCGATCAACTTTTGAAGCAGTACTTAAAATAGCATAGCATAACATAATAAATTATAACATAACATATGTTATGATTTATTACGGCAGTATCATAACACTGACGATTTTTTATATGTCTCAATGGAGTATATAATAGTTAGAGGTGAAGATATAGATATGAAGTTTTAAATAACAGACCATATGATCCATTATATGAATGATCGAGGTGAAGGAAGAGTGAAGGAATTAAGAATTTAAGAACGCAAGGGAAAAAGTTAGAGGAAGACCGAGATATGAGATGCTTGATGATCGGATAATATGTATGTACATGTATATATACATATATATATATATATATATATATATATATATATATATATATATATATAGAGAGAGAGAGAGAGAGAGAGAGAGAGAGAGAGAGAGAGAGAGAGAGAGAGAGATGAAAAGGAAACTTAAGGCTGAGGATAGACTTGGTTTAAAGATCGAGTTATATGTCATGGACCCGCCGTTAGGCAAAGCACTAGGAGAAGGTCTCTAAGATCAATGGGAATTGAATTCTCTGGGTATGGGTAATGCTTTGGACAGATTTTCTGGATTTTGGAATTTGCATCGTTTTTGGACCTTCTTTGGCGTTAGGTTAGTGACATAGCGAGGCAGAAATGAAATAAGATCCTAGTCTTTCTTTAATGATTGCAAAAAGTTTACAAAAATTTAATAAACTGTGAAAGTTACTAATTGACAATTATATTAGATTTTCTTATTTTAAATATTAAAATTGTCGACTTTTCATATACTCAAATATTACTATGTAGAGCATTGTGTGCCTAATAAATATAGATTTTTACAATTTTCTAAAGTTCGATGCCTGTTATTAGAGTGGCTATATTTCAGTTTGATTTTTATCTTCTAACCTGTACGATTTCTACTTCACAGAACTGACACACGCACCCGAATGTATTTTAAAAATGACACTTTATATGTTTTTCTCGCAGGTAATGATCTTGATTTTTGCTTCAAAGGTTAAAGCTTAAATGTCTAAGTAACTCACTGTGTAGACTCTGGGCCTAGAATGTCTAATAGCATCTTCCTACTGGGATAGATTCTCGTAGCGGGGCTCCTACGCTAACGCCGCTGTTCGGACTTTCGGGTAGTAGTGTGTGGATATTATTCAACTAATTTAAGTTGTCGATTAGTAGTTATGAAAGGATTTGTTTGCCGTGATAACTTAATATTCACTTCATGTTGTATCCGAAAAGTTATATTTCCAAGAACTCTTAAGCTTTTGTACTCTGCTGTTGGCTAGCGCCATCTAGGAGTTAGATCTTAGCGGGTAACCGTTACATCTTTGCGGCCAAGCGACAAGTTTGTTTCTTTCACACATGCCTAATTTCAAACACACCTCTCCACTCTGATCTCCGGGAGCAAGTTTAGATGAGAATAATGAAGGCCATCATATTTAACGAACGATAACAGCTCAATTTGTTCATTTTTGAAAGTCTGCCAAATATAATGACTTTAGCATGTCAAAAAGTGTTCATCAAATGCATGATTGATTATCCCCTCGATAATCCAGTCGGTAGCAATCTATTTGGATGTCGTAAAATTAAAACTGATAATAAATTACCTTATAACTGTTTAAATTTGTAAGTAAATTTAAAAGTGATGGTTATTACACTGTAGTGCTCTGTTTGTATATCATTAGATACTAAATTTTATTTATACCAATATTATTAATGAATGATTATTCTAATGAGTGAGAAGATTCTATAAATCCAGAACCCATGCCTAACCTAGCCCTACCTAAGTTAGGCAGACCTGGCATCATGGAACCCCCTGACAAAAGAAGGAGAACAGAAACAGAATCTAAATCAACAGCGTCTACTGGTAATGATGAAATGTGGGATGAGGATTTTGATAATATACTAACTCAGGATAATTTAAATATTATCGATGACATCATAGCCTCACAAAGTACTTCAAAGAATCCTCGCGGTAAACACGATGCAGTGAACAGTGGAAACGGTAGCTCAACCTTGGACGATACTTGTTTTATAGTGCCCGAACCTCCAGCTATTGTCAACACCTTTATTGAGAATAATAGTCAAAAGGAGAACAATCCAGTAAGTGCGGGGAGACAGGTTGGGTTTTTCCAGAGAGCTGGGGAGAACGGGAGTATTCTTGCTCCACGATCTAGTTATACTGGCTTGAATCATGAAGATGATGATGATGAGTGCAGAAAACTCAAGTCTAAGCTTCAAAAACTAGAAGAAGAAGTAAGATTCATTTATTTTAAGCACAAATTTCGTAGTGTAGTCTTTGACTCTTTTTGTATTTGACTTTAAGTAATTTTACCAGTTAAATTTATATTTTTTGCTATTTATATATCTCTTTCTCTCTCAGTGCACTGCCTACAGGCAGGTCCATAGTATATAGCGCCTCAATTCAATAATTATCTCATAATTATCATATTTGGTTTGAGTGAGCATATAGCAGCATCAGTTATGTTTTCTAATTAGCAGTTTGGAATGGGCAGTGTTCAATCCCTGGTTTCTCATATCACAAGAAATAAAATGGACATCTACAGACGCTAGACGTTTTCTATAATTCTACTAATGAACATGCACAGTGGCTTAAAAATTTTACTTTCTTTACTTCGCCACTGGCTGCAGCCAGTGGCGAAGTCGGTAAGACGCTTGACCGCGGATCAATATGTGCGGGGTTCAAATCCTGGGCTCGCCCGTCACTGACATCGCTGTCGAGTGAGGAAATTGACGTTAACCTTAGCTTTACCAGCTTTACTTGGAGCAAATATTTTGCTATCTTGACATTCCAACAGAATTGGTACTATAGCATTTGGCCGCTCCGAATCTAACAAGAATGAACGTAACTTATCGTTTCTCTGATGCACCTCTGTATTTCAGTTGGCTCGTGTCAAGGACTCGCACCTGAGCAAGGATGGACAGATACATGTGCTGCGTGACAGACTTGCACGTGCCGAGGCTGACCAGATGGCTGCACGGCATGAGATCTCACGCTGTTTGGATCAGACCTCGCGGCAGAGGAGTGCTAGAGAGCTCGAGCTGGACAGAAGCCTTGAGAGTCTTCAGGCTCAACTGCAGTTCAAAAATAAAGAACTCCTGGATGTAGAAACAAGATTAAAGCAGATAGAACGACAGCAACAGCAGCAGCTCGTGTGTCCAGGGAAAATAACGCCGATTAAGACGTCTCCGCAATCTTCGCCGATTTCAGCAGCTAGGATGAGGAATAGTCCGGGCAGGGTAGGGAATTCTGGACTTTCGGATTTTCCCACTGTTGATTCGTTTACTGGCAGGGCCGGTCTGTCGCCGGCAAAGAAACAAATGAAGCCCTTCGTGCAGACTTCTGAGCAGTGTAAGTCTTATGAAATACGCTGGTTGAAGTTTGCCTACATTTCGTAACCGCGACACAATTGCATTTAAAAATGATTCTGTAATAGTATGGTAATTTTTAAACACTATTTTACCTATTATCATTAATTTTCTTTATTTTGAATTTCTTTATTTAAATTCTTTAATTTCTACTTTATATTTTTGTTTTAAGTTCACCATGGTTCACATTTAAATTGTGCTCACTTATTGCATTTACTTGTTTGTTTGCATTGCTTGTGAACTGTACAGCGTTGAATGACCTTTTTTGGTGATCTAAATAAATAAATAAACTGTCAACTGGGATTTAAGCTGAATTCAATAAGACACAAATTAAATAGAATATATAGCTTTTATGCAAAGATATAAATCACAGTCAGTTTGTAGTAATTGATATATTACGTGCAGCGATATTTATCGTACTTGATGGTGTCATTTATGACAATAACACTTTAATTGTTGTTACTGTTGTTCTAATGTGGTAGTTTGCTTTACTAGCTTTGGACGAGATTAGCTTGCAATATTAATGTATTATTAAGCAATATATATTAATTTATCACAAAATAACCTCAATTGTAGCTCTGACTTTGAAATTGTTATTCTTGATTGGTTAATTGATCGACATAGAATTGACATATTTATTGATTGATTAATTGATTGATTAATTACTGTTAATTTCTATGTGGCAGGTATTCAGGCCGATGTGTCACAAATTTCAGCCTATAGAATGAGGCTGGGATCATCATCTGGTGCCCGTGGTGTGTTCTCTAAATCATTCATTACTTTAACTTTAAATCTTAATCAGTTTATTTTAATTTTCTTAATTCGTATTCTTGTAATTGTTCACTTGCTGGGACTCTGAGCACTTACTTTCATTTTGAGACTTATTCAATCATCATCACCTTCCCAGTTTACCTAGGGTCGGGATATGAATAGACTGTCTCAAATTCTCTCTGTCCTACATCATATCCATCAGTCAATCCCCTGTTTGAGATTGAGAATTTTCCATTCGTTTAAATTTTGTGTAGCAATTTCTGGAGCCTAGACGCTCATCAACCGAATACCCTTTCTGACGTTGGTGTGGATCTTAGTGCTTTAGTTGCCTTCTACGACACGTGCAGTCACCGGTTGGTCAATTGGGTTGGGTTGGACACAACACGGGGAACCCGGACACAACACAGGGAAGGAGACGTAATCATTATGTAAATATATTTTTTTGGAGACTTATTCATTATGTTAATATATTTTTGAATTAAATTTTTTACTATTTTTGTTAATGATTTTATAGTTTAAATAGATTACAATGTCTCTATGGTTGTTCTACACTACAAATTTAATCATTTGTTTGTTTTAGTACTAAAATAAATTTATGTGTTTTGAGTATCTATTTATAATATGACTAATTTTAATTTTATTGTTAAATTAAAACTTCCTGATAAATTGGGATGCAAGGGAAGACAATGATGATGATGATGATTGTTAAATTAAAATTACTTTTCTATTTAACGATAGAAATTATTAATGAAATATTATTTTAAAATTATTAATTTAATAATTATTAATAAAATAGTACAAGTTTTTTAAATATCAATACAAATTAGAGTGTTATGCTGTTGCGCTACATAAGCTCTCCTGGTGCCAAATTGGTATGATAAAGATTTAAGCTATACTTGGTATTTGAATATTGCACTAATATTCAAATATTTTTATATTCAAATACCATTGCTTCACTGGCTAGAACCTGTGGCGAAGTCGGTAAGATATTCGATCAATGTGTGTGTGGTTCAAATCCTGGACTCGCCCGGCACTGACATCACTTTCGAGTGAGGAAACTGACGTTAACATCAGCTTTACCAGCTTTTACTAGGTAGTGGTTAATCAGCTTTCATTTGTAATCTGTGAGGTTGATTTTTCTATGACTACGAAGACTATGTCAATTCTTTAATTTATTACGTGTATTTTAAAATTAATCTGCATGTGTTTTAAATTGCTTAAGTTTTTATATCTTACAGCCAGTTTGTGCTTGCGATATTTCAAGATAAATGATTTTTAATGTAAAAAGGTTTTTGTGTAAACAACATTCAGAGCTGTTATTAATAGTCGAACTATTGTGTTGTATAAACAACATTCAACTAATAGTTGAAATATTGCGTTGTTTCTGCAGGAGTGACAACGATAAATGAGCTGTCAGATCATCTGCTGAAACATTTGTTATCAGGAGCTGCCTGCGAAGATTCTCCAAGCCTTTCCGTTGGCTCGAAATCAACATGTGCGCAGGATGACCAGGCATATTTGGAAAAACGTGAGAAGAAATTATTGATGACTGAAAGAACTTCCAGCTACCAAGCTTCCATTGTTTCTCTTTCATCCACGACTGCTCAAAATCAAACAGGTCTCTCAACTGAAAGCTCTTTCATGCCATGCAGGGACTTACCATCGAATAGCAACAATCAGAGCCATTGTAATCAAGGACTTTCACTGTCTGCTAAACTGGGCAATGAAGTTGCTCCAAGGGATGACTGTTTTATATCTGATTTGATCAAAGCTTTGGATAAGAGCGGAGATACAATTCGGAGCATCTCGCAGAGTGATTCGAGTACACTAAGTAAATATATCTACGATGCTTCGCCAGTCGTTGGATTGCTCGGCTGCAACGACACTGCGCTACTAGACATCATTCACATAGTTGATCAGGAGCTTATGCTCTCTGTAACGGAACTGGCAAATTTATCAACGTATGACAACAGTGTTGCCAGCTGTAACTGTTCAAAAGTTGAATGTAGGAGTTTTTCTAGATCCCCTGGTGGGCGGTGCAGGAAAAACGTGAGAGGTGGTAGCTCTCAGGGTGAAATTACCAGGGGACGGTCGTGTAGGTGCCGTGCAATCCCAGTGCGGGGGAGATGTGCACGAGTGCTGCGTGCTCTATGTTGTCTGGTGTCTGGCAGTCAGGCCGCTAGAACGGCTGTATTGCGTGGAAGCGTTAAGTCTGCCAAGCATTCAGATGTAGTGCAGGTATCCTAGGTTTTTCTGATTTATTTTTAATTTTATGATTTATCTATCCTACTTCTGTTATCATCCTACTATTATCTATTTACTGGGAATCGAGGGAAGATGATGATGATGATTTATCTATCCATAAATTACAGTTTGGAGGGAAAGCTGGATGTAAGCTTGAGAGGTAGACAACAATCGACGTGGGATGCGGTAATTAAGAAGGGCATGAAAAAGATGGAGGATTGACTGATGATATGGTGTGGGACAGAGAGGACTAGAGAAAGTCTATTCGTATCCTGACCTGGTTAAACTGGGATTTAAGAGAAGATGGTGATGAGGAGTTATCTATCCATTTTTTATGATTTACGTATTTTTATTTTTTCGTATTGAAAGACTGTTCCTTTTGTTTCCTACTTTTACTGTATATCTCTAATGAATATTTTAGCTTTAAAATTTACTTTAATTCTATTTGATCTTGAATTATATTTGTTAGTAAATTCCAAAAGCATAAATACACATGCATAGAAAGGCAAAAGACATCAATAAGCAAACAATATCCAATAGTACAAATATTCAAACGTATTTATGCTTTTAATTCTTTAAAATACTTAATAATTAACTCTTTAGTAATTGTTATTTACTTTGAAATAAACATTTTGGCTTAGTTAAGTATATTTTGCTGATAGTATCATGGATTATAATTTAAGGTGTAGATAAACAATACGTTATATAGGTACCGGTATTTGATGTAGCCTTTCTTTATTAAATCAATGAAGGGTTAAATATGGATGTGTCGGATTAAAAAAGAAATCTAGGACACTACTAGTATTTCTTCACTCTTTGGTTATTACAAAGGAACAAAGGATGATTTATCTAAATTGATTTATTGATTGATTGCTTCAGACTGATAGATATCACGTGATTGGTTTGATTGACTGACTAAGTGTGACATTATTGCAAAACTCTGCGATTCTTGATTGATTGCTTGACTGATTGATCGACTGATTAATTCAATGTGACAGATACCTAAAAACTCTGAAAGTAATGGACCAATCAATGCAGTGCTTGACAGCCTGAAGCTGATGCTCAGCTCTGATTGGCTGCGACTGAATCGAGATATCAAAGTCGTATACGATGTTATTAGACCCTGTGTAGATGTAATCTCTGTTCTCGTGCAATACGCCTCTGATAAACATCTATTCAGGTATTAAATTTTGTAGTGTAAGAAAATGATGTTAAATTCTTTTGATATGTCATGTATTCTTGTGTGTCACTGATTTGGATGTTTTACTGCAATTCGCAGGAAACAATTTTGTTTGATACTTTTTGCCCTATTCTTTGATGAGAAATCAGGCATTAAAATCTATTTGTTAGATTGATCTATTCCTGTGTTGTGTCCAGGACACCCGAGAATACTCTAGCCGTTAACTTCACTTAGAGGCAACTAAGCAAAATCTGAGGAAGGCAACGGAAAACCACCTCAGAAGCCATATTTTTTCCAAACTATAGGCTACAATACATAAGGTATGGATTGATTGACTGATTAATGTGACAATGTGACTGCAGGCCTCTCACGACACAAATCAGTACAGTAGTATACAGTATTGACAGCAGACGGAATAGGAACAGGACCTTTGGAACTGCCAATTGGCATAACATTAGAGAGGGATGCAGTCCTCAGTATCATTGTGGCTTATGTTTATTTCCTATAACAGCATCATCGTCATCCTCATCTTCCCTCAAATCCCAGTTTAACTAGGGTCGAGATAAAGCTGGTAAAACTAAGGATAATGTCAGTTTCCTCACTCAAAAGCGATGTCGGTGACTTGCGAGCCCAGGATTTGAACCCCGCACATACTGATCCGCGGTCGAGTGTCTTACCGACTCCGCCACTGGATCCAGCCAGTGAATACCAATAGACCTTCTTTTGAAGTTTTTTTATACGTTTAAATTTTGTAGCAATTTCTTTATTATTTCCTATAACGCGAATGCTGTTTTGGCTCATGTCTAGATTGCTCCCGGTGCTGCAGAAGGACTGGTTGCTAGGCTGCTTGACTGATAGCAACATTTCTGCTCATCCTACCCTATTCTCCTCCACCATTCAGCTCTTAGCAGCTGCTGTGCACTCTGTGCATCTGTCACGTTTTCTCTGCACGGGGTCAGGTTTGTGTAACCCATTACTCTAGTTTTCTTAGCACATGGGGTATTACGGTTTTAAATGTATATGTTAAAGCTAATGGTAAGGTCAGTTTCATCACTTCAATCAGTCACTAGCCACGTCACGTCATCAGTTTCAAGCGACGGCGTGAATATGGTCCTATTTGATACATAAATAAAGAAATAATATAAAAGGCTGCTTAGATAAAAATAAGTGCTAATATTGAGACACATTTGATAGTAATTGTTGAAGTTAAAAATGTGCAAATTTGTTAGCCGCAAAATCTCGATTGTGGGTAAAGCTGGTAAAGCTAAGGTTAACGACGCAAGTTTTCTCACTCGAAAGCGAAGTCAGTGACGGGAGAGCCCAGGATTTGAAATCCGCACATACTGATCCTCGTCAACTCTCAAATATCTTACCGATATCGCCACTGGCTCCAGCCGTATATGTGTAGAAATATCAATTATAAGCAACTCCTTTCTGAGTTTTGACAGTTGACATTTTAGGTTCTTATGTATTTTGGTAAGAGACATTGCTATGTCACAGAGCTAAAGTTTAGTGAGTGAGATGAAATCGCCTCATACTCTATTGAAAATTGTCAGAAGTTTTGCCCTTTTTACTGTAACTTTTTCAGATCAAAATGTCATATCATTCTGAATATATTGATTGAAATATTGTCGAAATTCCTGTTAGTTTTTACCCGTGTTGTGCTCGGGTTGCTGAAGAATATACCAACTGTAGACTGCACTTGCCGTAAAAGGCGACAAAGCACTAAGATCCAAACGAACGTTTGAAGAATGGACTTTTGGTTGGTGAGCACTTAGGCTCCAGAAATTGCTAGCAAATTTCTACAACTAATGGAAAAGTTTATCCGTATCCTAGTTGAACTGAGAAATTAATCAAGGGAAGATGAAGATGATGTCAAAATTCCTGCCAGTTCTACAATTAGAGAAGTGGGCCTAAATCAGTATACAGTGACCGACCGACCCAGTAATTAAATAAACTAACCAATCAATAACTCAATCAATTCGTCAAACTGTCACCAAGGCAGCCTATCAACCAGTCATTCTGTCAATCAATCAATTAATTTATCAATCGTCAATTTATGATTGTTGCTATCAGGAGATTGTGTGCTGCAGAGGTTATATGATAGTATCCTAGGAAGTGCTCTGCCTATGTCTCTGTCATCAGAACTCTGTAGTCAGGTATCTCTCTACTGCATCTTTATACTATTGACTTCCCAGGAAATATTGCATACCAGCTAATCAGACGGAGGTTTATGACAAGTTGTTTGAGTTTGATTTTGCGGGACAGTACGTGCAGGATTCAAATCCAGTGCTCTCCTCGTCACTGACATGCTACTCGAGTAGAAAACTGACGCTAAACCGTCAGCCTTTTTAATAGAGTAAATACATTTGTAGTACTTCTGTCTGTCTCTCTCTCTCTCTTAGTGCCTCTTATGACCTGCCAGGTACATTGCACGTAACTCCACATACTTCTATCGTCTGCCTTTCTTGTCATATCAACATACTGCCTATTGGCAGGTCCATGGCGTATAACTCCACATATTTCTATCATCTGCCTTTCTTGTCATATCAACATACTGCCTATTGGCAGGTCCATAGCATATAACTCCACATACTTCTATCATCTGCCTTTCTTGTCATATCAACATATGAATTAGTTATCAAATCATCCAACTATGGAATATTTCATATGTATGAATATTTAATTTAATCATGACATAAAATTTTGTATTTGTTTATATAATTAATTAGATTTATTAGATATATTTCTGTAACCTTATCTTTTTCAACTGATAATTAATGATGAATTATTTTATCAAATATCTGGATATTTAGTTTTATGGTTATGTATGGCTCGCTGGTGATTTAAGATTCTCAATTCAATTCTAGTTTTTAAACTCATTAGACTGAATATGATACTCTATCTCTAGTTGTAACCATTTTATGATGTCACACAGTAAGTGACAGCAAAATGTTGCGTTGCTGTTGTGCGTGCAGATAATTCAATTGATAGCTAGGATGGTAGCAGTGCAGAACTCTAGAGAGGGGGTTTCTGTAGGAGTGAGGGCAGCACTGTGCACCTGTGCCACAAGAGTATGTGGATAATTCTGAATTTTTGTTGTTGTCAAATTTTCATTTTTTTTCTAAATTTATACAGGTGAATGTTTTTGTATCAATTCAGAATTTGACTGAGCTGGTAGCATATCGAGAAGTTGTCCAACTCTGTGTGCATAGGTGCTAGGTTTAGAACCCGATTCTACATCATCATTGACGTACTTTCAATAAAGGAAACTGACATCAAATAATGCTCTAGTTTTTAATTAAGTATTTAGCTTTCTAATATAGTTTTTACCAATTCTTTAGGATTAGCTTGTCAAATATAATTTTAACCAATTCTTTAGTATCTACAAGAGTTCTTCAATTTTTTATGTTATGTATTTATATTTTGTTATTCATTGATATATTTATTAAATGTAGATCAACTGCTGTCGTAGTTAAAATATTGTTTTAATTGTGTTATGTTTTTCTAATGATTTAAAGCTAAAATTAATATACAATTTTTATAAAGACGTAAAAAAGTTGCAGTGAGCACAGAATGAATAATTTTTTGGATAGAGCAATTGACAGAAATTGCAGAAAAAGATTTGATTAAAGAAGTTATTAATTTGTATTTCTAAATTCTGCCATTTCCTCTAATGTATTTTCTTCGTTTCTGTTATTTCAGTCATATCTGTTGATTTGTTCAATTGTTAATTTATGATATGATTGATTAATTGCTTGTATGATTGATTGATTGCTTGTATGATTGATTGATTGATTAATTGCTTGTATGATTGATTGATTGATTGCTTGTATGATTGATTGATTAATTGCTTGTATGATTGATTGATTGCTTGTATGATTGATTGATTGATTGTGATGATTGATTGCTTGTATGATTGATTGATTAATTGCTTGTATGATTGATTGCTTGTAATGACTGATTGATTAATTTCTTGTATGATTTATTGATTAATTACTTGTAATGATTGACTGATTGATTAATTGCTTGTATGATTGATTGATTGATTAATTGCTTATATGATTGATTGATTCATTTCTTGTATGATTGATTGATTGATACATTACGCAGGTTGTACCATGTATTGTGTTTCTAATGTCTCGCGCCTGTGATCACTACTCTGCACTCACGCCATACAATGTCGGGGACGTACGTAGCACAAGAGCGGCTGATCGCTGGATGATGGTGCTGAGAGAGGGTGTGAGCTTGTTATGTGTTCTTTCACATCTCGACAGTTCACTCTACGCAGCTCATTACGGCTATGTGAGACACTCATATGTGTCGTTGATCAAATCTCTGCTCGAACTCTTCAATTCTTCATCGTTATCCTGTCACGTGAGACAACACGAGCTGTTGGACCTGCAGTCTATAGCTCCCAACTGTCTACTCTTCTCTACTCTAGACGACTCCCCCTCTACTCAACATTCTAGCGGCTCCACATAGCATGTCCATGTTGATATCTAGAATGCTGGGACCTTTACAGTCTGTTTTCATGAGACTGCTACAGCGAGACTGGTTTCTACTCTCTACTCAACATTCTAGCGGCTCCACATAGCTCGTCCATGTTGATATCTAGAACTCTGGGACCTCTAGAGTTTTCATACCATGTAACAGCTACAGCGAGACTGGTTTCTATCCTCGTCTTCAAGCGTATGGATCCTGAGAGATCTCGCTACAGTGCTTTACAGTCTGAAGTCAATTAATTGCTTCACATTTAGAATGTGTCAGTAGCACAGGGGTTAGAGGCGTCAGGTAACGTCATGAAGATTTAAATGACAGATCATGAGATGAATTGAATTCTTGTGGGTTTGATTCTCGACTGACAGTGCGCCCCTATGAGTAATATGGTAATATTGTTAGTCAATTTTGTTCATTCCCAAATAATTAATTATATCTATCTTTATACTGGAGCCTTTCTGACTTTCTGTGGTGTTTTGTTCTTCATTACGTCATAGACATTTCTTTTATGTCTCGTCATATATACATATGACTATGGTTCATTGTGTAGTAGGGTTGGCCGATTTGCAATGGAGAAAACATTTTCTTCAAAAAATTAAATAATAGTGCTCAAACTTTGTTATTTTACTTAAACCAAATATTGGTAACTTTTCCGTTTATTACACGACAACTTTTGAGAAAAATTATTTTCGCCCACCCTAATGTTTCCCATATCTGTGTACTGAATGTTTTTGTGATGTCTACTACTTGCTTGTGTACGGGTTGACAATCTTTCTGATACTCTATGAGTCTATGAAGTATTAGGATTTTATATGACTTATGAGTTCACATTAATGTATAGAATTCTTGCTTAATTTGCAATAGTAGTCAAATCATTATTAAAAGCTGGTAAAGCTAAGGTTAACGTCAGTTTCCTCACTCCAAAGTGATGTCAGTGACGGGCGAGCCCAGGATTTGAACCCCCACCTACTGATCCGCGGTCGAATATCTTACCGACTTTAATTAATATTCTATACAGATAAATGCCGTAAATATTCAATTAAAGTTATGTCTGCTGTTTAAAATACAAAACATATATAGAGATAAAAAAGAAATCCTTGCTATTAATTTATTGCTTTTTTATATATAGATATATATTTTATGTAGACATTCTACATGTAATATATGATAATTTTTAGAACATTTCTTATGTGTTATCTACATTAGTATTATATAAATACAAACAACAGTCATTCAGCTATTCTACACTATTGATTAAAGATTTTATTTTATTTTTTTCTTATGTAGTACATCAATCAAGACTTTATACCAAATTTATTTGAAGAATTAATTGAAGCACTAGAAAATTTAAGTTCTCATTTCAATTAAGAGCTAATGGAACCGTTCAAATCTTTCGGGCCCCTTCCATTATACAGGGCCCATAATGTATCTAATATAGGCCCCTAGCAGGGGAATACACCTCAGAAAAAATGAGAGTTAGTAGAACTGAGTTCCTCTGCTTTCCCCCACTTTAGCCACTGCCTAATCCTGCAGATGGCGTAAGATCTAAGGCATACAATAAAGATACAGAAAATCACTCTGTCAATAATTATAGTTAATATAAAGTTAAGTAATGCAAGCTAACAAAAGGTAGTTTTTGACTGGATTCCTAATTTCATAGGATTTCTTTCTATAGAATATATTAAAAATTACAAATAAACTCTTTCAACAATACAGTGTTCGTTGGAACAATTCAAGAAATTATAACAGAAGTCAGAAATTAGCAGAGTCTTTGTCTTCACTCTTTCTATCTTCGTAAGATTTAATATAAATAGGCTTCGACATTTCAACGATTTTATCCCTTCTCTTCAGCTTTGATTTTCCCGGCGGAAGCTGACTCTGTGGTAGATTAACCGGCCTCGGATATGGATTGCGATAGTGTAACGCTAGATCTATCCTCGCATGACCCTCTTTTAGTCTCTCTCTGATAACTGTGTCGTCTGTTAGACTCCGGTTGTGTTCTATTAATTCTCGGGCTTCTTTGACTACGTACCGCCTGTCTGATACAGTGTCCTGAGCTTCCTTTGACTGCCAAGCTCTCGATATCCGTAAAACTTTTCTGTATAGACTCAGTACCTCACTGCGTAGTTGGGCCATGATAACGAAGAGTCTATAAAGTTAATAAATTATGTCGCCATTAAAAGCAGTTCATCATTATTCTAAAATCAATCGATAGTAATAATATAAATTATAGTAATAAAAATAGTTAAAGTGCTAATGTCATCAATTACAACATCCAGCACTATTGAGAAGAATCCGAGCCGGTCAGCACAAAAAGGTCCAAAAATGGTGCAAATTCCAAAATAAAAAAATCACTCCAAAGATAACAAGTGAATATATTATATAGCATAGGACCAAAATAACCAATATAGTAATATATTCTATTGTTAAAGTTTTATCATGCTCAGTATTAATGCATCACAGACTTTCAGTTAAGTGGTTCACTAGAACAATAATTTATTAATTTCACTACGATGCTCTAAATTTTAACTTGTGGACTGATTTTTAGATTTTGGAATTTGCACCGTTTTTGGACTATCTTTTCGCTCGCCGGCTTCATTTTGTCTCAAATAGTGTTCGATGTTGTCATTGATTACTGTAGCACTCTAATTGTTATGTTATGTTTGAACGATTTAACAAAATTTAACCTTCACCTTTTATTTTGTATTTGTTTACTTTCGCATTGCACAAGTTCTTGCTTAATCTTCACAGCTACACCGTTACCATCACGGTGAGATTTTTGTAATTAAAGGTGTTAGGAAGGGGCAAAAGTTGGTTATATTATAAAGCTATAAAATAAAAGCTTATGTGCTTTTTAGTTACTTTAAAAGCTTAACGACTTCCTTAGTTAGAAGTTCAAACTAATTTGTTGATACTGATAACTGATATTGAATTTTATAACAAGGCGTAAAGTTATGCTAATATGAGGACAATATAATATTATTTTAAAACTAAGACATCAAAATCTTTATTAAATTATTTTGAACTATTGACATATTAAATCGAATTAAATTAAACTATCAAATTAATAACTTAACATCTGTATCAGATGTAAAGTTTATAAGACTTTGGACTGATTTTTTGGATTTCGGAGTTTGCATCGTTTTGGGACCTTATTTTTGCTCACCGGCTTAATTTTTACACAGTATTGCTCGATGTTGTCATTGATGATTGTAGCTCTCTAATTAGCACTATAATTGTTGTTGTTGTTATTATTATCAGAGTATTTTATTTGTATAAATGAAGTGGCCACGCTGCTAGCATTTTCAACAACGAAAAGAACTTATTCCTGAATCTATGTTGTCATTGTTGTGTTTTGCAATGTTTACATTTTAAAGTTAATTACGTACATGCGAAATCTAATTTGGTTGAATATTTTGATCGCTGGTTTAATATATTTAAGTACATTTTGTTTCCTACTCAGTAATGGCCTCCTCAAGACGCCTTCCTGTTTCCTCGACGACCGGGACTGGAAGTTATAGCCAGGTTTCGGCTGCCGGCGGTGTGCCGGCCGAGGAAAGCGACCAATTGTTGATAAAGCCGATCGGTGCCGGCCAAGAAGTAGGAAGATCGTGCATTATATTGGAATATAAAGGCAAGAAATTGATGCTCGATTGTGGTATTCATCCTGGTATGTCCGGATCGCTTGGATTACCTTTCATTGACTGCATCAATCCGGAGGAAATAGATATGATATTAGTTACACACTTTCATCTGGATCATTGTGGAGCCCTACCATGGTTTCTGAAGAAAACTACTTTTCGGTAGGTATTTTCTACTTTATTTGATGATTAATAATTTGATTAGGCATATACTTGTTAACTTATGTTAATGAGCATGCGATTTATATAAAAAATATTACTAATTAAGGGGATGCAATATGGTGTAATAAGTATTTGCCTTTGAAGCTAGCGGGCTAGAGTCAAATCCCAGGTCAGTGAACACCTAAATGATATCCCTAAGGTCTCAGGAAGGTTAATCATGTATCAGAACTTGCTACCATTTGGCGCTATCAACACCAAAGGTAGATTAATCATGGTAGGAATTCATTGTGGCTCATGTATCTGTGAAATGCCTAATTGTAAATGGAAAGAATGTCTTTTAATGTTGTAATTTATGAATGACGTCATTTTATCAGTTATTGCACCTGTAATTTATTGCACCTGTAATTTATTGCATATGTAATTTATTGCATATACATTAAGCTAGTAAGCTTGCTATGTGTTGTTTGTTTGCTTCTCATTCACACACATTATTACTGAACTATTCAAATATTTTGTCTATAATTGGCATTGGGATCTCGAATTAAAAATGTTGTCAAATATTCAGTTTAGACTTAAAACGCCATAAAATGAAGTAGTCGTTATTTTTTGAACATATGAGCTAATGTGAAGTGAGTCTTGAATATGAATTCAACTGCAAAACATATAAATTGAAATTTACTGTACTTTGCATCATGATCAATTAAATCTACTGTAATACACATGACAATAGTAATGCATAATCCGTATAATAATATCGTCTAATAACGATAATATCTGATTTTATGTTTGTAAATTTTGCAGTGTTTTGGACCTTCTTTTTTCACGCTGGCTTGGTTTTGTTTTAATAGTGCTCTATGTTGTTTTGGATGACAGTAGCGCTCTAATTTTTTTTTTGTTTTTAATTGTTGTTATTCTACGTTATCTTGTGATAGTATTTGAAAGGAAAAAATTAAATGATTAATTAGTGATTTAGTGATTAAATTCAAGGAAAGATGGTGATGACGATGATGATGATGATGACGATGATGATGATGATGACGACGATGACGATGATGATGATAATGATGATGATGATGGTATTGATGACGATGAATACGACTAATAATACGTTAGCTAATTTTCAAATTTAGTTTGTTTGTTGTCATTCAACAGGGGACGGGTGTTCATGACTTATGCGACCAAGGCCATTTATCGCTGGATGCTGTCTGACTATATAAAGGTTTGTCGATAGGATAGTTTCATTGTACTGATAAACAATGTTTTCGTAGTTTGAGGTTAAGATGACTGAGGAACTTAAATACATAATTTATTTACTTTTTTATATTTTATTATTATTATATCTTATATCTCATCTTGTTATTATATCTTATTTATGTCTTATTAACTAACTAAAGACAGATGTCCTAGGGTATGTTCTAGGACTGTAATAAAAATAATTTAAAGATCTCTACTTTTATTTCAATACAATCTGAAAACCACAGATATCTAACAATGCAACAAAAAGTATAGCAGTTATAAGCAGAAACATATCAGGTTAAGAAAATGACAAAAATGGGTAATTAATTAGGTTACTGAATAACATCCATGCAACTCTAAATCATTCATGAATAACATGTTTCGTATTCATATTAATAGCATTTAAAATTATCCCTTTGCTATGAGTATCATATCTTTAGTAATTTTGAAAACACAGGTATGTTTCACTGATAGTCGATTAGGCCATCAAAAGAGTTCATTAATGTAACTTGCAGACTAATTTTACTTTAAATTTGTTTATTTTTTTACTAATATAAGGTTTAAGTCAAAGTTTAACAAAGCTTTGATCGATCTTGTGAATCATATGGTATTTGAGATAGTTTTCAATGCCTTTATCATCTTTTACTTAGTTACATCTGAGACACCCTCAGTGGAGTTGTTTTACTTTTATTTTATTCAGTGCAACTGATTGATTGATTGGTGTAGGTGAATAACCCTTGTATAGGTACAGTATCAACTAATTGATTGATTGATTATTTGATATAGTTGAATAACCAACGTATGGCATAGTATCAACAGATTGATTGATTGATTATTTGATTTAGGTGAATAACCCTTGTATAGGTACAGTATCAACTGTTTGCTTGATTGATTGATTGATGTAGGTGAATAACACATGTATGTATAGCTACAGTATCAACTGATTGACTGATTGATTGATTGATGTAGGTGAGTTAACTCATGTTTCTCACTCACTACAGTATCAACTGATTAACTAATATGTTATATTTAATTGATTATAGGCACAGTATCAGCTGATTGATTGATTGATGTAGATGAATAGCACATGTATAGGCTCGGTGTCAGCTGATTGATTGATTGATGTAGATGAATAGCACATGTATAGGCTCGGTGTCAACTGATTGATTGACTGATTGATGTAGGTGAGTAACTCATGTATAGGCTCGGTGTCAACTGATTGATTGATTGATTGGTGTAGGTGAGTAACATAGGTACGGATCAGATGCTGTACACAGAGAAGGACATAGAGGACAGCATGGCGCGGATAGAGACGATAAACTTCCACCAGGAGATGGATGTGGGAGGAGTCAAGTTCTGGTGCTACCACGCTGGTCATGTGCTCGGGGCCGCCATGTTTATGATCGAGATAGCCGGCGTAAAGGTTGTTCGGCGTTACCGTTTAAAACTATTCCTTTGTTAATGCTCTCATCGCTGTAGAGTGAGGAAATAATGCTTTCATCGCTTTAGAGTGAGGAAATAATGCTTTAGAGTGAGGAAATAATGCTTTCATCGCTTTAGAGTGAGGAAATAATGCTTTCATCGCTTTAGAGTGAGGAAACTGATGTTAATCTTAGCTTTACCAGCTTTTTATTGACTGTAATAATAATTAATTATTTTCTAAAATGTACTTGTAAGCAATATAGGAAAGTTGTTACTCTAGAACGGCCTACGGTTTGTGAGGTAATGCAACGAACGTGTACTATCTTATTTACAAAAAAGTCATATTTACAAGAATTTACTTAACATGTCTGCATGTCATGTCAAGCTAAGCTGTCGTTCCTAAATATTTAGCCAATCTTATTGTGTCTCTATCCCCTCAGTCCAAGTATCGAAACAATTATATATAATATAATTGTTTAAAGCAATTATATATAATTATATATAAAACTACTCATAAAAACATATAAGGAATATTTATTGTATTATTTAAAAAATATATATATAAAAACATGTAATCGTTACTGAGCAGCGGAGGTCTATATTGCTGCATTTAGAATGTTATACGTATGGGCATAGTTTCTCTTTCCGCCATAGGTCATATTTTGACCCACTTGCCTTAGATCATGGACTTACACTGTTTTGATATCGCTTTCTCTTGTTGTCTCAGTGGACTCAGTCGTCATTGTGTGGTGCTTTGGCGCCTGTGTGTGTAGAGTCTGCAAGAGAAGTCCCTAACATTGCCTTATGAGGAGGAACCGGACGTTAAATTCTTATTGATGGATTGATTGATCTGCTGAATTTCCTTGTTCTTTTCTTGTTGTTTTATTTTATGCACAACATTATATCAATGCACTTTGAGACTGTCTATTCGTTTCCCGACCCTAGTTAAACTGGGATTTAAGGGAAGATGATGGTGATGATGAAGATCATATCAATGCACTTAATCAATATTTTTTAATGCATAACTGCTGTGTTTACGTAGATTCTCTACACGGGAGATTTCTCTAGGCAGGAAGACCGACATCTAATGGCGGCTGAAATGCCGACGGTTAAGCCGGACATCCTCATCGTCGAAGCCACGTACGGCACCCACATTCACGAGCCGCGTGAGGAACGAGAGGCTAGGTTCACCGGTCTCATCCACAGCATCATCAACCGAGGCGGGCGGTGTCTCATCCCGGTGTTTGCCCTCGGGAGAGCTCAGGAGCTTCTCCTCATCCTCGACGAGTACTGGTCGAACCACTCTGAGCTCCACGACGTACCGATATACTATGCTTCCTCTCTCGCTAAGAAGTGCATGAGTGTCTATCAGACGTACGTCAGTGCTATGAACGACCGCATACGTCGGCAGATCGGCGTTAGCAACCCGTTCGTCTTCAAGCATGTCTCCAATCTGAAGAGCATCGATCACTTCGAGGACATCGGGCCTTCGGTTGTGATGGCGAGCCCGGGAATGATGCAGAGCGGGCTCTCGAGGGAGTTGTTCGAGAGTTGGTGCGCTGAGAAAAAGAACGGAGTGATAATAGCGGGGTACTGCGTCGAGGGGACGCTTGCGAAGCATATCCTGTCTGAGCCAGAGGAGATTGTGACGATGTCGGGACAGAAGTTGCCGCTGAAGTGTTCGGTGGATTATATCTCGTTCTCCGCGCACACGGACTACAAGCAGACGAGTGAGTTTGTTCGTGCGCTGAAGCCTGCGCACATTGTGCTCGTGCACGGAGAGCAGAATGAAATGAGTAGACTAATGGCGGCTCTGATCAGAGAGTACGAGGACAGCACGGAGTATAAGATAGACATACACAACCCTCGCAACACGCAGGTTGTCGAGGTAGGAAACTTCGTTGTATCTCTTTGTTGCCTCGGTTGTACTTAACATGGAAGTCTATGATTTTAAAAATAATTTTTATGCATGATTTAATTTCTTAGTGTCATAAGTTACTCTAGTGACTAACATTGGCGGTGTTGCGGGCTGTGTAAATGTATGATTTGTGTATGATAGATGAATGAAAAATACCTCTTTGAAGCATGATTTCACTTTTTGTCACATACTGAAGGACATTGGCATTGTTGCAGTCAGCCAAATCAAGAATTATCTGGGGAATATTTCTTCATCACTTAGTTCTACCTTTCTCTCGGTACAGTTATGGTAACCTTTATGGTACCTCACAGAATCATCGTGGTACAGAATTAGGGGTGTAGCGTATTGGCAATATACATACAATTTGTACTTTAATGTTGTATATAGTTAAAGCCAAAGCTAAAGCCAAGTTTAACGTCAGTTTCCTGTTTGATAACATGTCGTGTGTGAGTTAAATATGATGTTTAGGGAACAGACACAGTGCTACAAATATGCTCAAATAATAATAAAAATTAATTAGAGAAAACAATATGATTAAAAGAATCATCATCACCCTTCCTTGAATCCCAGTTCAATCAGGGTCGGGATACAAATAGACTGTCTCAAATCCTCTCTGCCCCACATCACATCACCAGTCAATCCCCTATTTGAGGCTTTTCCATTCGGTTAAATAATTGTAGCATTTTCTGGAGCCTATGCGCTGACTAACCGAATGCCCTTTCTGACGTTGGTGCTTTAGTTGCCTTCTACGACGCGTGCTGTCGCCAATTGGTCAATTCTTCAAACAACCTGAACTCAACACGGGGAAGTCTAGTTAAAAGAATAAAATAAATAAATAAGACGATACAATTATAACTAATGCACATTTATATTAACAGCTGCACTTCCGTGGGGAGAAGATGGCTAAGGTGGTAGGAAGCTTGGCCGCTAAGAGACCGCACCAGGGTGACAAGATCAGCGGAGTGCTCGTCAAGCGAAGCTTCAAGTATCACATCATGGCGCCCTCTGACCTCTCAGTCTACACCGACCTCGCCACGAGCACAGTCTCCCAGCACCAGAGCGTCTACTTCTCTAAATCCCCCGCACAGCTCTTCTACCACCTTAACCAACTCTCCGGTGACGCCGAATTCGTCAAAAGCGCTGCGGAAGATTCTCAGAAACAGACGTCTTCTTCGCTGCCTGCGTCCAAGAACTCTCAGGTGATTAAAGTGTTCGGCGGAGCGATTAGCGTGCTGCTCGATGCTACGTTAAAGATGGCGGTGATCGAGTGGGTTTCGTCACCCGTTAGAGACATGTACGCAGACGCCGTGTTGGTCGTGCTGCTGAAGGTTGAGTCGGAGAAAGGTTCTGGAAAGAAGTTTGAGCTGCCGATGAGCGGAAATGGAAAAGTGGATAAGTCTCATTTCAGGGAGTGTCTGATGGAGCAGCTTGGAGACATGTTTGGAAAGGACTGCATTGATCCGATGATTAGGAACGAGAGATTGAGATTGACGGTGGACGGTAAGGAGATCGTGATTGACTTGAGAACTCTGGAAGTTACGTGCGGAGATGAGACGCTGCAGCAGATGGTTCATACTGCGACGACAATGCTCCATCAGGCTATATGTCCAGTTACCTGCTGATTAGCTAATGTTGCGTGATTAATTATTATCCTTTTTGATATCTAGCACTTTATTGCGTCAGTATGTGTTCTATGATATGCTGATTATATTCCTATATGTACATACCGTGTTTATTACACGCCAAACGACGACTGGCTGACTGACAGCTCTGAAGACGTGAACATCTAATGTACTTTATTATGAATTTTCTGAATGATTATATCTATGACAATGTCTTACGCCAGTCATTTTCTATTAAATATTGTGACGTAGGGAACAATGATTAAACTCTAAATCAAAATCATAGAGGTTGTATAGTAAACAGCTTAGCGTAGCCTTAGTCATCGTAAGAGCTCTATGGCTGGCTCGATATGGAGTCTAGGCTCCAATTAAGTCAGAAAGTTTGCTACCTATTGGACTATAGCTCATTAGATTACATGCAGTGATATATGTAATTATGTATATCTTCCGATAGTTGTGTTGTTTGAATTAAATCATATTTATTTCTCTTTAGGTTACATCATACGCAAGAAACATACGAGATAATGTGAAAAAGGACACAAAGGTCACGAAAACACTGATATGTCCCCTAAAGAAACATAGCCTAAACAAATTTGTTGTTGTTGTTGTTGAGTATCGCATGTTAATAGCTCTGTCTGTACAATATGCTATGTGGATTGATGTTATATCACCTATGTGCTACATTTGGTATGGATGTAATCAAAGATCTTTAAAATAAGTAGATATGGCATGACTGTTGTTTCATGGGATACCAGTTTTGTAACAAGAGCGACTTGCTTTCCAGCATACTCCATTTAATCGTGAGGGTAAACAAATCCCCTTTGTCATATGTGTAAATAATAGTAATTTCTGTCATTTCAGATTTATTTCATGATATTCGGCCTCTAAACGGTTTTAAAATGATGTATTGTTGCGCGTTTGGGTTACAAATTCCAGAAATCCGGATACTAAAGAACGGGGAATATCCATAAAGACATTTGAAATAAAATTTGTTTGCGCTTTGTATTGTAAAAATATACATCCAATTAATAAGAATTTTTTTCAAATAATTTTGGCGATATATTCATGGATATAGTCATGGCGATATATTTGGATAGATGCGACGATAAATGTGCTACTAAAGTGTTTCACTATCATTCAAAAGCTTTTCAAATGTTCAAAAACGTCATTATTTTATGCCTTTAAATAACGATTAGCTGATATTGTTTACCTCCGGCTAGCAAAATTAGTTGTTGGAATCACTGCAAATTCTTGAACTCAATGTTTACAATGGTTGAGATTGCCTTTGACACTTCTACGGTTTTTCTTTATTCTATGGATGTAATTGAATTGTTTTCTGCTGTTGCCGAGGTTTAGTTGGAATTATTCACCTGAATATTTCATTTTATACCCAACAATAAGTTATGTTGCATTCAGTGAAATTTAAACTGATTCACTTCGGTTTTTAGATTACTACTGTTTTATAGTTTATTTAATTTTGAAATAACTATATAAATTCAATTTAAAGTTTGTTTCTTAATCTGAAGGCGATTTCAGGAACGTAAACTGTGATTCAGTTGGTTTGGATCTTAAAATTAAATCCCTATCCGTAGTGATAAGTACCACTTGATGGAAGTGTAAGGAGGTAGTCGTTACAATTTTCATTCTATATTTAACAACCAATGTTATCAACGCCATGTTGTTTACCGTTGATAAGCACTTTGATGAATTAGCCATTTTACTGTTTATTTAATTAACTTAATTTTTGTGGAGAATTGTAAAACTGGAAATACCTATGACTTTGATAATTAATCGAGCTTAAGTGTATAGTCCTGTAAGTCTATAAATAAAATCCTCAGAGTTCGATATATAGAAAATAGCAATAGATAAAACGAACAAGAAGCAATAGGAATGTTGACTTTAAATCTTTAATATATTATATACAAGTGGATGCGAAAAATCGTGTTGTTGCAAGTAGTCTACATTAAATACAAATTACTCATCACAATTCTGTTACAAATTTAAAATTACTAAAAATTACAAATCACAAATTCATGCAAATATAAAGTAGTAGAGATCTTGATACACAAATTATTGTTTAAAAGAGTTATATCATGCTAAGGCATTCTCGTGTAAACATCATCATCATCCTCCCTTGAATCCCGGTTTAACCAGGGTCGGGATACAAATAGACTGTCTCAAATCCTCTCTGTCTCATACCACACCATCAGCCAATCCCCTATTTGAGACTTTTCCATTCGTTTAAATTTTTGTAGCAATTTCTGGAGCCTAGGCGCTCACCAACCGAATGCCCTTTCTGACGTAGGTATGGATTTTAGTGCCAATCAATACAAAGTATTAAAGTGTAAGATCTTAGTGTAATTTCAATAAAAACATACTTACAAATAAGCTAAAACACTTAAAAGTAAACTTTAAAGCTTTTGCTTAAGGAAATTAGATCTTCTTTGTGAGTTGTCTCTTGCCTGTCCTATATCCAACTTAGTCGCTCGTAACACATACGCAACAAGCGTCTGATCTATTCTTTAGAGTAGCCGCAACAACTGAGCACATACGTAAGCATGTGACGTTGGTATGGATCTCATTTATTAGAGCACGCTCTAATATATACGATCTGCAAATGATCCCAGATCAGAAGCAGATAGCTGTGAGGTGGGTCCGTTTTGTCCGCCATTCGGCCATGGATATCCTTGTGGCGGACCCAAATATCCTGTAGCCGGGCCGTTGGTCCCTTGTGAATGACCGGCTTGTGAGGGATGATAATCCTGTATTGGGAAGCCATTGGGATGACATTGCTGATGTCCATATTGTCCGGGATTTTCCCCGGACCAATTTGGCATTGGCGGGACATTGGGCATGGGTAGTGGCGGAGGACCCCACGGCGGCATATGGTTAGCTGGGGAAGCAACCTGTGCGTAGGGCATGCCGCTGGACCGTCGGCCTGGATTCGGTCTATCGTAGGGCCGAGTGTGATGTGTGTTGCATCTTGGTTCACCGTGCACTCTCGGGTGGTGGTGTCTGGGCTGTTGCTGTGGTGTCTGATTGGGAGGTTGACCCGGAGGAACCGGTGGCTTCGCCCACTGCTGGCGGACCTGGAGCTCGAACATCGAGGCTGTGTGTTTCGATATTAGAGGCTCCAGGTCCGCAGGCAGAGGCTCCGTCCAGAAGAAGTCGTGATCCAGAGCGGAATCAGCGTCAGGTCTCAGCTTGGGGTTAAGTGTCAGTAATTTTTCAACAAGGTCGAGGGCCAGATTGTCCCTCACGAAGGGCTTCAGTTTTTCCGTTACCCGTCTGACCTTACCCTCGTCCAGCTTCATTACTGCGAAGTAGCGCATGCTCTCGCATCCTGGCAACGACTCGGGGGTAATTGAGCCACACAAATTACTGATTTGAATCAGCTGGCTGGCTTCGGTCGTTCCCTGCAGTATGGGAACCCGAGTCCAAAGCTCAGCCATAATGCAGCCAACTCCCCACATGTCGACGGAGCAATCGTAGCTTGTGTCCCCGAGAAGAACTTCAGGAGGTCGGTACCAGATGGTTACCACTGTGGAGGTGAATCTCTTGTCTTCTGGAGAGAAGACTCTTGCCAGTCCAAAGTCGGCAATCTTGAGGACGCCCTTTCTGTTTATCAGGATGTTGGCCGTCTTTAGATCTCGGTGCATTACCTGAGAACAGATTAAGAGATAAGAGAGATTAGGAGGTTAAATTCAGAAGATTACGATTTGTAGATTAAGAGATTGAAGATAGCAGGTCTCGATTAGTGTATTAAGAATTTTGAAATTTGAATAGACCACCTACAACTTCATAGATCAACCTTAAACTGCACGCCTCTTAAGAGGCGACTAAGCAGGAAATTGCTGAAAACAGAGTAAAACCATCTTAAGAGCCAATTCCGTAAGCTAAAGATTATTCACTAAAGTTTGTTAAAGATTAGCCTTTGTGATGGGATAAACTTGCTGAGCTTGCTCGTACTGTGTTTGAAAGAAGACTATTATTTGGAATAGCCTATGTACCTTAGACTACAACGTACTTGACAGAAAGACCGAGGGAATAGGGGTTTCTAAATATTCTAACAAATAAGCTAAACAGAGACTTACGTTGTTTCTGTGCAGGTAGTAAACGCCGTTGAGCAGCTGCCACATGATTTTCTTGTACTCCGCCAGAGTGAAGCGAACGTTGCGGTTGTTCAGTATTCCCGCCAGGTCATGTGCGCAAAATTCAAAGACTAAATTGAAGTCAGCCTTGTTAGGTCTGTCTGCAGCTGTAAAACAACAAACATAGCAAAATGATAGCAAAACAAATTAATTCTCTCTGTAGTAAATTGCTATAACTTACTAAATATGGACAATATTTTAAAAGTACTGACACATTAAGATTTTTGAAATAATTAACAAATTAAAGTAAATGTTTAGTTGAGTAATTTTGATCAGTTTCAGGCTAATGAAGATAAAATAAAATAGTTTGTGAAAGAATGTACTTTTTAAGTGATTATTTTAAGCGGAGCTGATGTTAACATATTGTAATAAAGAGGTGTTTCTCCATAATTTAGTCTAGGGATATTTCAGATATATTCACTATATCACAAGTTGAGACTACCTCAGTTATCACGGTGAAATTAATCACTAAGTTTTTGGCTCCAAATTCTACACAAGAATTTCTCTGTGTCTTCTTCAATATTAAATACTAATATGACGACTTAGACTCCGTAATAAAATACACAACATTTTATCATACACAAGTATACTATACTACACAAGCATACATGTACACTTCGCTTAAGAAGTCACTGAAGACACAGGATAGAAGTCTCTCTCTCTCTCAACGTCTCTATCTACACCAGGAGAAGTGTTCAGGACAGGATCTCAGCAAGAATAAGGAAGAATTATATAGGGTTCCATCTGAAGTCAACTAATTAAAGGTCAAAGTATCGTAGTTTGAACTACGACAGTGTTGCCACTAAGAAGACAGCAAATACTATAATAACACGTATTTGCTACAATGTCTATTATTAGTGGTGTAGCAGTATATCCGTAGAAATATGGAATATTAGACATGGCACATGTTATAGCGATTATTATTTACGATTTTATTTAACTAATTCACTCATATTCGCATATAATAGAAATTTATTACATACCTGGTGACAAGCATATCTCGATCAGCCGGACGATGTTCTGGTGGTCAGATCTCTGCAGTAGGTCGATTTCTCGCTTCGACGTTATCGGGAACTGTCGAAACAAAATAATACCTATGATGATAAATTGACAATAATTAAGGCCTACTGTACATTAATCAATCTCTAATTAATGAAATAAACCTCCTGTATTAATCCCTAATTAATAAATTAAACCTACTGTACATTAATCAATCTCTAATTAATAAATATATTACATCAAGCCTACATTACATAAATATAATATATATATATATATATATATATATATATATATATATATATATATATATATATATTACATAATTAATAGCTACTATATAATTAATATATAATAATATAATATATAATTAATAGATTAAAGATTGATTAATGATACATTAAGCAATATAAACTGTGGAGGATGTGCGCATATTTTGACTGATATTATTTTGATGCCTAACGGTTTTCGCGTGCAGCATTAAAAGCGTTGGATATCAACGTAGTTGGTCATTTCACTATAATTATTATTTATTTAAATATTTATATTAAATAAACATAGTCTATATTGAAGGAAAAAGAGGCAGGGGCAGGCCGAGATTAGGTATGTTAGATGATTTAAAGACCCACTCATATGAGGAAATGAAGAGGAAGGCGGAAGACAGAGAAGAGTGGAGGCGTCATGTACCATGGACCTGCCAGTAGGCAGTGCACTAAGAGAACAGGTTTTCAGTAAATCTGTGTTGATTTCTTATCTTTAATCCATAATAAAATCAGGAAATCAGGTTCTAAGACAGAATGAGATAACAACTCCACATCTGATTATACTCAATATTATCATATAGATGGTGCACTGGTACTTTGAGTCTAGTGACATCTGGTGAATAATAATTTTATATTACTACGCAATATTATTACTACAATATTACTACGCATATTGCAGATGCACTGTTACTTTGCATCTTGTGACAACTGGTGAATAATAATTTAAAATTAATAAATACACGTCAGTTAAAAATTATGACAAATACTAACCCCTGCCTTTTCATCACGAATGATTATCCTCTTGACGGCCACAAATTGCTTAGTTGAAAGACATCTTGCCTTGGACACCTCTCTGCAAATAACACAATTATAAAACACATGCTAATACCTTAGTTATTCTCAAATCGTAAAAGATCTACTCCGTGTAACCTATTATGTAACCCTATCGTAAAAAGTAAAGTAAAAGTAAACACGCATTATAGAGAAATGATCAACTAAGTTGATTCTTTATCGCTTTATAACACCGCATGTTTAAACCGTTAAGCAATTTAGACCATTTTCCGTACAACCAGTCCAGTGAATGTCTGAGATTTTACTATCAGATCAGCGCGGCTAGGATTCGAACCCACGAGGGTTCCATTCAATTCTCATTTAATATTCATCTGTCATTTAAAAGTAATGGCGTTATCCCTACGCTTCTGAGACATTCATATTGTATTAACATGTATTGGCGTTGATTTATTGGACTTCAAGACCCATCACAATTAGTTAAAGGAGACATAGATTTAAGAGGAAATCTGATGTTTGTTACTGTGTGTTCGAACGACTAATGAATAAAAAAAGCTCAAACTCTCCGTTCCGCATTGACGGTCAGTTCAATCAACAGAAGGTTCTTCTTTACATGCTCTTAATTTATCCTTATATTAGATTCTATTGAGCATCTAGTTTTTTACTCCTCATTCGCTATAGAAATGATTGATTCTAGATCTAGGCAAAAAAAGCTTATGCGTACTATCCTAATCATTAGTGACAGTTCCAAAACTTAGCAATCCAGCTACGTAAATCGCCAATTTAAAATTATGACGTAAAGTTTAATTTTAAAAGGTAATTCATAATAAAGAAATAAATATGAAAATCAATGTGAATTGGGCTTACCCGTATGTGCCTTGCCCTATTACACCAACCACTTGGTAGTGGGTAGTTAGATCTCGAAGCTTGGGTTCAGATTCCGCTGATTTCACAGCCTGACCTGCCACAGACAAATTCTCTGATTTCTGACTTGATTCTGCCATCCTGCAACTGAAAATTATTTACATGTAAAAGAGTAAACACAAATTATAGTGAAATGATCAACTACATTTATATCTATCACTTTTTAATACCACATGCTGAAACCGTTAGGCAATTTAGATCATTTTCCATATAACCAGTCCAGTGAATGTCCGAGATTTTACTCTCAGATCTGCGCGGCTGGGTTTCGAACCCACGAGGGTTTAATTCATCTAAGGATCTGTCATTTAAAACTTCATGACGTCACCCCTACGCTATTGAGACATTTATGTTACATCGTTTACAACTCATCATATTGTCATTAAGGATATGCCTTATCTTAAGCATTAAAATGCACGGGATTGCAATTGATCCCTGGCTAAAATGAATTTTATTATAGAAATCAGGCAATTGTTAAATTGTTACTCTCTTAATTTCGTTTTTATGGACGGATTATGGACGGATTTATTTAAGCAAGCAATTGTTTAGGCCTACACATAAATAATTTAAGCTAAACTTGAATTTCCAATTTTTGCACTTAATGGTGCAGTGAGCTCCGACCAACCGGGTTTTAACCCGTGAGTAGCGCTTCAGTTAAAGTTGTTCAAAATAAACTTTTCCAATACATTCAGCGTATAGAAGGGACCTACAATTTAATTTGCATGTTTTGTGTTTTAGTGTATTTTGGTTGCCCATGTTACGAATAAAATATTATATATATATATATATATATATATATATATATATATACATGTCTCTCTCTTAGTGCACTGCCTACTGGCAGGGCCATGGTACATAACGCCTCCACTCTTCTCCGTCTTCCGCCTTCCTCTTCATTTCCACATATGAGTGGGTCTTTAAATCATCTAACATACCTAATCTCGGCCTGCCCCTGCCTCCTTTTCCTTCCATTCTACCTTCTATGACCTCTTTTAATAGACCTTCCCCCCTTAGAATATGTCCTATTCATCTTTTCTTCCTATTTCTTAATATATTTATCAACTGTCTATCTGTGCCAACTCTCTCCAGGACTTCCTCATACTTTATATATACATATATATAGATATATAAAAGCTAAGGTTAACGTCAATTTCCTCATACGAAAGCGATGTCAGTGACGGTCGAGCCCAGGATTTGAACCCCGCACATACTAATCCGCGGTCGAGTGTCTTACCGACTTCGTCGCAGGCTACAGCCAAATTAATACATGTTGCAGAAATTATTATTAATTACTTTTGAACTATTAGATCGTTTCTCGCTGATGTATTACGTCGTGTATCCAGTATGTTTAATTTCCGTATGTATAAGTTTTCAGTGAACTAAGTCTTTCTAATTCCTAAACCGACCTCACTCGAACCTTCCAATGCCACAAATGATTTTTCAGACCCTCTGGACAGGTATTTATAGGCAGAAAACCAAATCCATTTCAGTACAGTAGTGTAATAATTAACCAACCTGAGAACGCTATCTGCAAGAGTTGATCTGTCACCAGCCATTGAACAAAAGGAATCCTGGCTATTAATCGAGTTGCCATAATGTTTAAGCGCACCCGAAAGAAACAAGCTATCAGGTGATCTGATAGAAATCCGTTGTTAGTCAAGTTATCATAATATCCCGGCTCAAAGACCCAAGCTATCAGCTGATCAGTTAACATGGCTTTTAGTCGAGTGTCATAATGTCGAAGCCCAGTTCAAGAGACAAGCTATCGGCTGTAGTTGAGGAATCCCATGTTTTAATTATCAGTCAAACAGATTCTTCAAAGGTCTGACTAACAGAAGCCGTCATCGAAAAGGAAGCTTTAAATACACATTGCAAAATTTAAATTAACTATTTCATTATTATTACGAAGCTATAAATTCACATTGTAAAATTGGAATTTACATTTTCTTTATTATTAACAACGAAAAGTTAGCAATAACGAAAGCAGTGTCGTGACCTAAATCAGTCTTCGAAAAAGAACTACTTATAAAAATTAATAAATTAAACTTGCTTCATAAAATATTTAATAATTTAATATTTGAAAGTTCCAGGTTTTGGGCAAATCGCTTTGTTTTCTGTAGTGATAACTCACTGTTAATTCACACACAACCTCATTGTACATGTATAAAAAAACTTGAGTAAACAATTTCTTAATGTTGTTACGGTAACCGTTTCTTTATACTTGGCCTATATGCGTAATTGTCTTAATTGGTAGGTAGGTTATTTAATTGAGTTCCACAATATTAATCATTATTATTTGAATTATGTGATGGCACAGTGATCCCATCTTTAAGGTAAAAAGTTAAAGAGTTCACAATCAATAAATAGGCTTACACTTTATATTCCAATAGGGAAGAGTTTCTTATATTTGACTCCTCAAGGAAAAGTAACAATTTTAAGAAAGTAAGAGAGTATGTGGTTATTTGGTAACGTATAATATTATCTGTTTTGCACCGATTTTGGCCCTTCTTCTTTCTCGCCGGCTTGATTTTGTCTCAATAGTGCTCTATTTTGTCATTGATGACTTTAGCACTCTAATTGTTTTTATTATTATTATCTGACACTACTTCGTGACTGAAAAATGCACAATTTGTAATATTGCTATAGATTTGATAAGAATTAGTTCTGGAGGAAAGCTAAACTTTTCAACGAATTCTTACAAATTAGGAAGTTAGTTCTAAAAATGGACCCTCCCCCACCAATAGCCTATATTGGACTCAATGAACAGTATTTAATTAAATAAGGTCCTAAATAGCAGTCTGTTCCAGATAAACAGGGCTTTTCAAATTAAATATACACTTATGCAAAAAATTATTTACCAATTACATAAATAAAGAAATTAGTTAAATGATTTTAAAAATTATTTAATTAATTAAGAAATAGTTAAATTCCAATCTTAAAAAATGACACATTTTTTTATTTTCAAGTTTTGACGTTTGTCCAAGCATAATAGGTGCAGATCACGGCTTCCCAAGCCGTAGCTGTCTCTACACAAGCTGATACTTTGTAACTTGATCATAACATACAGTAATATTTGAAGGGTTAGGTAAGAGGTACCTCCTGCCCTTTCTATCTATCTACCTCCCTCTCTCTATCTCTCTTTTTCTCTCTATCTCTCTCTCTCTCTCTATCTCTCTTACTCTCTCTCTCTCTCTCTCTCTCTCTCTCTCTCTCTCTCTCTCTCTCTCTCTCTCTCTCTCTCTCTATTGATCAGATAAGAGGCTGACATTTATCTGATTTCTCTACATAAAAGGTACTTCATCATCAATAAATTAATACAAAATATAGTTCTGTCAGAGAAAATTACAATAAAATGTGCATCATTTGAAATTATGTTGTATACGTACATATATATGTACAGTATATGTACATGTATATATATATATATACACACAAACATACACACCCACACACACACACACACACACACACACACATATATATATATATATATTCATACCGTTCATATCACTAAATAAAAATCGATTTAAAAAAGCAACACAGTGCTCCAATAAAGAGCACTCCATCGATCAACAATTTTAGATCTTCCGGAAGAGCTGCACTTGTTGTCATGACGCATATTTACCTGGATTGCATATTTACCTAAACCAACTTTTCTTTAATTCCCTTTACTTTGGACTGAATTTCTGGATTTTGGAATTTGCACCGTTTTTTGACCTTCTTTTTGCTCGCCGGCTTGATTTTGTCTCAATAGTGCTCTATGTTGCCATTGATGACTCTAGCACTCGAATTGTTGTTGTTTTGTTGATTGTATTGGAAATGCCCGTATTGGAAATGAGCACTAAATATTCAGCTAGATCCTAAATACATTAAGCACACTAAAATACATTAAGCACACTAAAATACATTAAGCACACTAAAATACATTGAGCACACTAAAATACATTAAACACACTGAAATACATTAAGCACACTAACATATATTAAGCACACTAAAATACATTAAGCACACTAAAATACATTAAGAACACTAAAATACATTAAGCACACTAAAATACATTAAGCACATACATTTAATCACATTGAATTATTAAAAACAATTATTTGTCGATGTTTAATGAATTTCTAAAATAAACATATGTAGGCCTACTACTACATTAGCGACGGTAGCACTCTAGTTGTGTTCTTGTTGTTGTTGCTGTATAGATGAGATCTGGAGCGGGTGTGTAAACGACAAAGACTGCAGTGGCATCACACCTCTTAGCTCATAAAAACAGGTTACCTTAGCTTTGATTAAAAGCCTGATTTTATGCCATGTGTTACAATTTAAGGTTACTTCACCCTTACCTAAAACACAATGATTATCTGCTCTTGGATTAAACACCGACTACACTTAGTATTTTCTTCTAAAATAGTCATGGCAATATTGGCCATAGTGCCATGTAATAATATTATTTAATATTACTCTATTTTGTTGTTTAATTGTGCTTTTTAATAGCTCGAACTATATATTCAAAACCTTGCCTATTTCTTATCTAAGCTGATATTTGCTGGTTAGAACCAGACTAGTTCATTATCTACCCTGACTATTTTTGATGGCCGGACCGGCTTTCGTTTAGGACCTTACTTATCGTCAGCATATTTCTTTTGCAGATTGATTTGAGTAAATTGATCTGTAGTGATATGTGCTGTGGGGACGTCCCTGATATCATACTTGAACGAGGAATGGACGTTAAACATTTATTATTATTATTATTATTGTGAGTATTATTATTATTATAACTTGATTAATTACAGTATATCTAATCCTATTATCCAACTTTGATTGAGGAAAATTACTGATGTGCACTGCACTAGTATGCCGTAATGCAACTTGAACGTTAAAGAAAGAACATATCAGGAAACTAGAGGCATTGGAAATGCGGTTTATGGAGAAAGAAAAAGAATTAATTGGACTGGAAAACTCAATTGAAGAAGTTTTTGAGAACTTTACTACCAGATGAACAGTTAACAAATATAATATGAAATAGATAGAAAAGCTGAATTTGATATATCATAAGGGATATAATTGATATAATAGGAGGTTTCTTCCTCTTATCTCTATTAGGCTTCACTTTGTGGACTCAAGATTAGTCCTTCAAATCATCCTGCTCTTCTTACCTTGATCCATCATAGAGCAATACACAACACCATCCGCAAGAGTGAATTTGATCAGTAAATACAAATCTATGCTTGAGCCTTATTAAATTGTCTAATTAATTTGTGTACGTTTCCCATACCTACATTTAATATAGGACACTTTACAGGTTGCTGAAATGTAACAGATGAAATGAAAGAGGACTACCATGGTAAACGAATAGAGGCAGACCTAACCAAAAGATGTTAGATGATTTAATAACAAATTTATATTTTTATAAATGTGTAATAATTTATATTTTATATTTTCTAGAGTTGAAAAGGAAAGTTGGAAAATATCAGTTGTAAATTATATGCAATGGATCAGCCGTTAGGCAGTGCAGTGATAGAGTAACTGACCAGTTAGGAAATAAAACAAGATGTATTAGGGTTAGTATAATAGGGGCTGGAGCTAGTGGCGAAGTCGGTACGATACTCGACCGCGGATCAGATGGTGCGTGGTTCAAATCCTGGGCTCACCCGTCACTGACATCGCTTTCGAGTGAGGAAACTGACTTTAACCGTAGATTTTTTAGCTTTAGTGTTAATGAGATTAATTAAGGCACAGTTGATTTTTCAATTACTACACAGCATTTGTTGCTTTAATTATCAGGAGGTCTAAACGTTGCTTTTTCGACAGATCTAGATTATTCTCTCATCACAAACGGTCGCTGTCACCATGGCTACCGCTTCTGTTGTCATGGACAACGTCACGAATATCCCTAGCAACCGTTACCATTACTCCATTGTATCGGGTGCATTGTATCATCCGCCCAATCCTGTTTATAGCATTGATAATTTTCTTGCCTTTTTGAAGGATCATATGAGGCACTATTTAGATTACATGACTTTGATTATGCTATATTAGGGGGTGACTTTAACCAGTTGAATTCTAATTCAATTTCGTATATTACGGGTTTGGTTGATCTAACCAAAGAACCTACTAGAGGTCAAAATCAACTAGACCATATTCTTTCAGTTGACGATCTTTTTTGATAACATTAAGGTCATTAACTCTATAGTAACTAGCGACCACAGTGCTATTGTAGCTTATTCTGGTGCTCAAATTTTATGTACTACTAAAGGAAAGTATAGGGTTACTTTTCGCCCGAAATCCCCTTCTCTTAATGCTTGTTACCTTAACTACCTATCTAACAATAATGTCTTCAAAGACATGTCTGACTTGGATGTGCAAGACATGTTTGATGAGTTTTATTTGATTGCTCGGAAGCTGCAAGATGATTTCTTTCCTCCAAAGACAATAACATTAACCTCTAATGACCCTAGTTTTGTATCGCCAGAAATACAAAGAGTTTGTAAAAGTTTGAAAAGAGTTACAAAGAGTTTGTTACGACGAAAGAAAGCTCTGATGCGCTCTGGCAAGATTGAAAAGGCAAACTCTCTTGCTAAAAAATTGGTAATCTTATTGCTAAAGCTAATTCTACTGCTAAGTTACCATTTGCCAGAGTTCAACCGTTGATGAATCTGTATTGAGACGCGATAAAGATACTGAGATGGGATAATGAGGTATGTATCATCAGCGAACTTAATAATGTCATTATAAGAGTGGATAGGTCTCCAATCCGAAGCAGTAATGGAATATGAAGCGGGACCAATAGCTGAACCTTGTACAACACTAGCCGAAATATTTTCAGTAGAGGAAACATTGCCGTCAAATTTAGTACCACTGACGATGAACTTGCTAACATTGGCTTGTGGTCCAGTAAGAACAATCTACAGTTGAATAAGTCGAAATCCCGTGAACTTCTTTTCCATCCTCCACGATCTAGATTTCTAGCAAGTTCTGTGGCACCGCTCCTAGACGGAATTGTCAGAGTGAATACCTTGAAGTGCTTAGGTGTTACACTGCAATCCAACTTATCTTTTTCTGTCCACGTGGATATAAAATTAGCAGTTACTCTTCTAATCTTTTTGCCATTCGCACTCTAAAATCAAAAGGTCTTAATTCTGACCTAATTGTCACTGTCTTTAAATCTATTGTACTCTCCAAGTTAACATATGCATCGCAATTTTGGTGGGGTTATGTTGGTTCCTCCGAGAGTGAACGCCTTGAAGCCTTCTCAGGAAGGTTACAAGATGTAACTTCTATGATGGAGTACGATCTTTTGCGGATATCGCAGCTGATGCAGATGAGAAATTGTTTAACTCTATCATCAGTAACAAACAGCATATCCTGCACCGGCTTCTTCCGCCGCTTAAAGATAATGTTAACTTTAAGCTCAGGGAGAGGGCTCACCCTTTCTCTTTACCATCTAAGCGCACACCTTTGATGGATAAGAACTTTGTAATTAGAATGCTATATAAAGACTCTTATTAAGTTTTTTTAAAATAAAGTCTGCGTATGTTTAATACTTTCTATATTGCCATTTGTGTGTGCGTACGTTTTCTGCGGTATGTCAGATTTCATGTAATAAACGAATTTAATAATAATCCATCTGGCGAGTAAAGAAAATTAAATATATCTTTTTATTCGCCAGATGTCACAACTGTCTCTCTGCCGAACTCTCAAACAATATAGTGACCATGAGTTAATTATTAGTTAAATATAAAAGTGTCAACATTTCTGACAATTATGTTTATATTATTATTATGATTATGTTATATTATTATAATATGTTTTTAATTATAATTATTTAATTATAATATTATATAATTATTATGATAATTATGTATATATTATAATATTATGATTATGTTTATATTATAATTACGTTTATGACAATCATGTTTCTATGCGATATAACTTATTTGACACACACGGCCGTGATTATCAAATGCGCGTGTTGCGTCCAGGATGCTGAATAGTGGATCAATCGTGGACTGCATATGTCGTAAAAGCTTCATTCTTAAGTACCCTTCCATGGACTGACTACCTGAATTTTGATTCGCACCGTTTTGGGACCCCTCACTCTGCTCATCGGTTTTAATTTGGTTCTGCAATGCTCAATGTTGTCATGGACTATAGTAGAACCGTAATCGTATTGTTGTTGTTGCTACTAAAAGGTGACAAAAGCACTAGAATCCAAAACAAACCAAGAAATTGTATTCGGTTGGTGAGTAGATGTCGAGGCTCCAGAAAAATACAAAATTGTTTACCAATTGTGTATGTGTGTACATATGTATGCAAGTATGTGCATGTGCGTATGTGTGTGTATGTGTCTGTATGTGTGTTTGCGTGTATATATAATGAATATATATATATATATATATATATATATATATATATATATATATAGCCTATGTATGCGCGTATATGGCGTATATGTGTCTGTGTATGTATGTGTGTGTGGATGTGTGTATTTGTGTGTGACGTCCCTGACGTCATCCTTGTATGAGGAAACGAACGTTAAACCTTTATTATTATTATTATTATTATTATTATTTTGTGTGGATGTGTGTGTGTGTATGTATGCATGTTTTTATATGTGTGCGTGTGTGTATGTGTGTGTGGATGTACGCGTGTGTATGTGTATGTATGTGTGTGCGTGTATGTGGATGTGCTGGTATGGGCTGATCGTGACGCTGAGTCGATGGAATTCCAGACGTTACTGTGAGATAAGAGAAAGATTGAGTTCCAGGGACGATAGAATGTATAGAGTGAAGATCATCTTATGAGTAGAGAGAGAGAGAGAGAGAGAGAGAGAGAGAAAGAGAGAGAGAGAGAGAGAGAAAGAGAGAGAGAGAAAGAGAGAGTTCCAGGGATGATAGGATGTATAGAGTGGGATCATCTTATGAGTAGAGAGAAAGAGAGAGATACCGACAGACAGAGTCAGAGAGAGACAGAACGAGTGAGAGAGAGAGAGAAAAAGAAATTGGAGAGAAAGAAAGAGAGGACAGACAGAGTGAGTGAGAGAGAGAGAGAGATTGAGAGATCACCATTGGTTTTAATCAATAACTTTATAAAGGTAATAGACTATCTGTAGAACTCTGCTGGGAGATAATAGACTATCTGTAGAACTCTGCTGGGAGATAACAGACTATCTGGAGAACTATACTCAGATGATGAGAGTCGTTGCAGGTATAGCACTGATCTTGGAAAAGATTTTTCTTTCATTATTTGCCAGGCCTATCTGGCTGATTCTCTACGTTTTCATTCCTCATTAATCTAATTTCTCTTCTACACATGTTTTTTCAGATTCTTTAGGGTGAATCGATTTGAATTGACATGTGATGTTGGACATCCCTGACATCATCCTTGTATGAGGAAACGGACGTTAAACCTTTTTTTATTATTATATAGTGGCTTTAGGAGACATATAGGGTCGTTTCGCGTTAAATGGATTGCTGAAGAGCCAAGTAATTTTTTTCATTCAAACTTTTTTATTTGTTTTCCATACCAAGAGTAAATAACGTATACAGCATACTGAATTAGAAATTAAACAAATAATCAGGAAGATGGTTAGGCCTAATGCAAAAGAGCCTAAGCTCTATAAGGTTATACAGTCAGTAGCAAAAATATACAAATATGTTTACTACGTGTAATTGTCTTTTATGCTACAGAATACTGTAAAACCTAAGCAAACCATAAACATTATTTACTTCCCATAAAAGAAGGTAAATATCGGAAACATAGTTATATAAATTTAAAGTGAAAGATTATCTACTTAAACCTTAGTCTTAAGGTAATAACAATCAAGTTAACTAAATCAATTTTGAGCTAACATCAAGCTAAACTTAGTTGACTTAAAGTCAAAAAGAGAAAAAGCGATTGGTGACGGAAGTCCACATTAGTGTGACGGCTAGCTCTCGGATTCTCTGGAAAACGAGCGACCAACTGATTGTAGCATAGAAATCACTGTCACGAGGCTATAAAACTTGTCACTTGATAAATACGTGAAATAGAAGGAAATAGAGGCAGAGGCCGACCGAGGTTAAGAATGCTGGATGATTTAAAGATCCAGTCATATGTGGTGGACATGAAGAGGAAATCGGACGACAGAGAAGAGTTGAGGTGTTATATACTATGGACCAGCCATTAGGCAGTCCACTACGATATATATATATATTGAGAGAGAGAGAATTATGTGAATTTTAATGCAATTATATAAGCTATCCACAGTGCAGACTACTTCATGCACCACACAGTACTTGAAGTAGTTTTTCTCCAAGTAGTTTTTCTCCAAGTACTTTTTCTCAAAGTACTTTTTCTGTAGGACTGAAAATATTTGTAAACTAAAACACTAAGCTTTTTAAAGATGTGTCAGTCAGGTCTGCAGCGTTTGTTTTAAAAAGAAATTGTCTGATATCATTCACCGGTTACGTAGCTTTCAGCAGTTTGACAGATTCCTGAACCTAACTAATGCATGCTGATACAGATCCGGCAACGAACTGTTGATGGATGCAGAATCATAACGGAGAACAACGTATAGAGCAAAATCACTGGGCGAATATGAAACTTAAAAGCTTAGCCACAAAATTGTTCAGATGTATATAGCTTCAGGTTGAGGAAAGTTGAAGTGGAGAATATGTGAAGATCAGTGATTAAAGTGGGAATTAAGCGCTAGGGGAACGGTCAGAATTTGTCGGGCCTCCATGTAATTTAGTTACAGGTCTCCTAGTATCTAATATGGGTCCCCTATAGCAGGGGAACGAACCTCAGAAGGAATGAGAGCTAGTAGAACTGAGTTCCTCTGCGTTCTCGCCCCCCCCCCACTTTAACCACCGTTGAAGACTGTAAAATATCAAAGTAATTTGCTCCTCGAACTTTCCCATGTATCGCTACGGAGAAATGAATTAACCATTGCAAACAGTGAGAATTAGAAGGATATAGATGTGGTAGGATGTAGTGTATTTGACGTCAAGGATTTTAAGTGCAGGACTTCTCTTTTAAACGACTCGACACACTCTAACAACCGTCACAAAGGTTAACTTAAAAGTTAACGCCTGTTAATTAACTGCTTCATTTTTTGTAAGGGTGTGATGTGCTGTACAAATGATATATTATGTGTTGAAATCACATTTTGGAATACCGATGTAAAAGGAAAGTCATCTTAAATATTGAAGATTAAGCACTAATAAGTGGATGTTTTATTGTAAATGTTCCACTTCTAAATTAATAAGATCAGATAAAATAACAAACGGCATCAATAATAGATAAGAAATGTGAAAGTAATCTACATCAGAATGATCAATGTCTCTATGGAAAATTTGAAAATATTTAGTATAGTTGTGTTGTTTAATAGTACTCTATTAAACAACTAACAGCTGACTACGCTATAGTCTGAATCCTGAAAGCATATCTCAGAATGTCAACGCGTCACCTTATTTTTATCATAACGGCACACTGGGTCAGGAAGACCCGATGCTTGTTTAAGTTAAGGCCCATTTCCTCCTTCCTCTCCATGGCTATTAGCAATTGCTATATTGTTGATGGCGCATCAATTGCAATCGAGTTGGCTGGTTTGGCTTGGAGTAATGTGTAAAATTGTGGTGATATTTTAACGTTGTGTAACGTAAACGCGCACTATGTTGATATCTATCACTTTTACTACCTTATGTTTAAACCGTTAAGCAATTTAGATAATTTTCCTTATAACCAGTTCATTGAATGTCCGAGATTTACTCTCAGATCAGCGTGGCTGGGATTCGAACCCACGAGGGTTCAATTCACCTCAGGATCTGTCATTTAAAACTTCATGGCGTTACCACGACGCTATTAAGACCTTCTAAATACATAGCGAATAATGATGAAATACGCAGACGTGGTCATAACAAGCCGAGGTTGCCCTTCACGTGCTTTATTGTTGCAAAATCCTGAGATGACTTAGCGAAGAATTTATCCTGCATTAAGTTCACATGTATTCAGCGTCAAGCACTCCAACGCTTGTTTTACTTACTTATAAATACCACTTTCATGAGAATAGTCTGTAAGTATAAATGAGCAGAAAAAATCATTCGCAATGATCTAAGTATTCCTTTTGGTTAGAGCCAGTGGCGATATTGGTAAGATACTCGACCGCGGATCATTATGTGCGAGGTTCAAATCCTGGTCTCGCCCGTCACTGACATCGCTTTCGAGTGAGGAAACTGACGTTAACCTTAGCCGTACCCGCTTGCTTGTTAGCTTCAATTAGGATACCATTAGCTTGCTATCAACTTAATTTTTACGATGGTAGCTCGAGTGTGTTAAGTTGCTTGAAGTAAAGCCTTGTGCTTTTGACGTTAAGAACACTACAGTCTACCTGTGTAAATACATAATTACGTAAAGATCAATCAATCAATCAATTATTAATAGAATTTAACGTCCGGTTCCTCGCCATAAGGCAATGTCAGGGACGTCAGGGATATGAAGATTAAAGTTTATTTCAGTTACGTGTACCCACGTTGGATATACGAAATATTCTGATCAATTTCGCGTTATAATTAACCCGCAAATAAGTAGTGTCACTGTATCAGTTACAGAGAATAGTGTAGGCGCTAATAGCCGTGGACCTGCCAGAAGGCAGTGAATTAAGAGAGAGAGAGAGAGAGAGAGAGAAGTAATCGCTGTTGGTGTAGACTTGTGTCCAAGAATAGACATTGAACTGATTCTCAGTTTTATCAATTCAGAGATAGACCAGTGCATTGCGACATTCACTGTGAGATGTCAAAGCATTGCAGAATCTGTTTGATCTGTAGATTTAGCTACGATCATTTATTAGTCATTCTATTTTTAAAAGCCCGGGTGCGCACTTCTATATATATATCTCTCTCCATGTTTCTATCTCTCTCTTTCTCTTTACCTTTCTCTCTATCTCTCTGTCTCTCTCTCTGTCTCTCTCTCTTTCTTTCTATTTTTCTCTCCCTCTTTCTCTTTCCCACTCTCTCTTCTGCTCATAAATCTTTTTCCTCTAGTCACATTGGTTATGTTTTAACTTTCTTCTCAACTTGTGTCCAGTTCACTCATTGCAGTACTTACTTTGTGTATATATGCTAATAGAAGAGAGATGAAGGTCATTATCATAATGAATAAAAAAATGCAATGGAAGATAAAACTAAAACTGAAGAAGTTTCCTTAAAGCGTTGGAATAAGTAATGGAACTTATACCAGTAAATGAATTTGTGTATCAGATTTAATTTTTCTTAGAGATCAGTATATATATATATATATATATATATATATATATATATATATATATATATATATATATATATATGTATATACTATATATATATATAAGTATTATCTACATGTATATATATATATATATATATATATATATATATATACATTTATATGTATATAATATATACATACATAATATATATATATATATATATATATATATATATATATATACATGTAGATAATACTTATATATATAGTATATACATATATATATATATGCATATATATATATATATATATATATATATATATATATATATATATATTATATATAATCACTAGTGAACCTTATATCAGCAAAGGCATAGAAATTTGTGCATTGGACTTAATAATTTTTAGAAATCAGAATAGATGGGCTAAATATAAATATTTCTGACTTCACCGATAGGCCTATTGTTATAGGATCCATGATAGAAGAAGCCTGAACTGCAAAGCTTAAGAAAACAAGAGAGACGGTTTACATTGTGTCAGTTATTGTTTAGATATTACAGATAATAGCATTGCTATGCTTCTAGATAAACAGGCTTGCACTGAGAAAGCTACAGAAATACACATTAACTCTAAACATATTGCAATTTTAGATTGCGTATTTCAGTTGTGAAATAAATGTAGATCATGGAATGAATCAGATTAGATTTATTGGTGTTTTGTATCATTGTGAATACCCTCTCTCTCTTAGTGCACTGCCTACTGGCAAGTCCATGGTCAATAGAGATCATGAAAATTTCTCCATTTATATTCCGATAATTCTTAACTAGGGTGAACGACTAACTCTTAACTAGGTTGAACGACTAACTCTTAACTAGGTTGAACGACTAACTCTTAACTCTCTTAGTGCACGGCCTACTGGCAGGTCCATGGTACATAACGCCTCCACTCTTCTCTACCTTCCGCTTTCCTTTTCATATCTACATATTAGTGGATCTTTAAATCATCTAACATACCTAATCTCGGCCTGCCTCTGCCTCTTTTTCTTGCCATTCTTCCTATTAAAACCTGTTTCAGTTGACTTTTTCATTGTAGATACCATATAGTGGTTTAATCAAATTAACGCCTTACATGAAACTTTAGCTATACTGGTTTTTGATTGGTTACTGGTTTTATGGATGTTTTATTTGCACCGTTTCTAAACCAATTATATTCTAGTGTTCAGCGGTTTGACATTGGTTGTATGTTAACTAGGTAAAATAATGCATGCAATACCAGAATCCAAAAGCCTTAGCCATACTAAGCAACGAATTTCTTTAGTTATATTTTCGGTACAACCCCGCTCCCCCACCCCCGCTCACATTATCTCTAGGATAGGCCTGAACTAGCTGCTGCAGCCACGTGGCACAGTGGTAACACATGTGCTGCCTGGTCAGACAGGTGATTATCTAATCCACCGATAGAGGTCATCGCACTTAAGAACTGATTCAACATTCAGCACTGGCTTCTAGTCGTGCGTGCTGTATGTGTTTTATGCTATTTGTTAGTTAATTTTTAATAGTGACAGCAAGTCTAAATGATTACCGGTTTGGTGACTGTAGGGCTATCTGTCTGTCTGTAGGGCTATCTGTCTGTCTGTCTGTCTATCTATCTGTCTGTCGTCTGTCTGTCTGTCTGTCCCTGCGTCCGTCCGTCCAACCATCCATCCATCCATCCATCCATCCATCCATCCATCCATCCATCCATCCAAGGGTTTTCCAAAATTTTCGTTTAATATAAATATGCTTTGAGATAAAAAGAAATACAGAATTATTGAAAGATTCTAAACAGTAAAGGTTTGTACCAATTTTGGCGTGGACATTTTGTTTAAAAAAAGGGTCTGGAAAATTATGAAAAGAAGAAGAGGTCAAGGGCACTTTTTCGAAGGCAAAGTAAGACTGCAATTAGCAACACACGTACATTTAGTTATAGACTGTTATTTTAAAATCTGATATCATTGGGCCTAGTGAATCAGCCAGGACTTCCATAAGCTCTGTTTTGCTGATTTTCGAATGAATGGAAGCCATGTAGAAGAGTATCCATATCGTTACATTCAGAGCTCACTCATATCCCAAGGGCAATTTTACAGAAGATCTTTTGCTCTTTTAATTTCCTAAATCTCTTATAAAATCATTTCTAATCAATCCCTGGATTAAAACTCGTTTGTTGAGGTTGTGCTGATTTCGTTCACTGTATTAGTGAATTACTCAGTGGTTAAAGTTAGAGCTGAGAGTAAGTGGAGAATCATAATAGATTTAGACAAAATCTGGGCGAATTGAGTTCCCTTGCATCCCTGAGGATCCCTCTCTTAACTACTAGAGGGACAGCGCTTTAGCTGGAGCTAGTGACAATGTCGGTAAGATATTCGAACGTGGATCAGTATGTGCGGAGTTCAAATCCTGGGCTCTGCCGTCACTGACATCGCTTTCGAGTGAGGAAAGTAACGTTAATATTAGTTTTTCTTTCAGTCCAGTTTATCAGCTACTACATGTAACTTTATTAGTAACATCGTTTGCATTACAAATTGAAACCCTGTCCACCTGGGATTAGATTCGACTACCTCTTGCTCATCACAGAATCATGTTTTCAACCAGGCCGTACGAAATACACCGTTCACAGTCGAAACACACAATGCTCAGCATCCGTTATTATTCACCTTACTCGACGGTGAAACAGTTAAGCGTCACCGAGCTAGAATTCCTAGAAACTTCAGAGGGCAGCAGATGCTATAGGCTGAGTATAATAGGCACACGAGGCTCTGTCTAGAGCCTGTCTAGTGTTTATGTAATCTATGATCTGCTAAACTGTTACTGTAAATTCTTCCAGTCGAGACTTACTCTATTATCGCTCAGTGATAATGTAAACAGATCTCAAGCGTTAACTAAGACTAGCAACGTCTGCAACATTATTTTATATGTTAGAAATTATTCGCCGCCGTTTTCTTCACCTCAAACTGATCTCGTGATTGATTGGTATACGTTTTAGATTTAGCGTTAAATTCTGCGTCATTCCGTAAGCAGAAATCTAAATCCTAAAAGCTAAAATTATTGTAAATTATACTAGTTGAAATGATTCTAAATCATATCAGTTGAAATGATTCTAATCATAGTTGAAATAAGTCTAAATCATGTTACTTAAAAAGATTCCAAATTCATTTTCACATTCCTCTCTTATGAGAGGGTATATTATGACTGCTAGATAAGTAGGTCTGTTATTATGCGTAGATAGAATTTTTAAAGTAGTTTCGAGATCCCATCAATTGAAGCCACGACAAAGCATTAGTTATTAGGCAGGTAGGTAGGTTTTAGCAACGAAGTATTAGAGAGAACTAGAAGATTCAGTAACAAGAACTACCATAGAGTCCCGTGGTAACAAATAAACTCTTTTGTTTACATTAAATTTTGATGAAACTCTGTTAATAATCACGTCTTTTAATTGTTTTTAATAGGCTTACATCAAACCGGAAGTGTCGCCATCATTTTATAGGCTGTGGTGCATCTTTTAGTGTGTTTAACGTCAAGGTTCAGAAGCACCAGGCTTCTCTTCAAGGCGACTCGACACACTCGAGCTACCGTCACAAAGATTGAGGTAACACAATATTGGATAATGTTTTACCAATAGCACACTGAATAAATCAGGGTACTTAATAGCATTAGTTGTTCTCTTTTAAAATTCTATAAAAGACCTTTTATAAAAGGTGTTTACTTTGAAAAATCACCTTATGTATTATTTCATTCGTTGGAGCGGCGCCACTGTGAATCATAAAATTGATTGTTTTGCGAAAGGCAACCATAATGTAATATATCTTTAAAATGTAATATATTCTCTCTAGATATTCTATCTAGACATATATTAACTATAAATTAAGACATATGTTTACATCATTTGACAAGAAATTGAAATAATTTTTTTGAAATTATTTAAAATACCATTCTGTTGCCCCGTGTTGTGCTCGGGTGTGGTTGGACCACTGCAGAATAGGACAACCGCAAACAATCTGCCGCGTGTACGTAAGAGGCGACTAAAGGCAGTAGCTGAGGATGGCAAGAGGGGACCCACCTCACCATGAAATATTTTCCCCAGGATTAAATGGTAATTAATCCACCTAATTGAGGAAGATAACGGGAAATCACCTCAGAAGCCATATTTTTCCCATGCTATAGACTACATATGGTATGGATAAGGCATAGATTTTGTGAAGGAATTAACTTGTTGATCTAAGGAGTGCTCTTATGGAGCGAGAAAGCAGACTTTGAATATGAATATGTACCTTGAACCTGCCACTTGGCAGTGCACTGAAGAGAGACCACTCTGTTAATAAATGGAGAAAAACATAATAAATATATACGAATATATAGAATATTGCCAGCCGTCAATAGAAGCACACACCCCTCCCCACACACTCACTATACTTTATTTCATATGTGAACAGAGTTACCACTACATATTATGAAATGTCTGTAAGAATAATCTTATGCAGAAATGCTTAATTTAAATTTTATAGATTTTACACAAATCGCTGCACTCGGGGAATTGAATTGATTTTTTTAAATTTAAGAATTGAAGAATTGAAGTGATGGGCAAATAGTGCCTGAAAGCACCTGAGTCATAGGAGCAAATGAACACAAGAAGTCTCATTGTTTACTTCAAGTCGTTACAATGAGTAACACATAGTTATAGCGTTGTTATAGCGTTTGTTACGTTACTCGTGTGCTGCTAACGTTGCATCCAGTATCTAAGCTTTTCTTCTAGGCTCAGTCTGGAAGAGATGCCATGGTTTAACGATGAATTGAATGCAGTGTTACCATTTACTGATATTTCTTAACAAAAACATCCAAACAGGTAGAGTCAGTATATGGACTGCGATATAAGCTATAACAAGACAAAAAAATGTTGAAAATGTAACATCTAGAAAATGTTGTCAGAATAATGGATAAAATTTATACTATAAGTGAATTATATACTAGTACCAAATTAACTGTACCAAATTAATATAATCTGATTCTATTGCTGTGTTTAATGCATGCCTTAGATCTTTTCATACACGAAACCTCGATTATTGAGTTTCAACATCTGCAGGCGAACAGTTGGCTTACGCTATATTGATTTTAATACAGTGTGCTAATAGAACAGATAGAGTGTTCAGTATAAGCAAACAGCTGCTAACATTCAGTGTCAAAATCTTGCCCATTAAACACCCGAATGTTTTGGCTTTAATAAATATAATTAGTATAGCGTTAGTGCTTTTATTATTGTACTTCCTTTCTATTTGATAAAATATTAACTGGGTGATTATTTTTATCGAATACTTTTTCATTTAAGATATTTTCAAAAGAAAAAATTCGCAGTACTAAGCGACTTGGATAGTGTCTGGTTTCATTGTATACTAATCTGTTATTATTATTATTATGTTATTGTAGATGTCGGTAAGATACTCGACCGAGGATCAGTATGTACGGGTTCAAATTCTGGGCTCTCCCGTCATTGATATCGCTTTCGTGTGATGAAACTAGCATTAACATTTGCATTACCAGTTTTTTTAGCTTTACATCGTATTCGCCAGCAAATTTATTCACTACCTCTTGTACTAGCCTAGATCTATAGCAAAATAACTATCGGTACGTTAAGTCTAAGCCTCTATATATGCGTTTTAACTAAAACCACTCGCTCTTTCCGCTAGAGGTTTTTCTTGGAGAGCTGGTATCACTGTGCACTGTTGAAGGATACCATGCCTCATCTCCGGATCTCTATATAAGCGGCTCCACATGGACCCCGCGAGCATGGTCTGGATAGGCTTTCCTGACGTATTAGATAAGCATTGAATAGTGAAAACATCGGCGTATCTCTGCTGGAAGCATTATATAGACTCCCTATCAGCGTGGTAAGACTTTCCATAGATTAGACAGTCTTTTATGCGATGTTTTTCTTTCTTTTAAGATATATGAAGGATAAATATGTGTTCAATAATATTTTCTTAGGAGAATTAATTAAGTACGAAAAGTGTAGCGAGATTTTTCGTGATTTCTGACAAAGTTTGTAGGATATTATTTTACTCTTGAACTTAGACGTGAACACACTTCAGAGGTTTTATGGGCATCTTTCGACCTCTTGTGGATTAGTGTATCACTTAAACTATTGAACTCTTTCTGCAAAGTAGTCTCGAAGACCGATAGCGTCCATAACACTATTATATAAATTTTCGTTGTTAATAATAATAATAATAATAATAATAATATAATAATAATAATAATAATAATAATTATAATAGCTTTATTTAATTTTAATAACTAGTTTATATAGAATTAAACTTTTCATTAGTTGCGATGTAGTCGAAAGCACACAATATATATGAAGTGATCATATATATTGAAATCTATCACCTGTAATACCACGTGTTTAACAATTAAGCGGTTTAGTCAATTATCCATATTACCAGTTCGAACGTCCAAGATTGTACTCTTTGATCAGCTCTACCGTGATTTGATCCAAATAGCTCTGGAACAGTCTTTTCATTTTTCATGATTTTATCTAACGTACTTATAAACTAAGCTATTTAGGCGTCCCAAATTCAAAAAAGTTCACTCATCTAGAAAAGCAGTCTTTAGACTGCTTTACTGAATTTAAAATTGAGCTTTTTAGACACTGTGGTTTTTAGTAATTTACGGCAGTATCTCTCTAAAATTGCTGTTGTTTTAGAATTTATTTGTTATGAATTTTACATAAATGGAATATTTTTTAAATATTTTAATCTATACGAACTTTAAATTCAAAATACGATTATTGTAGAGTCTTGTAATAATTCCATAATAGACACAAAAAGGTTGCTTATTAACATTGAATGCTTGGTCAGCCTTCTTCTCTAAGTGCCGTGCCTTTTCCAGCCAGGGCGGTCATGGTCATTTTCCTCCATATATGTCTCTGATCATTGTTGCTCTGATCATCTCTGTTTCAGTTAACTGCATCCATTTGCTAAGACTCTTAATAAACGTCAGCCTACATTTGTTTAAATAATGTACATGTGTAGCTGTTATATTGCTCATTAATTGTTAATCATCTTATTAGGTGCTGCTATATATGTTCTTGTTTATTTGCTTTTTTGCTTATTTATTATTTATAGTTTAGTTTAAGGCATTGTAGCCATGTATTATGTTTCACTATGATTAAATTATATGGTGTTGCATATAGGGTGGTAAGATTAAGCTCACTTGTTTTAGACTGCACAATAATAACTGAGGTTAAGCAACGTCGGACTGGGTTAGTACTTGGAAAGGTGATCGCTTTGGAGGACCTAATTAACTGACAACATCGACGCAAAAATAAACAAGAAAATAAAATAAAAAGTAAAAATAAAAATAAAAGAAATTAAACGCCGAATTATTGGATTCGTAATCCGCATTGTCTGTAGTGTACACAAGTGCATTGAATGGTCTATACAGGCAACAATTACTACTAATCAAAGAAAAATGTAAAGAACGAAAACCTATAAAACAATAACCCAAGCTAATAAGAATTTGTTAACACTTGCAGAACAGGTTGCCTTTCATTGCATTCTTCTACCCTTTTAACACCCGTATTTAACACCCGTATTTAACACCCGTATTTAACACCCGTATTTAACACCCGTATTTCAGCGGTGTGTATTGTGATATAAGTATGATATGTATTTTTTCTGTTATTAAAGAGTATCTAAGCACGGTAGGTTACATACCAGTGACTTGCCAGTAACTTACTGCTACATTAATCTTTGTGACGGTAGTTCGAGTGTGTCGAGTCGTCTTGAAGAGAAGCCTTGTGCTTCTGACCTTGACGTTAAACACACTACAACCTACCTTTTCTGTACGTGTAAACTTTGCAAGTTTGACGTTACTTAACTGTTTCATATACAGGGTGCGCATTAAAAAACTACCCTAACAACATTGCGATAGCTTGGTCAATTCTTGACAGTTCGCCTAGGCATTCTACTCGTCTGTAGAAGAGAAAATTTTCCATAACATCATCAGATTTGGTAAAAATACATTGAATAGGACCGGAGTTTTACAGGTCGTACGACAATTTTTTAAAAATATATTGGCAGGATATCACAATAGAAGTTTGATATTTGTCACTTCGTAAACATTTCAAGTACAAAATGTAGCGCAATATCAGAGTCGTCATCATTTAAATGCCCTTTTTAGGACCAACAAATAAAGTTTCAAAACGAATTGATTATAATTGACTTTTCACACTGCATGTTAAATGAAAAAATTCACTTTGAAAGTAAAACACGGTTAACTCCATTTCAACAAAATTTGGTGGGTTTATGAATAAATTCCTTCTCTATAGGCTTCTAGATTATTAGAATATTGGCAAGAATTGACTAAGTTGTCGCAAGTTTGCTAGGGGATTATTTTTAATGCTCTCTTATCCCTAATTTAGGCTACTTTAGACGTCAAAGCTGCGAACTCAAACTCAAAGATGAGTGACTTTATCTTTGTAACGGTAGCTCGAATATGTCTAGTCGTCTGCAAAAGAAGTCCTTGCTTCTGAACCTTGACGTTAAACATATAATGCAAACTTCATATGCGTGCTCTCTATCATATTGTAAATCAAGTTCGTATAAGCTCTAGTGAATGATGCACTACGTGAACTTTTCTGCAGTTAAAGGAATTAAAATTTAAATCAGAAAGCTACAATTTTTTCTTAAACATAAAGAGGTAAAAGGACAGGGAGAGAGGAGAGACACAGCGAGAGAGAGACACAGAGAGATAGAGAGAGAGAGAGAGAGAGACAGACAGACAGACAGACAGACAGATGTATGAGAGAGAGAGAGAGAGAGAGACGGAGAGAGCCAGAAACATAGGGAGAGAACGAGAGGGCGAGAGAGAGAGTGTGTGTGAGAGAGAGAAAGTGAGGGAGACGGATATTGAACTTAAACTAGGAAATGAATGGTACAGAGTGAAAATTCACTCTTATGATCTAGTGGGCTGGTTTTTTTGTCTATTAAATTTGCGCATTTCTCGTAGTCTTGTCTTTAGTCCCATAGTGCTCGATGTTGTCGTTGACGACTATAGCCGCCTAACTGATGCAGTTTCTGTATTATTCTCTTTATTATTGTCATTATTATTATTATTATTATTATTATTATTTTATTACTATTCTTAATTTTTTGTTAATTTATTCTCAGGTAACTTAATCCAATCCTTCAACATGTCTCAACTCGTATCAACCGGTGGTGGAAAGGTCTCCAGCCAGTCCAGTTCTTCTTTTTCCAGCAGCTCCAGTTCCAGCTTTTCCTCCAGCTCCAGTTCCACCAGCAAGGTGGTCAAGTCCTCCACCAGCTCCTCCAGTCAGAGCGTGTCCAAGTCCACCAGTGTGTCCATCAAATCCAGTGGGACCTCCTTCAGGGATAAGATAGCAAGTAAGAGCTGATAGGACTATTAGCGCAGAAAATCAATTTTAGGGTGTACTTAAATTGATGTTAATTTATTTAATTTTAATTAAATAATAATAATAATAATAATAGTAATAATAGTAATAATAATAATAATGAAGGGTTAACGTCCGATTCCTTATACAAGGATGATGTCAGGGACGTCCCCCCATCACATGAAGTATTAATAAGAGTTTTTAAACGATGCATACCCAGCATAGAAGCGCAAAAACACTTCACATAAACACCACCTATAAATACGACATATAAATTCCAAACTTTGAACAACACTACACATAAACACCACACATAAACACTAGACATAAACACCACACTTAAACACCACACATAAACACTACACTTAAACACCACACATAAACACCACACTTAAACACCACACTTAAACACCACACATAAACACTAGACATAAACACTAGACATAAACACCACACATAAACACCATACATAAACACCACACATAAACACCACATATAAACACTAGACATAAACACCGAACATAAACACCACATATAAACACTAGACATAAACACCGCACATAAACACCACATATAAACACTAGACATAAACACCACATATGAACACCACACATAAACACCACACATAAACACCACATATAAACACTAGACATAAACACCACACATAAACACCACACATAAACACCACACATAAACACCACACATAAACACCACACATAAACACTAGACATAAACACCACATATAAACACCACACATAAACACCACACATAAACACTAGACATAAACACCGTACATAAACACTTCACAAAGACATTGAACCAAGTACAACACATGAACAATATCATGTATTACGTATGTGATAATATAATGTAGCCTAATTATATGTCACGCATTATACTTGCATAATACGATAAAATTTACATTTTGTTGCATCATAATAATATTCATTTGAACAAGTAGTGATGGGATGTGTTAATATTTCTAACTGCTGATTACAATGTAGATATCAATACTATCAATACTATACATCAATAATAACATTTGATTTTCCCCGGAAAAAGGGTGTTGTTAAACAAATTTAATTTTGTATTCAGTTAATATAAAAAAAGCAAAAGGTAAATGTTGAACAATAAGGAATTTTCTTATAAGAATTTATTATGTAATTTTTTCCACTCCAAGAACTGGGCTAAATTTAAATCAGTTAAAATTTGTTTGCCTAAACTTTATTTACCGTTCAATCGTTAGATTGGAAACTAAAATGAAGTTACTGATTGATCTCTAAGCATTAAATTAAGAAATTGATTAAAAATAACGATAACTTCACAAAAATATATGCAATCATCATCATCAACACCTTTCCTTGAATACCAGTTTAACTAGGATCGGGATACGAATAGACTGTCTCAAATCCTCTCTGTCCCTCACCACACCACCAGCCAATCCCCTATTTGAGACTTTTCCATGCGTTTAAATATTTGTGGAAATTTCTGTAGCCTAGGCGCTCACGTAACCGAATGCCCTTTCTGACGTTGGATCTTAGTGCTTTAGTCGCCTTCTACGACACGTGCAGTCACCGGTAGGTCAGTTCTTCAAACAACTCGGACACTACACGGGGGAAAAATATATGCATACAAATATATTGCATACAAAAATATATGCAATACCAAACTTTAATGTAGCCTTTAGTTCAATATATAACTTCTGAGGTGGATCACCGTTGCTTTCCGCAGTCATTTCAGTCGCCTCTGCATTAGTGAAAGGCTTCTGCTGTCACCTTCTCTTAAAGTAGATCTACGTTTATCTTATTGCTAAAAAATCTAACTTTGAAGTTTATAGGCCTACCCTTACTTGTATATAGCCTAATTGCATTCTGAATAATAGGAGCTGCTCTTCCAAAGGAAGACATTGTGTAATTTGGGTAAGAAATTATTATTAATTTATTAAGTTCACCATTGTTCATATTTAGTCAGTGTTTTACTTATTGCATGTGTTAGCTTTTCTATTTTGTGTGTGAACTTTACAGGTTTTAAGTCCCTTTTTGGTGTCCTTATTAAAAATTAAATAGTAATAAATAATTAGTTAAATTTCTAATATTTCACAAGCATTTCGGTAAGCGTCGTCCTTCTCATTTACATGTACTTGTATATAAGTCGTTATTGCGAACACACCTCACATCATTGATTGACACTTGTACATGTGTACACGTAGTTTAAAAAGCATAAAACTAATTGCCAATCTGTTATGTTTTCATCTTTAAAATTTCATGTTTGTAGTCTGCTCGGACTACAAACCTGTCTCTTAAGCATCACTTCTATCGTTCCATCAGACTACAAATAAAATAGATCTCCTAACCTACACCACCTACACACATCAAGTAACTTACATCATTTTAATACATAACCTAACTTACACCACCAAAATACATAACCTAACTTACACCACCAAAATACATAACCTAACTTACAGCACCAAAATACATAACCTAACTTACACCACCAAAATACATAACCTAACTTACACCACCAAAATACATCACCTAACTTACATCACTTAAATTCATCACCTAACTTACGCAACTTTACTGAATCACCTAACTTAAATATATATTTTGTCCTGTTACTATCATCTATAACTTTCACCGTCGTTATTACCAATCAAATCACTATCACAACAATAATTTAACTCCTGTTTCTACGCCTCAGGTGACCTCGGACTCGACGTCAACAAGGAAATGGAAAAACTGAAGCTGCGCATGAACGAAGAGATGACCAACATTCACCGTGACGTCTTCCGCCTCATGCCCCTAACCCCGCCCCTAGCCCTAACCTCTGACTCCGCCCCCGCTCTCACCGCTCCCACCCTGGACGACACCCTGGTCCGTCTAGACGCGGACGCTATCCGTAGCTGCATCGACAAGGACCACAGCGACCGGATGCGTCTCAACTTCGACATCACCGAGTTCGAATCCGAGTCGATCAGCGTGAAGACGGTGGGGAATAAGATCGAGGTGCATGCTCAGAAGAAGTCTAAGAAGGGAGACGAGGAGAGAAGTGAGGAGTTTAGTAGAGTGTATGAGCTTCCAACGTCCAACAATGTGGACCCCCTTCACGTGACCTCTTCCATCTACCAGGATGGCGTCCTTTCCGTTGAGCTTCCAGTGGCCGATGCTCTGTCCGAGGCAGCCTAGGAAAGTCCGGGATAAGTGGATAGAGAGTCCGAGATAATTGGATAGAGAGACAGGATAAGTGAATAGAGAGTCAGGGATAAGTGAATAGAGAGTCCGGGATAAGTGAATTGAGAGTCAGGGATAAGTGGATAGAGAGTCCGGGATAAGTGGATAGAGAGTCAGGGATAAGTGGATAGGGAGTCCAGAATAAATGGATAGAGAGTCAGGGATAAGTGAAAAGAGAGTCCGGGATAAGTGAATAGAGAGTCCGGGAAAAGTGGATAGAGAGTCAGGAATAAGTATATAACTAGATGAATAAGTGTAATAGGTAGATATATTGTCAGGAAAAAGTAGATAACTATATGAGTAAGTGTAATAGATAGATATAATGTTAACTTTTATATATTTTATCAAATATAAAATTCTAAAAATTTCTTGTAAATTTACTAACTAATGGCTGTGTCTAAAATAGACCAAACTTATACTGGATACGTTGTAAGAGGTGACTAAATTGGGGTCAGAACCGGAGTCAAGAAATGCATGAATACCCAAGACATTTAAAGTTAACTTTTGTATAGTCTTCAGGGCACAATCAATCAATTATGATCATCAGTAAGCCCAAAAGCAAAGTAAGTGTAGGAATACATGCATTGAGCGACTTCAGTGTCATGTCTCATAACGGGTTTCCAAGAATGTAGTGGTAGTCTTCAAATTTCACATGAAAATGTTTTAGGCAGATGCATATTCTGATTTTGTCTTTAATATGCATCGGTTCGTTATATGCTACTTAGGTAGTGTAAATATATAAATATACTGTATATATACATGTATATATACAGTATATATACATGTGTGTGTATATATATATATATATATATATATATATATATATATATATATATATATATATATATATATCAGTGTGTTGTGGGTGGAATTGATAAAACATAATTATTTTAATTATTATTGCTTATATAATTTATATTATGAGGCGATTATAACTAACTCAGTATAAAAGGTAATTATTGCACTCTATTAAGACTTTATACATACAAGAGTTTACGGAGCTAGTGGCATAATAAGCAGCATAATTTTACTATAGGCCTGTAGTCGCTTAACTTTTACAGAATTTTAGTGTTTTATATATTTACTATTTATTCGTGTTTGTGTCGAAACTTTTCACTTTGAATGCGGTAGAAACACCTTTTTGATTTTGCTTTTCTTGAATAAAAGGTTTGTTATTCGTGCTGTTTTTGTCTAGTTTAGTCTAGAATCTAGAATTTGTCTAGAATCAATGAACTACTCTACCAATTTAACGCATCATCCCATGTTTAGAGACGTATTTACGAGACTATTGTGCTTCTTAACCTGACGTTAAACACTGTGACCTACTTACGTTATTATAAATCGTAGGCGCAGGTTACGCAAATTCTGATTAAATGTAATGATTATGGCTTATTGAAGCACCTTGGAATTAAAAGCTGGTAAAGCTAAGGTTAACGCCAGTTTCCTCATTCGAAAGCGATGTCAGAGACGGGCGAGCCCAGTATTACCATAACGATGTCGTCCGCAGATGAGGAAAAGAGTGTTTAGGCAGCTTCGAGCTGTATTTTGTCGCCTTCCATTCTAAAAACTAACTTTTAAAGTAAAGCTATATAATGATGATGATGATGGTGGTGATGGTGACCGTGATGGTGATGGGGATGATGATGATGATGATGATGATGACGATGATGATAAGGATGAGAATGAGGATGATGATGACGATAATAATAAGATTTAGTACCAAATTTCCTCATACAAGGATAATATTAGGAGTGTCCTTGAGTAATCTAAGAATTAAAAATAAACTATGAGTTTATCCATATATCACGCAAATCGCAATTATTACCTTTTCAAAATTGAAAAGCTTGGGGATTCTGCTATATACTGGTTTAAAAATGCGAGTAAATAATTAGTTATGTGTAGTAGTTTATCAGTTATGTGTTGCTGCTAAATAGTTAATAAATTAAATCTCTTAACCGCAAATAGTTAAGCTAAATAGTTAAGCTAAATAGTTCTTTATTAAATAACTAGTTTATAACTTAAAAGTTTAGTTAATAAGTTAGTTTAGTAATTAACTAAAGTTAATTAATTTAAAAGTTATTTACTCCTAACTTAAGTATGAAAGCACTCAAACTTAATCTTCGTCAGTTTTGATCGTAACACTTACAGATCGGAGCAGGACTAATTTTATTCGCTATAGGGCCAGAGGCTGTTGTTTATTTTGCACGGACTCAAAATTCTGTACACCGGCCACTCGTTATTCTTGATTATAAATGCGTCGTCGCATTTTTATTGTACGACACACTGGGTCAGGGAGCATAGATTCTTGTTTAAGGCCCATTTCCTCCTTCCTCTCCATGTTAATTAGTTATCGTTGTCTTTTGATGGCGCATCAATTGCAGCCGGAGCCGATTTAATAATAATCTTCCAACACCCTGAGATTTTCTCATTTCAAGCTGCCAACACTTTCAAAGGTGGTCACCAAACCATGTACTAACCGAGGCCGATGTAGCTTAACTTTTTGCATCTAAACGAAGTGCGCTAAATCCCGCCGTCAGTGTTTATCTCCAAAACAAACTATAACGAAATTTAGAGTGCTGCTGTCATCAATGATAACATCGAGCACTACTGAGAGCAATCAAAATTTTAATTCAAGTATCTGTCAGTTCATGTGTTCAACTAACAAGCAAATTTGTTGGTTGATTGCTCAAAGGAGACTAATGAATTAATTGATAATTAATTTAATTACTTAAGGCGATTTGATTTCTATTATGTAAATCTATTACGTATGAAAGCATCCACAGCAGCAAATTACTAATCACATGTTTCTGAAGGGCATCGTTTTTTACTTTAGTCAATCTGAAATATCAAACAGGGAAGAAGAAATTAGTAAAAAAAGGTAGTTTAAATTCCATTTTCTCGTCCAAGAATGATAGCAGATGCTTTCATATAGATTACATTATTGATACCCAGGCACCTTGAGCGATTTTGAGCAAGCAATTAACAAATTTGCACATTAATTAGATAAATACGTGAACTGATAAAAAGAAATTTTAAATGAAAATTTGTCAGCAAAATTAACGTTTAATAATAATGAAATTAATTTAGAATCTAGCTTCATGTTTCTCCAACTAATGAAACCTTAGGCGAATTTGATATCAAACTCGCAAACTAATCCATAATATTTCAATCAACTGTTTTTAGACCTTTGATTCTTAAGCAAATTCTTTAATTAGTAACATATTTGGACTTAACATTTTGTTAAAATTGTATTAGCAAATCCTGATAACAGTTGCGCCATCTGTTGAATCAAATAGTATTGAATTCATTGTGATTTCAAAATGTATTTCAATGACTCACCTGATGGCGACACTATATCACCTTTTCAGATGACTGCGCTTATGATTTCTCATTGAAGGCTTTGCTTTTTGAAGAAGTGATGCATAGACCTACTCTTGCTGTAGTTGGACGTCTTAAAGAAGAAATCCTTGGGAGTTCGGAACTTGATGTTAAACCCATATCATCCGGAAAAAAGTAACTCTCCTATAAAAACTCCACCGCTAAAATAAAATCTTCTTGTGATAAGAACGTAGAAATCAAAAGAAATCAAAGGAAATGTTTGTCACTGAGCCTAGATGGACGTACCATTTGACGATTCACACCAGAGAGAGAGAGAGAGAGAGAGAGAGAGAGAGAGGGAGAGAGTCAGAGAGACAGAGAGAGAGAGACAGAGAGAGAGAGAGATGTAAGAGAGAGAGAGAGAGAGAGAGAGAGAGAGAGAGAGAGAGAGAGATGTAAGACTTAGAGAGAAGGAGAGATAGACGAAGAAAACAAAGAGAAAGAAAGTGACCGTTGAAAGAATCTAAATCGTTGAAATCTGGTGAATTTATTATAATTCCCATTAGCACAGACGACTGAACTGAGAAGTCATTATTCCACATCAATACGGTGCTAACGCGCTGAAACAAATGCGGAGTCAATCCGTTGGAACTCTCATGGGACTCGTTACTGTTTCCTATCCAGTACTCCAGTTTCTGCAGACGTTACACAACAGACTTTTCCGTAATAGACTCTTCATCCAGAGGGACCCGGAATAATACCCCCAGTCCGCATATAAAATAATCTGAAGTAGAAGACGTCTGAGTGAGCTTGGAATAGGGACACCAGCACTCGAATTAGCATGAATTTTGATTTTAATGTATTCAAGTATCTACGAATAAATATTACTTTAATTTTGATACTCACTCATAAATATAGAATGTCTTAATAGCGTAGGGGTAACGTCATGAAGTTTTGAATGACAGATCCTGAGGTGAATTGAACTTTTGTGGGTTCGAATCCCAGCCGCGCTGATCTGAGAGTAAAATCTTGGACATTCACTGGACTGGCTATACGGAAAATGGTCTAAATTGCCTAACCGTTTAAACATGTGGTATTATTAAAAGTGATAAATATCGACATAGTTGATCATTTCATTATAATGCGTGTTTACTTTTAAATAATATAGGGGCCTATATTTACTAATATATGATTAATGATCGTCCTATGTTACATAAATAATATCTAATAAATAATATATAAAATACAACAATAAAATATATATGTATATATATTTATAGGCTTACATGTTAATTGTATATATTACATGATAAACAATAGATGAGCACTTTTACTTTACTAAAGTCTAAACCAAAAGTCTAAAGAAAGACACAAAGATAAAGACAGTGAAAACTTTGGTTTGCACCACTCTATTGTATGGATGTGAAACATGGATCTTAAGGAAGGAAGATATTAGAAAACTGGAGGCATTAAAAATGTGGATTTGGAGAAGAATGGAGAGTATTAGCTGGAATGAAAAGGTTACAAATGAGGAAGTTCTACAGAGAGTTGGTAAAGATAGAAAGTTGATAAATGTATTAAGAAATAGGAAGAAGAGTTGGATAAGACGTATTCTAAGGGGGAAGATCTATTAAAAGAGGTCATAGAGGTAGAATGGAAGGAAAAAGAGGCAGAGGAAGAACGAGATTAGGTATTTTAGATGATTTAAAGACCCACTCATATGTGGAAATGAAAAGGAAAACGGAAGACAGAGAGGAATGGAGGCATTATATACCACGGACCTGCCAGTAGGCAGTGCACTATGAGAGAGAGAACGGGATGTAGGCCTAGTTATAAATAAATAAATTTCTGCCACTTACCTCGGCCTGGGTAAGTGGCAGAAAGCTAAAACCTTGCCACAATTTGTGCATGTTTTTACACTTTTTTATAAGACTGTTGCAAAATGTACACTTAAAAATTTATTCAAAAAGGCAGTAAAATTACTATAAATTATATTGAAAATATTTAGATATCAAATGGTCAAATTTATTTAGATATAAAAGCACGAAATACACGTGAAAGGATCAGCATGTCCTTGCTATGGGAACCACAGGATACAGGATTTGAAGTCTCCAGTCCTGCAGAGGATGCAGTTCATACAGACACTGTGAGCAGGACGCTAGCTAGATTCACGGGCTGGTTTAATGTCGTGTATCCAGGGCTGGAAACAATGGAAGAGCTTTTTTGTTACTGACTCTCATATGGGTTAACTTTTGTTACCGGTTTTGGACCATCTGCGATAGGTTGAAGAAAATTGGCCAAGCCAAGTTGAAATATGGGTTCTCCTACGCGTATTTTTAGTAAAAATATCAACAGTAATTGAGGTGTTTAATAATTAGTTATCCTTTCTTCGCTAGATGCAATGTCAGCCATGTCACGATGTTGCACAAGATATTGTTAATTAAACGAATATTGCATAACGTATGTCCATGTTTAAGACGTTACTTTCTATTACACACTATAAAAATTGTACTTGATATAATTGGCTGTAAATAATCAAAATAATGCATGCATCATTATGAACATATGATGCACAATATATAATTATGCTAACTCAAAGATATAATCGTTTATTGGTTGATGCAGAAATGCAATATTAACATTTAGGCTTCAAAAGCTGAATGTACACTATGTAATTAAATACATATGAATGTTGATATGTAATCAAATACATATCAGCATAAACAACATTGAAATATAAATTAAGAGTAATTTATGAATAAATCGAAGCTAATTTATATCCCTTCTGAATTTCCTTTAAATCATTTCTTTGCATCATTCCTGTGCATCATTCCATTGCATCATTTCTTTGCATAATTCCTGTACATCATTCCCATGCATCATTCAATTACTATAAGCTAGGAATATTAATCTTGCATCATTCCATGCATTCTGTTTACATTTTTCCATATGACAGTAAGGGGGGAGGTTTTTAAACGGGGGGGGGTGGGGGGGACTTTCATAGAAACGACATCGGTGTCATTGATAGTGGCCAGAGAAATAATATCACCCCTACCCCCCCCCCCCGCCCCCCTCTATCCCTGCTGTGACAAACAATTCTATAACAGCGCGCTGTGATTGGCTAATATCTATTGTCACGTGACCATTGAGATTGTCAAGATGTTATTGCTGTTAGGATTCCATTATCCGAGTCTAAATAGAGTAATGATCTCAAATACTCCATTTCAAAACACTCCTGAAGACTTTCTTCTGTTAGGCCTAACAATTAGAGTTTTTGGAATAATTGGTATGAAATCACTTTTCAACAATTCTTCTCACGGATCAAACCACAGATCACCGCGGTTTACTTGTGGATCATGGGTATAGAATCACTGATTTATACCATGAGGCAGCGGCTGCATAACTTCATCTATTTTTGCAATGGGACGGTTTTCAAGTTAAGCTAAACGCTTTAGTTAGGTGGCAGTTAATAAATTGTACAACAGATTTTTTAGATAATAACGTGTATCTTCGATTTACTCATAGTTGTACTGTATAGAGATGGAGATAATAATGATGAGGAAACTGGCGAGATATTCTCTTTCGTTTTAGACCACAAGATACTGAACCATGACAGAGAGCAGAGGAGTACTGTGGAATTACTCTACAGTGCTAGTCTATTGGTCCATACACTCGTAGAAGATGAATCCTAGATTATCAGATTATACTCTATGTTTAACTGCCAGGATTATTATGAAAATCCCATCCCTCTCTGTCTCTCTCTCTCTCTCTGTCTCTCTGTCTCTCTGTCTCTCTCTTTCTCTCTCTCTCTCTCTCTCTCTCTCTCTCTCTCTCTCAGTCCATGTGCTCACACTGAACCGGCAATGACTCCATTGTTCTGACAGAAGGCGGAGACTTTAATAAGGGTGGGATAGAATGGAGGAAGTCCAGATGAAGGGAATGGATGGAAATAGTGAATACTGTGATTTCATTGTTTTCTCCGACGACCTCTATATCAGCCAATTTTCTCTGCTAATGCATTGACAGTTTTTGAATAGGTTTGTGATAAAACAACTTCACGAAATTATTAGTAAATTTCCAAGTTTTCAACAAATCCTAATTTCGGAAAATTCTACGTCAGAACCATGTTCAAAATAAGTTATAGAAGATGCATGGCATTGCCGATCTGATCGCGATCGTATTTAGTTATCTTTTGAAGGGACGTGACCCCCCCCCCCCCCCCCCCCCCCCCCCAAAGCTACAGGCAGATGAGACTTAGGAATTCCTTGTTTTCCTTTTTTGTCTCTGAAGCTTACTTAATTGTAACCTACAGACAATTCACTTTTCTGAAGCATTTAGATCCAATAGTCCATTGGTGACAGCATTGTAGTAATATCTACCCTACACTTTCTCAAGTGTTGATACCTTATACTGGCAGCTTTCATTGTAAAGTCTACCCGGCACTTTTCTGTTGAAATCTAATGCGAGAAGCTCTATTGTATTGATACCTCTATGCACTGCTTGAAGTTCCCCAGTGACAACCCTTTTGTGATGCCCCTAGAGATTTTGGTTCACAGTGGCTGCAGGGTCTAGCCTGATAGCCGTGGGCCCTGGTGCCTTTATTCTTGTGCCTAGTGCCTCCACTATGAGGGAGTGGTTAATCTCACCCTGCACTAGTTGAAGGGGTCTGGATGGGGGGTAGTTTTGTGAAGTGGATCGTGAATTGTAGGAGCCTCCCCTCCCCCACGCCTTCTCTCGCAATATGACCCTGTTATAACTGGTTTGATCGAGGTGGCTTTGTAAGGCGTGGTAAAGTGCTGTGATGGAATAATGCCCCCTCTCTTCTAGTCTAACTCTCCTTTATTTTGAATAGGTAGCGTTGCTAGGCGGGGTAAAGTTGATGGGCTGGAGTTCCCCCTCCCCTCAGAAGTGCGTAGGGGGGGGGGAGACTACGGCTCTAGTTTGAACGAACACCGCCCCCTGAAAACCCCCCTCCACGGTAAACCCCCTACTGAAAACCTGCCAGTGACACGCTCTCATGACGCCCTCTGGTGTCAGACAGAGATTTGAGGCGGGGAGGGGGGGGGGTGTAAGGGGGGGGGGGGGTTGAAGGGGCCAGTGACAATCAAGCCCTCGCCTACAATTGGTTGATTACTGTCGCTACAGATTCGTGGCCATAATTCACGGCCGTGTTGTAAGCGGGTGATTCATCCAGTGCCTTACCGTGCATTAGAGGCTCTAATAGTTGCACAATAGCGAATAAATCACATTGTTGTCAGAGATACACGTCTTCAAAGTCTCTTCGACTGACGCCGCGTTGAGATATTATAAGTTATTACTGTGGGATAGAGCGCTAACTGGTGACCGCGTCGATTATTAGTTTAGCCGGGCCAATCGTTGGTCGCCGAGCGGTGTTATAAGATTAATGATCGTTAGTTGTTGGGATTATAATAAATCAGGAGGCTATCGAGATGCAAGCCTACTCTCTATCGGTTCCCTATCACAGTGGTTTGCCGTACAGTACCACTCCGGCTCAGGCTATCTTCCCTTCTCAGTACGTTAGTGGCGCTCAAGGTATCGACACACCTCCGCTACATCCCGGAGTTTATGAGGGAAAACTACCTGAGGTTGGATTTTACGAGAGAAATCTTTCGGCCGCTCATCGTAATACGGTTAATACACATTTTCCTGACAATGAAATCCGCAGGAATAACGTGCAATCGCTTGCCGATTACGAGTATTATAAGTCTGAGGAATTGGTTGAGAAATATTCAAACGACTATGAGAGCTTTGCCAAAGGACAGATATCTGGACAAGATTTCCGTACGCAAGAGATGTATCCGGGATACCGGAAGGATATGAGGATTACGGACTCCGAAAATAAACTGGATAAACTTCGTGACTTAGAGAATTCCGCTTCAACGTTCCACGGGATACCTTTCCACTCTCCAACTGATTACGGATATCAGAGAACTTCTCTTACTCTTCCGGAATTTAGCAATACTTACAACCATTCAGGACCCTTTGTGCAATCCATTGACGGAGCAATTAAAGCGCACAGAGAAGTCCATCCGGAACTCAATCCATTCAACGGAAATGGATTCTCAATCCAAAATTCTAACGAAAAATCAAACGGATACAATATTCACAGTAAGCACGCTACAAACTCGGTTTCTGGAAGAAATTTCGATGAGAAATCTCTAGTTGAGAGTAATCTCTATCAAACCGTATCTACTGGAGGAATCTTCGGTAGTTCATTAAATACTGTAAATATAACATCGGCTGGACTACCGCAATCTCATCAAAGCGTTTCACTCCACTACGGCACTAACGAGCCAAACGGACGTACAGGTCTTCAAATGGGTAAAACGGTTATTACAAACGACCAGCCCGCGTTTAGAGCCCTAGATAAATCAGCTTCGCTTTGTGACTCGAATCCGAAATTTTCCTGGAACTCCGACAAACGTCATATCCGTCGATGCGAGGAATATTCGACTGGAATCGATTCCTCGGAAGTCCCTTGTGATGGGATTTATTCCGATAAACCAACCAGAGCAGATATAATTAGAGATATGGAAGAATTGCGAGGCGCACAAGTAGACATAGCTAGGCAGAGAGAGAACGATACGGGGGATGATGTTTGTGAGGAGAGGAAGAAAGTATCGGAAATGAGTAAATTGAGCCCGGTTATCTATCCGTGGATGAAAATCTATCTAAATAACTCAGGTTAGAATTTAATTTTGTGTTCAATTTAAATTCAAAATTGTATTATTCCTCCACAAGTGTCAGAATGAAAAATTAGAAGCTTTTAATTTCTATTGGCTTTCAAGCCAGTATAAACTCTGCAATACGAAGAATTCATGCTGAAGAATTTACTTACATATTAGGCTACATAATTTACATTAAAGTTTAAAACAGCTAAAGTAAAAACGCATTATAGTGAAATGATCAATTATGTTGATATCTAGCACTATCAAAATACTATATGTTTCAACCGTAAGGCAATTTATTCCATATTCAGTGTATCCAGTCCAATGAATGTCCGAGATTTTAATTTGAGATCAGCGCGGCTGGGATTCGAACCCACGAGGGTTCCATTCACCTCAGGATCTGCTAACTTTCAAAACTCTGTTAACTTTCAAAACTCTGCCATTTGGAATTCCTCCTATCTTATTTGAAACCCTTCTCATTGATCTTCTCTTACGTGTGCTCCGTTCCTCTGACACCATTGTTCTTTTGAAAAAATTCTTACACCATTGTGCAGAAGTTCCTTCTCTTGTGCAGCTCATAATTATATACGTGTATATACAGAATTTGTATCCGGATCTCATTATTTAATAATGCTCTAGGATAGCTCTTGTAGGCCTGTTTCTCTTTCAACTTTCTATGATAGGATGGAGACACATCTCTCTCCGCAGTATAATCTTCTATATATCCTGCACGCTAGATAGAAGTGGATAGAGAGAACTCTGTGTTACTGGGCTTTCATTCACAGAATTTAGACTCTTTACTCTCTGCATTTTGACTGATTTTTAACTTACAGACTTTCTGAATTTTTAAAACAGAGTTCTCTGTGTTGTTATAACAAAGATCTCTGTAAAATTAAAAATAATCTACTGGCTACACGCTTCTAGTAGATTCTCTGTAAAATAATAGAAATTTGTTTAACATTGTGACCGGCCTTGTTTAGGACGTTACTTTTTCTAGGCATTTGATTTTGCGGATCGGTCGGTTTGAGTGAATTGATTTGCAGTGATGTGTGCTGCGGGAAAGTCCCTGACATCATCCTTGGATGAATAAACGGATGTTAAATAATTATTTTTCTAGGCCTATATGCAAGTAGACTAAATACAAATAGGCTTTTATTTGTGCCTTACATAAAAAAGGGTAACTAAGTATAACAACAATGAACCTCATCTAGAGCTATTCTCTATATTACATTCAGCCAATATGAAGGTATTTATATTAATTTATTTTAATGTAATTTTGTCATATTTTATAAGAAACATTTCGTTGTATCTCGTCGATATCCTGCGGCATACTATATTGCGCTAAGCACCCTTTTGCTTGAAGGAGTGACTATTTGTCATATATTTAAGTGCCAATTAATTATAAATATTTAAATCAAATTTAAACAGATTTTCTCAATAAATTAGCTCCAAATTTAGCTGAATATTAACATTTACAAATTTAATTTTACAATTTTCACCGTATATAGGCATACTGCAGCTATTTCTATATCCCTCGTAAGATACTCGACCGCGGATCAGTTGATACGAGTTCAAATCCTGAGCTCGCCCGTCACTGACATCGCTTTCGAGTGAGGAAACTGACGTTAGCCTTAGCTTCTTTTTAGCTTTATGTATTTAAATGAATTTCGGGTATCTCACTTTAATTTACATGTACATCGTCTAAATTACTCTTGACTAATAAATACCTTTTTAATGTAACGCTATTTATAATTTATTCTAAAAAATTATAATTCAGGAATTTCGCAGCTCTAGCATTAGCATGAAAGGCTGGTAAAATTGCAGACAATTAATTATATAAGCCCACTTAACGTTAGTTAGTGCTGTAATATTTATGCAATCCTGCAGAAAAGTCATGAAGTCACCGTTCACGTGACGACGCTACAGCTGATAGGCGTTTGCTTCGAAACAATGCATTGAACACAATGATACATACTGAAAAATTATAAAATGCCCCTTACGTTGATATTTATATTGGTATATTACCCGTAGAAGCTGATGATTGCATACGGCTGCAAAGAATTTTACCATTTCTTGTCTTGCAATAAGAAATAAACACATTGAAAACGATTATTTTGTGCTTTTAAGATTAAACTGCTAGGATCGACAATATAAAAACAACATTTGTGTGTCACCATACTGCGTCCGGCCTTCATCTTCTATTGTCTGTTTAGTTATTTTCTATTGGCTATATCGTTTAACCTTGACAATGAATCGTCACACTTCTAGGAGGAATTGCTTCTTCGCATCCTCTTAAGAAAGGTGCAAACGCTCGTTTTCTGAGACAGTAAACGAGCGTGCAAGGTTCTTGCGGATGATTAACTTTGTATATTTTTGTATCTGATAGCATGCAATCGACACAATGGCATATTTATAGCTTTTCACATATTAGGTAGGCCCAAATCGTTGCTTCAATAACTGTTTAGTTATAATATATATATATATATATATATATATATATATATATATATATATATATATATATACATATATATATATATATATACATGTATATATATACATGTACATATATATACATGTATATATAATATACAAATATATAAATATATACATGTATATATATATATATATATATATGTATATATATATATATATATATATATATATATATATATATATATATATATATATATATATATATTCGTTTATTACTTGAAATATGACATACCGTATAAAACGTAGAAACATACATGGAACAAAAAGCAAATAGAAAGTTTAATTATACCAAGATACCAATAGTCCAAGATAATGTTTCATAACAGTCATTATACGATATTCTAATGGTAAAATCTTAACCACGAAAGAAGTGCGTTCAAATGTTATTTAACAAGGGTATATTCATGTATTACATGTATAAGTTGTAAAAACATATATGTATAATCTCTGCAACATCTGTAAACCATGTGTTAACTGGAATTGCATTTATATATGACTAAATTATACTACTTTGGACTGATTTTCTGGAATTTGAATTTGTACCGTTTTTGGACCTTCTTTTTGCTCACCGGCTTGATTTTGTCTCAATAGTACTCGATGTTGTCATTGATGACTGCAGCACTCTTATTATTATTATTATTATTATTGTAGTATATAAGTCTATTTGTATCCCGACCCTGGTTAAACTGGGATTCAAGGGAGGATGATGATGATTGTAGTATATAAGTATGTATATATATATAATATATATAATATATAATTATATATATATATATATATATATACATATATATTCATATATATATATATATATATATATATATATATATATATATATATATATATAACATAAATGTTATATATACACTAATTTTATATAGGGACTATATATATATACTCTCTCTCTCTCTCTCTCTCTCTCTCTCTCTATATATATATATATATATATATATGTATATATATATATATATTCATATAAATGTATATATAGATATATATCTTAGTGCACTGCCTATTGGGAGGTCTATGGTATTTAACGCCTCCACTTTTCTGTGTCCTCCGCTTTCCTTTTCATGTCCAGATACGAGTGGATCTTTAAATCATCTGTAAAATTCTTTTTGATATACCACTATTCTTGGGGTATTCTTCTTATGACCAGATGGGCCCCGTATGCCTTCCTCAGCTTCGACTAACATTTACTGCGCAGAGGCGTCATTCTCTGAGACAACAATATTGTTTACCCAATATATATAGATGTATATATATATATATATATATATATATATATATATATATATATATATATATATATATAGATGTATATATAGGCCTTATAGGCCTATAGAACTTATTCAGCATTAAATTCTAATTCCTATATTTCTTATTTCTTACTGATTGATTGGCCACACACACAGCTGGAGAAGGATGCGGAGGAATGGACAGGGACTCGAACAGCAAAAGAGCGCGGACTGCCTACACGAAGCATCAAGTCCTGGAACTGGAAAAAGAGTTCCATTTCAACCGCTACCTCACTCGTCGACGTCGCATTGAGATCTCTCATACTCTCATGCTCTCAGAGCGGCAGATCAAGATCTGGTTCCAGAACAGACGCATGAAGTGGAAGAAGGACAATAAGTTACCGAACAGTAAGGGCACAGGAGCGCATCAGCCACTGACGGGCGGGTTAACCGATGTTGCAGGACCTAACAGTAACTGTAGCGAAGATAGTAGTAGTAGCGTCAATAGCAGTAGCTAATTTTTAACATTAATAGCAGCAGCTAAATTGTAACTTTAATAGCAGTAGTTAATTTATAATTTTAATGGCAGTAGCCAATTTGTAACATTGACAGCAGTAACTATTTAATAAAATTAATAGTAGTAGCTAAGTTCTAGCGTCGGCATCAGTTAGCTATTTTCTAGCGTAAATAGCAGTATCTAATTTCTAGCTCCCGTACAAGTAGCTAATTTCTACAATTTCCAAAATGAAATATCTTTATACTCTCTGTGTTAAAATTAGCTGATAAAGAGCTACTGATAACGTCAGTTTTCTTACTCGAAAGCGATGTCAGGACGGGCGAGCCCAGGATTTGAACCCCGCACATACTGATCCGCGGTCAAATATCTTACCGAAGTAACATTGATGTAACATTGTATTTTAATGTAACTTGGCACAATGGCTCAAGCTTCAGAATGTCGTCAGAGGCTGTGGTGTTCAAATCCCTGATTCGTCCAGTCTCTTGCATCCTTCGACTCCATATATACTCATATATTCTTTAATTCACCATTTCTTGGTAGAAAACACGCTACAATTACATTGCAACAGGTGACAACAGCATACATATGAAAAAGTGCATATAAAAATTAAATAATTTCAATATTTTTCACAAACTGTGCTTTGTCATTTCGCTGTAAAGATATTTCCAGAAAATTCTAGACTTGACTTTTGGAATTTGAAGTCTAAAATTAGGGCTGTATGAAATTTTCACATTGAACGGTTGCTTTTATAAATATCTTTATTGATTGATAATATTAATTAAATGACAAAAGTTCATTATCTTTTCCTCGTTTAGACCGTGAGGATATTGAAAATAGAGTACACCTATATGTAAGTTCACATTAAAGGACTGACTAACTCTAAAACTGATGAAGGCTAATGAAGTTCTGCTGAAAACTATTATTTAACTCATTATATTAGTATTAAAAATTTATGTTAGTTGGACAAATGATATGATGACTGATCTCTTTTATTGTGCTATATACACTAATTAGCATATAATATGTATATTTCTGCAATATACTCTACTACAGTTTTACTAACTTAATAAAATCTAATTTCTAGTTCGTGATTACCAATGTAATTTACCATTATTGTTTCGCAGGGTTACCCAATGTGACGAAAAACGTGTCCTGGGTCAAATGTTGTTTTAGGACACGTTAAAAAGGGTAGATATTACTGTCATGTTGTCGAGAAAGCGAGAGATCCATAGAGAGAGAGAGAGAGAGAGAGAGAGAGAGAGAGAGAGAGAGAGAGAGAGACAGAGAGACAGAGAGAGACAGAGACAAAGACAGAGACAGAGACAGAGGCAGAGACAGACAGACTGAGACTGAGAGACAGAAGTAATACAATAGTTACGCAAATACTACAAACATAAATTACAACAATATTCGCGCGACTAAGGCGTGCAGAGGAATTTGTAGATTGGAGTATCAGTTGTTTGATGTTGGACTTCTTATCAGCTGAGGAGTTTGAGACACGTCGCGCAAGTTCTCTCAGAAGATTTGAAACTTGAATCAGGGAAAAGATGAAATGAAATGAGAGAGAAATGGAACAACGGAAGAAGGGATAGGGTAGGAGGGGGGGGGGAAGAATATGGACCGTCAGTTGTTTGTGTATATGAGATGTCAAATTGTATCAGTCAGCTTGATGTATGGTTAGTGGCTACTCTGTTCCAGAGAGAGAGAGAGAGAGAGAGAGAGAGAGAGAGAGAGAGAGAGAGAGAGAGAAAGGACGAGTAAGGGAGAGAGAGAGAGAGGTTAGGAAAGGAAATGAAGTTAAAAGTAACAGGAGCAAGAAGAAGAAGAAGATGATTTAGATTAGAAGAAGACGACGAAGAGAAAGAAAGCGAAAAAGAAGGAAAAGAGAAAGAAAGAAAAGAAAAAGAAGAGAGAATAGTCTGAATAGAGAAAAAGAATGAGAGATAAATATTTGGAAGAGAGGGAGAGAATGAAGGAATGAGGGACAAAGAGTACTAGAGTACACAGAGAGGATTCGATGATGTAATTTTAATGCAGATAATTATAAGGAATTAAAGAATTGAGAACAGTGTAATCTGGGTAGAGAACGCTAAATGATATTTTATTGTAATAAGACAAATACGTATCGGACAAATCCGAAAAGATGAAGTTAATAAATAAAGAGAAATGCAAATAATTTTGGTGTTAACCGCCCTAAGCTTATTGAAGGTTTAATTTTTAACCTTTGCTATATATGTATATTGTCAATATTACTAAATATCTTTCAATGCTACTATGTAGGCTACTCATATAACAATAAGAATAATTTTCATTAGCAGATTTGAAATAATATGCATTTTCATTATTACACAAAATAGAGAAAGAGAGAAAATTGCCATTCTCTCACATAGCAAAAGATACAAAATTGTATTTACATTAATTTCAATAAGCTCAATACTTACATGCATTATTACAGTTGTGTGTAATTAGTGCTATATTACTAGTATAAATTATTATTATTCTTCCGGGCACTGCCAGGTGGCAGGTTTAAGGTACATATTCATACTCAAAGTCTGTTTTCTCGCTCCATTCGAGCACTCCTTAGATCAACCAGTTATTCCCAGACTCTGTGCAGATCCTTGGAAGAATATCGAATTTTTTTAGGATAATCTCACTGACGGCAAATGTTAAATCAGGAGATTGAGAAGAATTCTTCATGAGGTATATTTATTTTAATAGGAACGTCTTTTCCAGTAGCTAAAATTCAGCATGCTGTCTGAATTTTCAGACTTAAGTCATCATTTGAAATCTAATTTCCCAGATATATTGACTAGTCTTGGACCCGTTATGGTGATGAGCGCAAGCCGTAGTTACACCCGCAGAACAGAGCTTCTGTGAGCAACTATACACCATACAAAAGCTCATATCTGCTAGGTACAACAGCAGCCCTATAGTCTTCAGTGGATGATCAAACTAGAGGGAAGCCTTAATTCATTCTCATATCTCTAGGTACAACAGCAGCCTTGGTGTCTTCAATAGATGATCAAACTAAAGGGAATTCGTAACTTCATACTCATATCTGCTAGGTTCAACAGCAGTCTTTCAGTAACTAGCAGTTTCAGCCTTTCAATTCCATTCAGTATCTTACTGTTACATTAATCTTTGTGACAGTAGCTCGAGTGTGTCGAGTCGTTTTAAAGAGAAGTCTTGTACTTCTGAACCTTGATGTTAAACACACATCAACCTCCCTACCTACAACGGCAACCTTCTAGACTCCAGTAGAAGATCAAACTAAAGGAAAGTCTTAATTCATTTCTTAAGAGTTTCTCCACTGAAACGAACGTTATTCAGAGATATGCCTGTCGTTGAATTCTTGTAGCATTCCAGATCCGCTGAGTATTTCAAGATACATGGAAAAGATTTATAGAAACAAGTGATAATCTGCTATTATCTTGATTTTGTTTTCATAATACTAATAATAATGATAATAATAATAAAGGTTTAACGTCCGTTTCCTCATCCAAAGATGATGTCAGGGACGTCCCCACAGCATAAATCACTACAGATCAATTCACCCAGACTGCAAAAGAAATGTGCTGAGGAGAAGTAAGGTCCTAAGCGCAAGCCGGTCCGGTGATCAAAAATGGTCAGGATAGATCGATTATTCTTATAACTCTGACATTAAAGCTGCACTGAACATTACACGCCCCTAGAGCTACAGTTCTAAACTTACAAACGATGCCAACCTTGATTTACAATAACGACGCTAAATCTATCTATGCACTATCTGTACCTATTCAGCTACTTGAAACTCACTCATTCACTCTCTCTCTCTCTCTCTCTCTCTCTCGCTCTAATCTGTATACAGCTTACCATCAAGCTCGTTTATCATTATGGTACGTAGTAGTGAAAGCGGCAAGACGATATATCCCGTTCAAATGCAAGCACGGGTGTTAAAATAATATAAAATTACGAAACTCTTAAAGTAATGCAAAATGATATTAATTTTAAATAGACAAGTGACGCGGTTGGCAAGTAAATTAAACGAGGCTGACGTTTGGTAGCTATCCAATGGATATCCCAATATAACCCTGCATGGAGATCACTGAATTGCAGAATTTTTCCCGTCATTAAATTCCATTACATAAAATCGTACAGAAGATTTTTAAGCACGAGTTAGTAAAAAGGTAAACTCAGGAAAAGGTAGTGCCACTATGGTAGAAAGTCGCCTGCTTTGACTTGATCGTAAATTATCATGTGAATTAGTTATCAATTGAACTAGTTATCTAGTTATTATTGAATTAGTTATAAAGTGAAATAGTTATCAACGAATTAATTCTCAAGTGAATTGGTTATCAAATGAATTAGTTACCTAATTTCAACTATTCACGAAAATTTTGTGAAATGATAAAAGGTATATTTTTATTTTCTGATTTCTCTCATCAATAAGCAACTCTTGAATCAAACTTTTTATTAATATCAGTAAAACTGCGAATTTCAATAATAGCATATTTTAAAGTGATCTAAAACCCTTAAAAGTAAACTTTAAAGCCTTTGTTTAGGAAAACCAAATCTTCCTTGTGAGTTTTCTCTTGATGTCCTGTATCCAACTGTATACAAACGTCATACGCGTCTGATCTATTCTTTAGTGGCCGAACAAACTGAGCACATTCATATTTTAAAATTCATATATTACAAATAGTTAAATATACTTTCATAGCGAAATCGTACGTGATGATAATGAGCACAACTAGGCATACGCTCTGTATTCTATATAGTGAATCTAGCTACCTATAGGCCTGCAATATTGCATGCGTAGAGCCTTCTTAGATTCACATTGCATGTCATATACATGTCTAGAATTAATTTAATTCATCAAATGAACAGCTTCGTTCTAAAACATTAAATAATTCCCTCTGTATATGCTATGTTGCGATGCAGGGAGAATGAAATGCTGGATTCTTTGAGCACTGGGCTAGAATATAGGGCACCGCGTATCCAGGCAACTCACAGCAGCTGATGCAGCTAGGCGCAGCAGCAGCTAGGCGAGGCAGCAGCTGCTGCCAGTCTCTGCAGCCTTTCTGCACAGCTGCGCTCAGCCAGCAGCGCAGCTACTGCCTCGCTGCATCCAGCAGCTGTCATTGCTTGGCTGAAACTCGTGCAGCAGCTACAGCTGCGGCTGCTGCAGATGCACCGCAGTTATGGGTGTTGATGGAAGCTATGCTGGTAATAACAATGGCAATGTAATCCCATATTTGAAGTAACAACAACAACAACACAATTAGAGTGCTACTGTCGTCAATGACAATTAAGCACTGTGGTACCGAATCAAATCCGATGAGCAGAGTGTGGGGTCCAAAAACGGTGCGATCCAAAATCCGAGAGTTCGGTCCGAAGTAGTATTTAACTAAAAACTAGAATAAGGTTTGATGAAGGCCTAATATAGACCTAGTACTGCGCGATTATTAATAATCATGGAGAGGAAAAGTAGGAAATAACGAAAACTACAAAAACAGCGACTTAGAAAGGAATCTATGCTATTTAGGAATCATAGCATAATGCACACGTGCATTATGCTATGTGTGTAACTATGCGGAATAAAAAAGCATAGACCTGGTATAGGCCTAGTATAGGCTTTGTATAGGTCTAGTCTTTGACAGAATCATCTTTCACTCCACCAAGTTCTTCTTTGCAGAATATGAGTTGGAATGTACACCTTAGACCACCCAATTGAAAGAATAGAGAGAGGTAGAGAGAGAGAGAGAGAAAGAGTGAGAGAGTAAAAGAGAGATTTTTGAACTGCTGCGATATTTTGCAGCTGTATGACAAACAAATTAAGTCAGTGCAATACTGCTAATTGTTAGTCAAGTTAAAAACGAAATATATTTTCGTGCTAATAACCATTTCTAAAGCAATGACGTAGATTAATTCCACTAAGTAGGAATTTTTGATACATAGTGGTGAAATTAATAGCACAGTACTAGCATAAATCCGATGCTAAGGGAATATATATTATGCAGTCAATAAAATAAAATCTATAAAATATCTTTTACTATAAACGTTAATTTGAATATAGAATTTTATAATTAATTAATTAATTAATTAATATTATTTGAGCCGTGGCAGAAAGAGGGGGGGGGGCGAAATTTTTTTCGAGAATGTACAATTTGTTTTGCTTAAACCCTGTCTTCTTCTTCTTCGGGACAAGTGACGCAACCAGACAAAATTCTGTTGGGGGTGGGCTAAATTTTTTCACTACTGCGCTTGGCTAATAGAGTGAGTGTATCCCCGTATCTCCCCCCACCCCCCACTCATGCCCGTACTAAAGTGAGTGGAAAACCTAAAATGCCAAAAATCCTACATTTGTATTGGAAAAAATAGGTTAGTTTTTTCACCTCTGAAGAAACTCAGCGGATCTGGACGAATTGCAAGGTGACCTAATTTTGGCGGTAGAGGGGGGGCTTAAGCCCCTCCCAGTCAAGGCTGTTTGCACCACTGCTCCGGGACAGAGTTCACATTTTTACTTACACTCTATATTCCTCCTATACGTACATTGGTTAAAGTGAAATTAAGAGCTAGTGAAACGGTGAACATTTTTTTGGCCACCTTGCATTATACAGGGCTCCTAGTATATCAAATATGGGCCCCTAATGGGCCCTTATTTGAAAAAAAAATCGAGCTAATGAAACTGAGTTCCCTCTCGTACCCCCCCCCCCCTCTCTCCACGCCATATCCACTGCCCTTACAAACATATTTACACATAGATATTTCCATAGAAACAATGATATGTAGTGTAAAAAATTTCGGCGGGCCTAAGTGGATCCGCCACTGTTCCTGACTCTATTGCTGAGAAACAGTTGACGTTTACAAAGTCATAAACAACGGCTGGTTCAACTCAGAGACTAAATGCACATCTTCCTATGCTTTCAATATCCAACTACTTTTAAAATCAATATTTCGTTAATGTCAAATTGTCAGATTTAAATTTGTCAACTTTTGAGAACATTTTGATTTAAAAACCAATTTTGGCCATCCATGATTTAGAATGACAGTATAATGTATAAATCATAGACAAAGAAAATTACACCATTTCAACCGAACGACATTAATTTTAAATACAGTCCCGGGCTATCCACAGAACGTTGTACCTCTCTATAACGTATCCTACACGGGATGTAGCTTCTGGACTATTCAGCTGCTGGGCTGGTCAGCTGCTGGCTCGTTATCTGTGTCAGCTGCTGCGGTCTAGTCTACACAGCTGCTGCTTCCCCTGCTGCGTCAGATCAGCAGCTGCAGCAACAGCTGCTTTCGGCTGCGGCTTTCAGCTGCTGATACTGATGAAAATTGGTCTTAATTAATTGCCACACAGCTGCTGCAGAATCTGTACTTGGGTCTTATTAATACGACTGCTGATTCGCGAAACTTCCTGAAGACAATAAGTCAAGTCAATTGTGAATAATTAAGATTATTTGTGGCTTAGAATAATCAAATTCTAAATCAATCTATTTTTCATTTGTACAATCAACTGAGGATTTTGCTTAGAGAGGTTACATAGATATCCTCCGACTAATATTATTTGTGTTACTGCATAGGCCTATATAATATTATTAATATAATAAATATACGTGTATATGACTATATGTAGGTCTGCCGGATTCTAGGGTAACGATGCAATTATGCGTAGATCAATTCTACACGTGCTTTCTACGTGTTTATTTGTCTAATGAGTAGTCTAAAGTAATAGGTATATTAAAGAGAGGGTAGGGGTAGGATAGAGGGATATCCCGTCATCTGCTAATGTACGCTCATTCACCTTCCATTCTCTCCATATATCCTTCCTTCTATGCAATTTAACAATATCGTTTCAGCAAATAGGTCTATTATTTTATCTTTTTGATATTATTATTAAAATTTATAATAAATAATAAACATTTATTCTTATTTATTAAATAATCATATAATGAATAATTAAAGAAATGTATTTTTTATTTTGCTTTATTTAATTTTTTTTGTAATTTATGTTTAACTTTTTATTTCTTATTTTATTTTATTTATATTTATATTTATTACTATTATTATTTAATTATTTATTTATATTATCAAGGGACCTACTAAACGTTTAAGCTCATCAATTTAATCTTTAGAACTCCCCCACCCCTATTACTGAAATCACTGAATTGCAGTATGGCACATAATTGTCCTCGTGATTTATTGTAAGTTATACAGACTCGCGGCACATTAGCGTAATGATATCATAACAGATAAAGACTGACCGTGTGGATAGAGCTCCAGGCTACATGCTACAGGCTCCTGGCTCCTGGACGAGAGGAGTGCTAGCTGGAGTCTGCGCTACTGCTCCTGCTGCTCCTGCTCACAGAGCTCCTACTCTAGCTGAACCTGCTCCAGATGAATGTGCTCCAACTGAATGTGTTCCAGATGAATGTGCTGCAGATGAATGTGCTCAAGATGAATCTGCTCCTGTTGAGTGAGCTCTCACGAATGAGCTTCTATTTCAGCTGAATAAACTCCTGATGTGTGACCTTCAGATCCTATTAAATAGATCACTAAATGTGTTCTGCTAAATAAGCTCCAGCTCCTGTGAATCTGTTCCACTGCCGATTTTACTTTTATTCCTGGTTTCTCTCTCAAAGGTACGATTAATCAAGAAAAATCAGTGTACAACATTGAATAGTGTATGAGAAATCAGTGTACAACAGTGAATGGAGTACGAGATATCAGTGTACAGCATTGAATGGTGTATGAGAAATCAGTGTACAACTGTGAATGGTGTACGAGATATCAGTGTACAACTGTGAATGGTGTACGAGAAATCAGTGTACAACAGTGAATGGTGTACGAGAAATCGGTGTACAACAGTGAATTGTGTACGAGATATCAGTGTACAACAGTGAATGGTGTACGAGATATCAGTGTACAACAGTGAATGGTGTACGAGAGATCAGTGTACAACAGTGAATGGTGTACGAGAAATCGGCGTACAATAGTGAATTGTGTACGAGATATCAGTGTACAACACTGAATGGTGTACGAGATATCAGTGTATAACATTGAATGGTGTACGGTCACCGCAGTTTATAGATAGAAGTTTATGTATAGAATTGTCAACGTTTCTTTGTGATGTAGAACTTTAGTCACTAATCGCCAGTATTGAGAGCTAGACTTTACAGTTGAAGGAAGCCTCGGCGGTTAACCTATAACCCTGGGGATTTGAGAGGCTGAGTATGTGGAATAGACAGCAAGCTATGACTATTATACACTGAAACATCCCAGCAATGCATGGAACAAGAGCGAGGGAGAAATAGAACATGTGCTTGGGAGTGGTTATATCTTTAAGTCTTTAAGTCTTCCCCTCCATTGTCCAGTAGCTGGTTCATAGTACCTCAGTCAGATTTAATTGCCTGAATTTGCAACAAATATCAGTACTAATGAAAGATTTCTTGAGCAAAAATCGTTATCGCTATATTTCAGAAGGGAAATTGAAGGAAAGAGTATTCTGTCTTTCTTAAGGAATTGAGGAATTTCTAGAGAATTTTCTGCATTTGGACTCGTCATTTGGTCCCTGTCAGTAACATTATATTGAACGTAAGAGGCTGATTACTTTATACTAGGTTCTATCATAATTCCTAGCGTATTTGCCTTAAATTTCCCGAAACAGAAATACTGATATTCAAAGAGAAAAGGCAATTATTTTTTCATATATGATCTTCGTAAAATACTTCTATCGAAGGAATTTGTCTTTTACTAATTTGCTTAGATAATTAAAACGGTGTTTTAAAAAAAAAAATTTTAGGCACGGAATCATATCTATAATTTATAAAAACTATATACTAATGTCTAGCACTTGCTGATTTCTATTGTCTTTAAGCTGACGTCGAGGTCGCAATTTTTCGTTGACCGAAAGAAATCTTATACCTTGGAATAGAACAAAACTTCTCAATCAGTTGAAGCGGTGACACTATCTGCCCATCTGCCCTGTAACAACTAATGCTAGCTCGTTTCTAGACTTTCATAATTTTATAAAGTGTTAGTCTAGGCGGTAGCGCACCTTTAATCTGAATTTCCGATTGACTTGATCTGGAATTGAAACCCGCACTTCCTGCTAAACATTGGACATAACGACGTAATTAATCACTGAACCATCTTAGTCCAAATGTTCAGCGAAAATAAATATGCTCCTAAGCTATATTTATTATTTAAGGTCTGTTTCGTGCACAGGTGGAATATATTAGAGACGTTCGGCTGAGTTTCGGGGCCTTTCTAGTAAATGAGAACTGCAGTAGCCTAATAATGTTTTAGAATTTTGGTCTACAATTTGATTAAACCGATTAAACCGCCAGTGTGTTAATATAATTATATACTTAATAATTTGCGAGTTAATTATAATTGACTGAATCTGAGAGAGAAAACGGGATAGATAGGAAGATAGATAAAACCATTTTTAAAGAAGAGAGAGAGAGAGAGAGAGAGAGAGAGAGAGAGACAGAGAGAGAGAGACAGAGAGACAGAGACAGAGAGACAGAGAGACAGAGAGACAGAGAGACAGAGAGACAGAGAGACAGAGAGACAGACAGAGAGACAGACAGACAGACAGACAGACAGACAGACAGAAAGTCAGACAGACAGACAGACAGAGTGAGAGACATAGTTAGAGTCAGAGAGAGAGTGAGGGACAGTAACAGAGACGCTAACAAAGTCAGCAATATAGAATCAAAGTATTCTGGTATGTAGGATCCGATATCAAGCAGTCATATAGGCCTATCTGTCTTTGATTTCTCTCGTAGAAGAATTTCGAACAAAAATTTGCTTTACTTGTCGATTTACCATCGAAGATTGAGTCTCTATTTGCATGTAGGCTATAGGGGCCTATATTTTGAAACAATCTACTTTTTTTAAAATTGCACAGAAACACGCGAGATACAGGCATACTGAAATTTTAAAAAAATCATTTTATTAAAATAAATGGGCCTAATACGTAATGAGTAGGTTTTGCAATGATTAATGGTAATATATTTCTAATTTAATTGTACCTTATTAAGTAAAACAACATTCTTCGACACAAGGTTTCATACTTTGGACTGATTTTCTGCATTTTGGAATTCGCACCGTTTTTGAACCTTCTTTTTGCTAGCCGGCTTGATTTTGTCCCAATAGTGCTCGATGTTGTCATTAATGACTGTTACACTCTAATTGTTATTATTGTTGTTATCAACAGCGACAGGTTTACTGAGGCAAGACTGCGTAAAAGTAAAAGTATTTAGAGAAAATGTTGAATATATTTCATTACAATTGTTACCCTGATATATCTGTAATAGAATTTTAAATACCCTGTAATCAGTAATAGAATTTTAAAATAATTTAACTTTTCATAAGATTACTTTGTTTCATTTGCCATGTTAATTAATGATATACGGGTTTCTAAAGAGAGAAAAAAATGAAGGCCCAACGGGGGATCGAACCCCGGATCTTCTGTTTACGAGACAGACGCCTTACCACTTGGCCATTGAGCCGTTGTTATTCGTGCTCTTCAATGTGTATTTTGACTGAGCAACTGTCGAACGTTTACTGATGCACGCGCAAGAGATTATCAACAACAGCTTGGCCAATCAGACGACAGAGTTAATACAACTGTAAACAAGCCGGTCATTGCGCAACAGCACTTTATACGTCAACCATGTTTCCAACCATTCTCACCAATTTTTTATAATATTATTTACCATTGTTCTTGTTCGTTATGTGAAAAGACAAAAGTGTAAATTTCTCCATTTCTGGCCCGTACAAAAATGGAAGAGAGAGATAGATAGAGAGAGAGAAAGAGAGGGAGAGACAGAGAGGGAGAGAGAGAAGAGAGAGAAAGAGAGAGAGAGAGAGAGAAAGAGAAAGAGACAAAGCGAGAGAGAGAGAGAGCGAGAGAGAGCGAGAGAGAGCGAGAGAGAGCGAGAGAGAGAGAGAGAGAGAGAGAGAGAGTGAGTGATTGAGAGAAAAATAGTTGAGAAAAATTAAATATTAAAATGCAGGATGTTAACTTTTCGGAGGCTCATTATTCCTCATAAAAACATTTGCGACCCTTCAAATTGAACTTTTGGCTATTAGTTGTAATTGTTTAATATTATAATTCAATTTCGCCTAAATAGTTTCCTAGAGACCCTAAGTAACCCTTTTCCGTGTTTTTTTTCTGGACACTAAAGAACTATAGACCGGCCGTTGAGTGCACGTGTTGCAAGAGGCGATTAGGCAAGAAATAAAACAACGACTAACCCACCTCTGTAGCCATTTTATTCCCAATAAATAACCTACATTAAGGTGTGAATAAGGCATAATTTTTGTGAAAGGATGAACTCATTAATCGATGGAGTACTCCATATGGAACGTGAAAGTAGCATGTGAGTTCAAATATGTACCATGGACCTGCGTCCATGGTATATATTTGTTAAGTTAAAACTTCAAACTCAAGTTAAAACACAAATTAAGTTCAAGTTAAAACACACGTCATAGTCAAGTGGTCATCTATGATGATTATAGGTATATAATTTATAATAACGCAGGTTTAAAGTAGGTATCTACATGTGCATTAATAATCAGACAATATAGTAGATGATCTATTTTGCCGGTCCTGTGAATATCCGGAATTTTACTTTCTGATCAACTCAATCAGGATTTGATTCAAGTTCCTCAGAAATAGCCAATTAACCAATTACCTAACACACCTACTCTCTCTCTCTCTCTCTCTCTCTCTCTCTCTCTCGGTGCACTATCTACTGGCAGGTCCATGGTATATGATGCCTCCACTCTACTCTGTCTTCAGCTTTCCTCTTCATATCCACATATGAGTAGGTCTTTAAACAGTATAAGATACCGAATCTCGGCCTGCCTCTGCCTGCATTTCCTTCCAATCTCTCGCACACTTACACTGCAATACATTTAAATATTTTGATAATATTAATGTAACAATATTATAAAACATTACATTACAATAGGATGAATTAAACAATTGTATGCCGTTGCATATCTTCATTGTAATTGTATAGTCTAATTGAAGTAATGGTAAAGTTAATATAAACATCAGTGATTTAGACGCAAGCCGATTTTTATCTAACCCCACATCTCAATGAATTCCAAATCCTGAGCGAAATCTACGATTAATTTCTACAGATCTATTTTCCACAATCTACAATTCCATGTGTCACATCTCCATATTCTGGCACCTTTTCTTTAATGGTGCTTGGATTTGATCGCCAGTGAAATCTTTAGGTCATAAAATCATTAGAAAGCGATTGATATCCCGTAGAGTTCACAATAGCTGAATTCGTCTCATTCACTAACACCTCGTAATTATATATCCCATCTTCTTAACGACTTCCTTCTCAACTAAAGATCGGCCAAGGCTTTGTCGAGAAAAACGAGATCTGGTCCTACTGGAAAGAATGACTGAAGATTAGAATTTTGGCATGTAGGAGGAGGAGTAATATATGTTTATTGTTATAGTTCAAACTCAAAAACATCAAATTCACTGACACCAAACAAAAAAGAAAAACATAAGAAAAGTAAAATAAAACAAAGAATCAGATAGTTCTTATGTAGGGATGGCTTGAAATAGAAAAATAGTAGATAACAAACAATAACTTAACAACATTAACGAGTAATCTAAATACTGCTTAACCTCAATTATCAACTGACCCTATATCTGTAAAATACACCAAAATAACTCTAATTTCCTATCGTACTCGTTACTGAGAGCAGCTGATGTTAGCGAATTAATTATGGACCTATTTAAGATATTGCCAACTAGTTGTTCTACTTGGAGTTTGTACTTAACCGTTTTTTATTCAGTTTTTATTGTGCTAATCGTCTTGGCTTTGGTTACATTGTGCTGGATGTTATCATTCATCGCAGATGTTGTTGATATTCTAGTAACCTTCTCGCACTACATTTCATTTTCTATCTATATTCTGGACATTTTATATAATGACTCAGTTCTATTTATTTCTCATTCATATGGAGCAGGAAATCAATGCCAATAATTCAGACTTTATAAAATAGTATAAGCTTTCATTTGAACACTTTCTTGTCTATTTGTTTTATCTAACAAATTCCTACTGGCCCACAGCAGTAGAAAATAATAATATTATGTTTATTCTTTGTATCTATTAAGAGTCTAAACTGCTTAAATCGTATTCTTTAACGCCCGTCTTCCTACTAATGAGGATGTCAGTGACTATCGTTTGACGCAGTCCATTCACAGGTAAGAAACTCATATATCACGGATCGACTATAATGATAGACTATATTGACTCTCCGAGGTGTTGCAAAGGCTAATAAAACCATTATAGGCATATAAACAGGCGTCGAGCAATATAATACCACATTCCACTGTCATCATCTTATTCCTATCATAAAACCATTAACCAGCTAACGACTTCTGACTACCAAGTGGAATTACTTTCAAAGAATTGAGTATAGATCGTGATGTGCGGTTCAGTTTAGTGTTAGCTGCTATAAAGTCAACATTTACTGAACGTTTTAACGTAGAATTTATCATTTCATGAAACTTTAATCGTTAAAGTGATTGTGTTACATGGGATTAGTTGCCTGTACCTATTTCTTTATTATTTACAGAGAAATTTAAGAATAATTAAGATTACTAGTGGTAACTTGTTGTAAATATAATCTATAAAAGACAGTTACCAATCAGTTAGAATAGTTTACTTTCGTTTATTATTGTTATATTTTTATTACGATACATGTATGGTTGTTCCGTTTAATTATTAATTATTAATTAATTATTAATTATTAATTATTGACGTTCCGAAAAAGGAAGACCTTGGTCAAGGAGCATGTAGAACTCCAAGGTTTTTAATAAGCTTATTACTAAAATAAATAGCTAAATAGTTTTGTGTCACTAGTTTACAAAGTAAAAGATGAAAATTAACTAGGCCTACTTTGCGAATAAAGTGTGTTCTTTATTTAGTGATTTATTGAGTAATTAAGTAATAATTTTACTACTTAATAACTGTTTATAAATTGAATTATTGATTGATTTGATGGCTTGATTGATCGACGAATTAATGATCTATCAGTTATATTGGTTGGGTAGCCTATTGAAGAAGCAGGAGATCATAAGTTCGAATCTCAACCTGTCTGAGAATCTCAGTTTGTATTACTCCTGAATCGGAAACCGATTCCCTTTGTTGTGCTCAGGTGTGGTTGGACAACTGCAGAATAGGGAAACCGCTAACAATATGTTATGTGTACCTAAGAGGCGACTAAGGCAGGAGCTGAGTATGGTAAGAGGGGACCCACCTCACCATGAAATATTTTCCTCCAGGATTAAATGGTAATTAATTCATCCAACTGAGGAAGGCAACGGGGAACCACCTCAGAAGCCATACTTTCCCCAAGCTATAGGCTACATAAGGTATGGATAAGGCATAGATTTTGTGAAGGGATTAACTTGTTGATCTAAGGAGTGCTCTTATAGAGTGAGAAAACAGACTTTGAGTATCAATATGTAGTTATTTTAATATATGTACAAATATGAACCTTGGGCACGCTGCGTAGAACACTGGAGATAGATAGATAGATAGATAGATAGATAGATAGATAGATAGATAGATAGATAGATAGATAGATAGATAGATAGATAGATAGATAGATAGAGAGAAAGTGATTAGGCTTAATCAAGTCTCTCTTCCACAAACGATCATATCATGGACGATCTACCTGTCAATAATTAATTTTTAAAAATTAATTATTCAAAATAGTAACTAACAATTACTGAATAACTAGAATTACCTAAACACAGTTATCAATTAAATTATTTAAATAACTGAATTCAAGGATAAATTAACTTGATAAAATTCATTAATTTGATAAAATTCATTAACTTGATAAAATTCATTAACTTGATAAAATTCATTAACTTGATAAAATTCATTATGAATGAATGAATGAATGAATGAATGATAAATTAACTTGAGTATCAATATGTAGTTATTTTAAACTTCATTCGTTCGTTCGTTCGTTCGTTCGTTCGTTCGTTCGTTCGTTCGTTCGTTCGTTCGTTCGTTCGTTCGTTCGTTCGTTCGTTCATTCATTCATTCATTCATTCATTCGTTCGTTCGTTCGTTCATTCATTCATTCATTCATTCATTCGTTCGTTCGTTCGTTCGTTCGTTCATATTTATCTGAATTGGATATATATTTCAGTATTGCACAATTGGATCTAATTGCTTAGAGAGATTTGTCTTCAGTTGATCTTCAATTCATTCATTCATTCATTCATTCATTCATTCATTCATTCATTCATTCATTCATTCATTCATTCATTCATTCATTCATTCATTCATTCATTCATTCATTCATTCATTCATTCATTCATTCATTCATTTCATTCATTCATTCATTCATTCACTTTCATTCATTCATTCATTCATTCATCATTCATTCAGCATTCATTCATTCATTCATTCATTCATTCATTCATTCATTCATTCATTCATTCATTCATTCATTCATTCATTCATTCATTCATTCATTCATTCATTCATTCATTCATTCATTCATTCATTCATTCATTCATTCATTCATTCATATGGTTATTTATACTTTCTTTCGTTAGATAGTTCATTCGCTAATTCATGAAAGCCGGATTATATTATTTACCTAAAAAGATTTAGTACTAGGATAACAGATCACAAATATTTAGTAAATGAATCTACTAGAATAGACTGACCAAAATGATTTGTTGTTTATAGTAATAGTTGATTCCGAGAGGAAACTTTTGTCAGACTATCTACGACTGACAAAGTGACTTAGCCTATGCAGAGAAAAACGAAACATGAAAAGTGCCATGAAACACCTTTATATTTATCTGAATTGGATATATATTTCAGTATTGCACAATTGGATCTAATTGCTTAGAGATTTGTTTTTAATTGATCACCGACATTGTGGATTAAATAGGATTTCACCGAAGAATGTCATCAAACTGCTGACGTAATATTTGTAACGGTAGCTCGAGTCGTCTCGAAGAGAATCTTTGTGCTTCTGAACCTTGACGTTAAGCACACTTCAAAGTGGATGTAATTCGGTTGCTAGACATTCTAACGGTAGGAGTAACTCAGAATCCTGTGATGAGTGACAAACAGCTGTTGTTCTGATATAGGCCTACAGTAGGTCTATTAAGCAGCATTAGGCAGGCCACTTGTGACGGCAGCTCGAGTGTGGCGAGATTCTTAAAATTCTCTCGAATCTAGCTGTGTACAGAAATGCATTCGAAACTAATGAATATTCACAGTGAACATTTTGATATCAACGGAGCCCATAATGAAGAGATTTGAGTCACATTATCCTTTCAGGTATGTTACATTAATTTTTCTACTTTAATAAGGGTCTAATTAAATCTAAAAAAGTCAGCGAATAGTAGGCCTATAGCGTATTGGTTTCTCTGTTCTACTGCAGGAAGAAAATCGAAGAAAAGTACGATAACTAATAAACACCTACATATTGTGGCTAAAGTTTATTTAAAATAAGAATGTTTGAATTGTTAGTTAACAATATCGGCATGAGACAGATTTTGGCAGACACAAGAACGTCAGATCGTCAAAGAGCATTGATTCGTCCATTAATACTCCTGCATCCGTTATATAATTTTTATAAATTTAATGTTTATTTTCGTAACTCTACAAATGCAGTGTAGTAAAAATTTAGTTCAATATTGGCCTAAAAATGTAATTTCTTACTCCCACAGAAATTGTTACATGCTTGCATATTGATTTTGCTTCAGGTTATTTTTTATAAGCAACCAGGTAAAATTGCCCATAAACATCCACATTTTACTCATTCTCAACGTGCAGAAGCATAAAGACATTATCACGACCTGTCTGCTGTGTTTTGAATCTGTTCAGACACTATACAGAGATCAGTTGAAAGGCGATGTTGTTGGTTTGTGGTCAATTCAAACATCAACTTGTCTCAACTAACTTGTTCACTTATGACCCTGCTTAGTTGTTGTACACACCATTTAAAGGTCACCCTCCCCTTGCATGTATCGTATTAAATACCCCCCACTCCATCCTCTTAAAATATACGTATGTCCACGAATGTAGGCCTAAAAATACAAAGGCATATCAATAATTTAATGTAGGCCTTTTGGGCCTTTGTACGTTCACATATACATACTGTATATGTATATGTATATATATATATATATATATATATATATATATATATTTACATATATATATATATATATATATATATATATATATATATATATGTATGTGTGTATATATATATATATATATAATGCGTGGTTTATATTAAATAAGAGAAAGACTAAAACATAAATGTTTATATAAATGTATACAAGTGTATATATATATATATATATGCATATTATATATACATATATAACCTATATATATATATATATACATGTATGCATATATATATATATATATATATATATATATATATATATATATAAAGTTTACTAATGTAATGCACTGTAATGGTGGCAGGGAAATCAACATTGATTATTTTATGATTAATTACGCAATTTTTACAATTTATAATAATAGTCTTACTTGGATTGATCATGTAGTGTGTAATTCTGCTCTTGATGAAATAGTTGAATCTTGTGAAATTAAATATGAATAGCTCAGACCATAAACCGATGTTTGTAAGTTTTAAAGATTTGCTACCAGTTACTCAATGATATTAATCACTATTCTTCATCTATTCCTTCTACAGTTTCCAATTGGTCAGGTGCGGATGATGCATGTGTTCTTAAATATTAATCTGTACTAAGTGAAGAGCTTAGCAAACCTTGTATTCCTAAGTGGTGTTTTGATAAAGACTTATTATCTGTCTCATCAACTATTGATGAGACAGATAATTGAATTGACAGATATTGAATTTAATCCATATAACGAAGAACATACACTATATAGGCCTAATACTGTGTTTTCAAATAAGCATATTATTGAAAAACTATAACAGTGGAATATATAATGGAATTAATTTTAATGGAATACTATTACTTATTATTATTAATACTCTATTGCTAAATGGAATTGATTATTTTTATATATATGCAATATACGAGTAAATTTTTATACTGTAACGTAAATTATGTGCATATTTACAAAATAACTTAATTCAATAAGTATAATTAACAGATATAGCCTATACAAGGTATTGTGAAAGATATAAACACACATGCACATGTGAAAAACGTATATATAGGCTATATATATATATATATATATATATATATATATATATATAAATATATATATACATGTATATATATATATATACATATATAACATTATATACAGCCTGTATATATAATATATATATAGATATATATATATATATATATATATATATATATATATATATATATATATATATATATATTCGTTATAACACAAGTTTATTATGTAGGCCTATATATATATATATATATATATATATATATATATATATCTATATATATATATATATATAGGCAAATATATTATATATAGGCCTATGTTCATAGGCCTATGTATATATAATTATAAGCATTCGATGGCTATATAGAGTTTAGAAATATGCTCGTAAATCGAACGAGTTTCTATAAATATTACCTATATATTATATTACATACATGAATATATTACCTATATTACATACATGAAATCGAAAGATTATAATGCATTGGTCTGATTTATATATATATATATATATCATATACAGGCCCCTAATTGTATATATATATATATATATATATATATATATATATATATATATATATATAATCTTTTATTCACCAATTCTTGGCAGAAAACACGCACAGATACAATTACATTGCAATACGTGACACAACAGAATACATATAAAAAAGTGCACATAAAAGTTTCACAAATTACAATTTTTCACAAACTGCGCAATAGTTCAAACAGAGCATTTTTAAAATAGCGCCATAATTTATAACGAATACTCGACAAAGAGTCATTGCTGTCTATGGCAAATATATACGACTAGGGGCCTATATATGATATTTATCATTATAATCTTTCGTTTTCATGTATGTAATATTCACACATACCTACATATTTTATGCATTTATATACATATGCATAGGCATACGTATAACAGATATATACATGTATATATATATATAAGCTATGTAGAAATATATATATATATATATATATATATATATATATATTTATGCATGCATATATATAAGCTATGTATAAATATATATATATATATATATTTCTAAATGCAAATATATTATAATCTTATATACATATTGTAAATATTGGAAGTATACTAACTATATATATATATATATATATATATATATATATATATATATATCTATATATATATATATATATCTATATATATTATACATAATATACAGGTATATATATACATATATGTATATATATATATATATATATATATATATATATATATATATGTAGGCCCGCATATGTAGGTCTATATAGGCCTATATATATATATATGTATATATATATATATATATATATATATATATATATATATATATATATATAGAGAGAGAGAGAGAGAGAGAGAAACTAGACTCTTAGCTTGTAGGCGTATTGTTAAATACTCTAAAATATTCAGACAATTTGAATTTCAACATTAACTATATTATGACAATAAAAGTCTTGACTTTTCACAACGAATATCAAGCCATTATTGGTCAGAAAACTGCATACTCTACCCGTCTCAGATGCACCAAAATTGTTTTTGGAGTAAAATTGTTGCTAACTTTTGGAATGTATTTTTATAGCTTCGTTGCAAATGTGCCAAAGCAAGACATGCCCGCTTGAATACGCTACCCGCATGACTGGTATAGAAGTTTCTAGGTAATGAGATATTCACATCTGTCTCTACTCCTCAGCCTGACCACCTAATGAAGCGTGGTGGACATGTCGGAGCAACAACTCTCTACAGATGTCGGTTCAAATCCTGCACATGCACGGCATGTGTGTCCAGATATACATATATGCATATCTACACGCATCATTTATCATATATCAACTTATATACAGATATGATATAAATAGATGAGTAAATATAGATGATAAATAGCATATATGTATACATACTGTATTCAGGGCATATATGTATATATTACATACGTATGCATATATACATACGTATACATATATATATATATATATATATATATATATATATATATTTATATGTATATATATATATATGTATATATCTATATTTATATATATATTATATATATATATAGTATATCATATATATATCTAGCTTTATGCTCAGTTTAGATATATATCTATATTACATTCGGAGGTATTATGTGCATTATATTATTATTACATATATATATATATATATATCGGTATATACATATATATATATACATATATATATATATATATATATATATATATATATATATATATGTAGCTCCTGAATAGGCCCACGTGTATGCATATTAATATATATGTGTATGCATACCTGTATGTAAATTACAATTAACAACAGGCCTAAAGTGAATAGTTACTCTTTTATTTTGTAATATCATTCCTCAATTGTAATATAATTGTACAGACGATTTTAATAACTTATTATACACAGTTTGCTACTGTGGTAGAAACTGAACGTTAAAAATAGAGTTATATTTGTACACACTTGAAATACGTCGATCTGAGCTTGTTCATTGATATGCATGCATTAGAAAAGACCCTGCATGTCATTTGGACACTGAAAATAAATTGTAAATGCGAAACTGATACAGGCCTGCATGTCGTTATAGTGGTTCTGTGTTTTCTCTGCAGAGCTGGATATGGATACCTGACATATCGTGGTGTGTTTACAAGAAAGTTTATGTAAATAAAGCAAGGCTGACAACATTTAAATTAAACTACAGGTGGCATTATTCTGTGAAACCTGAAAACATGTCCTAACCTTTCTTTTAAGCAATTACCAGAACGCATAGTCTGTATCAAGTTCTTTCTCAGGTGTAAACATATGACATAATGGCTAATGTGCATATAGTGTCATTTATAAGCCCTATATACTTTATTTACTTAATACTAAAATTTTATTATTTGTAGATTTTAACAAAGACCTTACTGCCATATTTCAGTGCCGCATGCTTCGACTAAGAAGCATCGCCGAATTTTGGAAGCATATTTAAAATATAACATCAATGTTAAGGATTTAAAGTTATAAATAAAATTACACATGTTACATAGGCCTAGGTCTAAAGTTGTGATAGACCTAAGGCCAAATCGTAAATCAGTGTAAACTTGGAAAACTCGTAGTATGATAGGATTAGACTATTAGGTCTATATTGGCCT
>CAJHZI010000261.1:105000-132500 GCA_905160935.1 Enchytraeus crypticus | reverse complement strand
TTATTCATAGGTTTAGCTATATAATCATTATTATAACTATATATTCCTCATGATAATTTTAAACATATAATCGTGATTATAGCTATATAGTCCTAGTTACAGCTATATAGTCCTAGGCCTACTCATATTTATAGTTAATGTAGGCCTATTTGTATCATTGTAATATAATCAGATTTCGAGAGCCTTCGATACTGTTGACCATCTTCATCCTCATCTTCGTTTAAATTTATCGTTATCATTTACAGTTAAGAATCTATAGACTTTTTTGATCCATTAGAATTTTTATTTGATCCATTCCCTTTTTTCCTTCCTATCGACTGACCTGATAGCTGGTTTAATCCATTATCCTTTCCACATCCTTGCATGGAGCGAGATAGCAGACTTTGAGTATGAATATGTACCTTGAACCTGCCATCCTCATGGTCATTATTAGACTGGTTGTCTGACCGTTGGATAGGCACGGTTTAGGGATTTTTATACTTTTATCTATGTAAGTGATCTCAACTTTTAGTTACACAGTGCTTGATGTTGTCAAGGGTTTGGCGTCGATAGTATTTTAATTGTTTATTTTTGTTGTTGTTGTTTCAATGAGCTGTGAAGTGAAAATATTATCTTTTGAATTCATATAGTCCTAATGCTTTTAATCTTCCGCCTTTTATTGCCATGCCTTACTCTCATTTTATTATATTTTGATTTGTTTAACTGCATTCCTGATTAGTCAAATTTAACAAAAGGCAACGATTACTAATAACCATGGAAAGCAATGGAGGAAATAACGAAAACTACAAAAACAGAAACTTAAGAAAGGAAACATTGTAAACACATGTGGTATGTCATGTGTGTAACTATACGGAATAAAAAAGTATTGCTATAATTATATAGGCCTAATTATAAATATATACAAAATAAGTAACAAAATGAAACGTAGGCCTAAACATGCAATGACTACAACATATAAATATAGTTTTCTCTGTTATATGAAATTTAGAGATAAAATAATAGAATCTATAAGTAGAAAAGAAAACAAAAGAAAAAGCTTCTTTATGAATGTAACGTTCAGATTCAGCGAAGTCTATTATTTAATTATAATAAGTCATGCCATACACACTCCTACCTATCTCACCTCGTTTCATCTGCAATAAAGTTATGCGGTCTGAGCTTTAGTACTGTACTGTATATATAAAACATCGAGCTTTAGTTCTGTATAAAATAACATCGAAAAATCGTGGTTAAAAAATTATTTTTTGGGTTTCGTCAGGCAACTATTTTTCTAAATTAAATCGCTTGTCTCTCTCTCACACTCACTGTCAATGTATTTGTCTTTCTATCACCCTCTTTTCACTGTCTCTGTCTCTATCTCTCTTTCTTGCTCTCTCTGTCTCTCAATCTATTTGCTTTTTATCACCTTCTTTGTTTCTCTCTCTCTGTCTTTGTCTGTCTCTGTCTTTGTCTCTGTCTCTCTCTCTCTCTCTCCCTCCCCATGTCTCTCCGGGTCTTGTCTCTTTAAAGACCGGACATGCAGTAGAACTGAAGACAGAGATCAGATCAATAAATCATCATCCAGTCACCAGGCGGCCTTTGAATGAACATCAAAGAATACACAGTGCACCATGGCCAGATAGATATGTTCATCAAACCCCCTCCCCCTCACTTCTACAAAATGTTCTCCCTCTTTTAGATGACGTCATCATAGATGCATGAAATAGACGCCTATTTCCATTTAATTTATTAATTAGTTTTTATTAATTAATTAAATAAAATTGATGTTTTATAATATCCAGTAGTCAAAGTGGGAATTGAATAATTATAATGATATTAATAAAAGTTTAACGTCTGTTTCCACATACAAGGACGATGTCAGAGACGTCCCCCATCACATGTCACTACTAATCGTTTCACCCCAAACGATAATCGATTCACCCCAAACGATAATCGATTCACCTCAAACGATTAAGAGCTAGGGAAATGGTGAGAATTTTTGGGACCCTCCTGTAATGTATTTATTTGTCTCCTAGTATCTAGTATGGTCCCCCAGCAGGGGAATGCACCTAAAAAAATGAGAGCTATGGGAAAGCAGTTCTCTGTGCCCCCCACCAACTTTAACCACTGATAATAACAATAACAATATTTGTGTAGGCCTAATTTCTCTTAAATTTAGCAAGTAATTATTGAAATACATTATCTGTAGTAACACTTGTGCTTTACACAAAATACGTAGAACTACTACTACTGATAGAATAGACAAATTATTAATTATGTGCTGATTGTGATTTTGACTGAAATATTTATTCTGATATGAATTCATGCTGTATATTACTTTGGACTTTTTGTAACTTTTATGTAGTATTGTAGTAGCGTGTGATTCTGAAATAAATTTAAACTCTCTTAGAAGTAGATATAATACGAAGATATCTCCTAAGAGCTCTTAGATTATTCAGAGCTGACCAGGGAGTAGAGCGAGGTCATGTGATGCTTGGGTTCATTACACACGGGTCAATAGCCCCGTCCATCCTCTCTATCTCTATCAGTAATGAGCACAATGAAAGTTATATGTTTATTTTATTGCAGTAGCTATAACGCTCTAAAGCCCAAATCTATAGTCCAAATCTATAGTCCAAATCTATAGTCCAAATCTGTAGTTCAAATCTGTAGTCCAAATCTGTAGGCCTACACTTAATTAAATTTATTTATTGTACCAATTTCTAAATATTTTAAAAAAATTTACAGGATAACTATTTTACACTAGGTTACTTAAATATATCGATTTTTGAAATTGCTAAGGTTATATAGAACAACGTAAATATTAGTAATGAAGTAATATTTAGATAAAGGTAATGGAATTAGATGGAGAAATAGCGGGCAGTTCTAAAAACACAACGGCGACACTTGCGAATTAAGTTGTTGATGAATACAAATCAAAGAAATAGACATTATAGATCTGAGATCCTACGACTAATCTGCATATCGTACAAGAATACACTGTGGACTCGCCTATAAGTCCCTTGGGAATTATATATGAGATTTGGTTGAGTGGGTTAGGATTTGAATGTAAGATCACGTTGAGTTAAGATTTCCCTTAAGACTTCCACAAAACAAAGCAAGAGAGAGAGAGAGAGAGAGAGAGAGAGAGAAAACAAATCAGAGAGAGAATTATAGAGATAGAAAGAGTCACGAAGAAAAAGTGATATAATAAAATAATCTAAGAATTGCATATAGTCTACTTAAATAATTTAATATCAATTAATAGATAATGAGGATATTAGTAGGCCAAAAGAGGCCGAAAAGAAAAAATTAAGCGTCGACTGAAAATTGAGAGTCTTACAGCAACCCCGTTAGGGCCTAAACAGGTTCAGAAAGTTAAATAGTTTTCTGCGTGGCATTTGTACACTTTAATGGCTAATTGTACATGTACGAGATATAATTTTAGTCGCTGCTTTTACACTCTGCTTTTACTAATTGAACTACCGCTATATGTTAGTGCCGTCACGGCCTTTATTACCGATCACACATATGGTTGAACTTTCAGTCTGCAAGCACATATGTTTGTCAGAATTGTATATGATGTGATGAATAAATAAGTAAATAAACATCAAATTGTCAACTTCGATGCGCTTTGAAGTGCCTAACTACCTGTGGATCTAGACCAATTGCCTTAGCTGTTGATCTCGCTAGCACTTCACGTTCTCATTATATTTATTTCTGTATGGCAAATATTAATTATGCCGAAATTTTTATCAAACTAGGGGCCTAATAATAGGCTCTCAAACAATTTTTAATTATATATATATATATATTAAGTAGGCCTATACATGTACAAAATATAATAATTATAAAAGATATACATATATATATATATATATATATATATATATATATATATATATATATATGTATATATAGGTTACGTATATATATATATACCGTTCTATAAATTAACACATATATATATATATATATATATATATACATAGGCTATAAATTATAAATAAATTAATAATTTGGGCGTACCTGCATTGTTTATAGGCCTGCAAGCCTTAAATTAAATACACATTCTTTATACATACATGTAGATATACTATAATATACAAGCCTATACATAGGCCTATATATACATAGATAGGCTTATATACAGTATATTGGCACATGTATATATATATGTATATATACTTGTATATATATATATATTTATATATATACAGTATATATATATATATATATATACATGTATATATATATATATATATATATATATATATATATATATATACATATATAGGCCTATTGAACGAGAGGTTAATAAGCGGGCCTAAAAGAATTTAAATATGAAATGACAACGTCTCTGTGAAAGAAACAAGGAAATATAGGCTACATGATATGTGCACGCTAAAAACCTCGTATAATGACGCTCGTTTTCTAGTCTTCGTCTGAAACTCTAGCGTAGTAGATACTGAAACTATTCAATATTATAGGTCTATGTTGATAACTCTGCATGTTATGAACAGTGATTTGAGGCCTTTAACACTGTAGGCCTAGTGAATATTGCAGTAGTGGATGGCAAAACAACTAAATTCGGAAATACAATTATGTATCTAACATGCATGCAAAACTTACAGACTATTACTGTGCACACATGAAGGAATCTTCAATCATTTATAGTCTATAATAAAAGAATCGTTTTCAATTTGGTTATTTTCAAGGCATATTAAATAAAAACGTAGAGCAAGAGACTACCATTTTTCATCAAATAATCTACATTTGCCAAAATGTTTGAACCTGTTTCAGTGTCAAGAAGTCGAAGGCTTATATTGAGATATCGACATATTAAAAGCTTATTGATTTATAGACAATGTTGTCCCATACGAGCGGTCTACAACTCGACACTCTACAAATTATCGGCACTCGTAAGTGCCCTTAGCTCATCGTTTTATTCAAAACTGTATTTTTAGATTTTTGCAGAGAGTGGTGATTATTTTAGTTAAATTGTTTTCTTACACAATCGCAAAATTGTTTTCGGAAAATAATACTTAATGCACTATTTTCTATACTGTTTTATTTGATTACATATTAACATCTGTTATAGGCCTTATATATATATACTGTATACATATACTGTATATATATATATATATATATATATATATATATATATATAAATACAGTATATATATATATAGTATATATATATATATATATTATATATATATATATCTATATATCTATACTGCCAAATTTCACTCGCACATTGTCAACTATAAAATTTCAATATTTGGCCTTATAATTATATATATATATATAGATTATATATATGATATATATATATTATCCTATGACTGGAGCCAGTGGCGAAGTCGGTAAGTTACTCGACCGCGGATCAGTAGGTGTGGGTTCAAATCCTGGGCTCGCCCGTCACTGACATCGCTTTCGAGTGAGGAAACTGACGTTAACCTTAGCTTTACCAGCTTTTATATATATATATATATATATATATATATATATATATATAAATTCAAGGCTTGTAGTGAAATGTATGCAAATTTTGTAAATATATACGTGTCACATTTTATGCATGCAGACACCTAGCCTACGTGCATGATATGATTACACAATTATTCTGTAATATGAATATACCGTACTCTAATATTCATTCTTTCACTTTAATTAGCAGGAGATAAAGGTTTTATCATTTAGGCAGATTTTCCTTTGCATCCTAAAGTAGTCATTATAATTTGAAATTTGTGGTGTTTTCTTTGCCTTACTGTCTGTCTAAATATTTTGAATCTATAATTAATTTGTCGGTATATTGTAAATATTCGAACCTAATGTCTCTCTCTCTCTCTCTCTCGCTCTCTCTCTCTATCCCTCTTTCAGTTTCTCTCAGTCTCTCTCTCTCTCTCTCTCTCTATCTCTCTCAGTCTCTTTCAGTCTCTCTCTTTCTCTTCTTCTCACTCTCTCTCTCTCTCTCTCTCTCTCTCTCTCTCTCTGTCTCCTTCTCTCCCTCTCTCAGTCTCTTTCAGTGTCCTCTACTTTCTATTTACTCTTTCCATCAACCTTTCTCACTTCCAGTGACAACTCGGCCTAACCTCGTGGAATTACTACGTCAGAAATATTTTTGACACTCCGTCAGCCCATCCTTCCTCCTCCAGGTCTCTCCAGGTCCATGGACTTGAGGGGTGATGAGTGTGACTAGGGTCTGACCCAGTGAGGGGTCCGCGGATCTAGTATCCAGATTCCAACTGGTATAGCGTGGATTTTAAATTGTAGGAGGAAAGGTAGACTAATTAGCGCCTGTTTGTGTAGAGTCTGCAAGAGACGTCCCTGACATTGCCTTCTAGCGAGGATCCAGACGAACAATCGGACGTTAAATTCTTATTGATTATTGATTGATTGATTAATTCATTTAATGTCCTACAAATAAAGGCTAAATTCCCAAGTTTAATGGCAACCTTTTTAACGTCGGCATCGTTTCTCGGTAGCATGCCAGAGACGATGGGAACACGGGATTTGATCCAAGTACCTTCTGATTCACGATCTGGTATCTTACCATCACGCTATAGTTTTTACTCAAATACTTTAACAGTTTAATTTTTGAAGGCTAAACATCGCAATTAACTTGGAATCACTAAATTCTAATTGATCAGTGAGACTCTATCACATAAGTTTATTATTATATGAACATGTTCTTATCCATTGATAGTTATCTCCCTGATATTCAGCTAAAAATTGAAACTTTATTTTGTATTTAAAAGAGAAAAGCTATCCCTGTAGGTTTTTGGGGCTTATTGGGTTAGGAGTTCTTTTACTGGTCCTTACAGTTCACTCCACGTATATCCAAGGGTCGAGCCCACCACGTGGAAGTCCCATGAAGTCCCAGACTGGACTGAAGCGTGACGACATTGACTAGCACGTCCGTGAGGAGTCCAAGTCCATCAGGATCCGGGGATATGAAGATCCGTCCCACAGAATTATATTAGTTTTTTTTAAGATGGAGGAAGGTATTACTAAAAATGTAACTGAAATTACTAGAAATATCAAGCCATAGATAGGCTGCATACCTTTCTTTCAATATTCAGTTTAGCATTTTTGATCTAGCATTTCATTTATTAATATTCTTCTTGAATTGGAATGGTTAATGACGCTCATATAGGCCTATATGTACATTTATTTGTATATACAACAAGCTATATATTTAAAGGTTTTTAATTCATGTGGGCCTATTAGAGCCTATAATTTCAGTTTAGTATAGCAATTACAATACATATAGACTAGCACATTAATTATTTATTTTAATTTTTCCTAATTGTGGAAGCAATCATGTTACACTTATAGTACTAATTGATATTATTATCCATACAATTTTTATACTTAATATTAATATAGGCCAACAAGTATTCAATAATAATTACTAGGGCCTATTTATATCAATACTTCATTACGACTTTTTATTATTACCATTTCAAATACCGTAGTACTATTAGCTGGAACCAGTGGCAATGTCGATAAGGTACTTGACTGCGGATCAGTATATGCGGGCTTCAATTCCTGAGCTCTCCCGTCACTGACATCGCTTTCGAGTGAGGAAACTGACGTTAACATTAGCTTTAATTTATTATCACTGCAGTCTCACGACATAGAAAATTCTATTTGGTTCCACTCCCTGACACCTCCACCATTCCTCCCCCCGTGATGTACCTAGGCCCCGGTGACACATCGAATTGGCGGCTTATATGACGCCTTGTCATGGCGGCTGAAAGCCTTGGACGGGTTAACCTAATCAATTTAATTCGCCTTCGTGTATTTATGCAAGTGTGAGGAAATGAAATGAAGGGAGAGAGCGGAAGAGATGGAGTGGAGAATGGACACGGAGTGATATGGAAGCAGACAATGACTAATAGAGAGAGAGAGAGAAAGAGAGAGAGAGAGAGAGAGAGAGAACTGTAGGCCTACACAATTATAGCAAAAAGGAAATGAAAGTCTTAGTCGTAATATATTAGCCTGCTTGATATTAATTGTATATTTGTAATTGTTTTATATTACTGTTCGAATTTTCTCTCATCATTTTCACATTTTTAATTTTTTTAGTCCCTATATATTACATTAAATATTTGTTAGCCTGTACGGGCCTAGTTTTATACAGTATGCATGTAAATGTATATATATATATATATATATATATATATATATATATATATACATATATACATACATACAACTTATACATACATATAACTGCTGCTACTGAAAATCAGTGCCGTGGCAGCTAATTTATATATATATATTATATATATATATATATATATATATATATATATATATGCATGTATATATGTATATATGTATATACTGTATGTAAGCTTATATATGCATATATATATATATATATATATATATATATATATAAATTAGCTGTCACGGCACTGATTTCAGTAGCAGCAGTTGTCTCTGTGCACACTGCTGCAAATGCTGCTGCTACAGCTGCTGACATAGCAGCTGTAGCAGCAGCAGCTGCAGAAGCGTCAGCTGTCACGTCAGTCATGCAGGAGGAATCATGGAGATTGTGGGCATAATACAGAAAGCTATGCACTCGCTTCCAGTTGTCTGGATATTTTAGAGTGACATGAATATTTGGCAAGAGGAGGAAAGAGGAGAGGGTAACGTGATGTGATAGGTGTGGAGTATCATTTGGGGGAAGGAAGGGGTGAGTTTTGAGGGGGTGAAGCGGAAATGTGCTCTAATGCGCTAGAGAGATGAGCGACCATTCAAGCATACTAATGAATAACACCGTGTTAAAAGTATACATTCGTCTGAGGCACCATGAAACCAAATATACTTCGAATTTTTAGTTATGATTCACAGATAACACGCCAGACGTCTATCTAACTTAGACATCGTCTGAGTATTCACCCATTATGTAGGCTATGCATTGCCTTAAATTAACTTACGAATGGACAGATAATTAGTTTACAAAATACAACTCTAAAATTAGTTTACAAAAAAGCAATATTGCAAATGTGTGTGAACGTGCAGCAATATTACACTAATTTGCCATCTTGAACTTCATTTCCAGCATTAATTTTAAGAGATGAGTCGTCTCTAAGTCTCAGATTTTTGAGACTTAATTTCTTAACTCAGAAAATTCAACAATATTTGTGTGTATTTAACAATATTTGTGTCTTTCGTATTAGTCAAAAAATAGTGTTAGCTAATTTTATTAGTTTCATATTCTTTACGAAATACGAAAGATACGGACAAAACTGGAACGTAGGGGAGATTTGACTGAATGATTTAATTAAAATTGATTTTTTAATGAATTGAATAATTAATTTTAAAAGTATAAACGTTCACTGCATGTGATCATTATGATAACCGAAATGTATTTAATGCTGGTATTAAATCAATAGATGAGAGTAGGCCCTAAAATAACATTAAATTATTTTTCCGTTTGAACTTAATCCTACATTGATGAAAGTACAAAACATATCTGTCTTTGTTATTATAATCGGATATGATGATGATGATGATAATAATAATAATAATAATAATAATAATAATAATAATTTTCAGTGCCATTTCAGGTGACCTACGGGAAAAAGCCTTTCTATGGCAGCGCCTATCTATAGCACTCCAGCGTTTTAATGCTGTATGCATTCGTGGCACATTGGCAAATGCGGCCTCCCAGAGCGTAGAGGAACTATTTTAAATATTTGTCATCTTTCTTTTAATTAAATAAAGTCTCTCTTTTATCTTATATTTTAGCCCAGGGCCTTATACAGCCCAGGGCAATTTTAAAAATAATAATAATAATGATAATAAAGGTTTAGCGTCCATTTTCTCATCCAAAGATGATGTCAGAGACGTCCCCATAACACACATCACTACAAATCAATTCACCTAAATCAATCTGCAAAAGAAATTTGCTGAGGAGAATGTGCTAATTATATGCAAAGTGCTAATTATAAATGTGGAATTATATAATTATAAAATAATAATAATTTGCGGAAATAAATTATAATATGTGGAAATAAATAATAATATGTGGAAAAAAGTAATAATATGTGGAAATGTGATAATTATCTAGCAGTGCAAACCAAAATTAATTTATGTTGGCCTATTTGGGTATCTACATAACATAGATCTTTTATACTTCATAAACCGAATTTCAGGTCCTTATCCCGGCTAATTTTAATCCGCGCAGGACCCTTCTCCCACCGGATATATTCCCGGATCCCTCTGTGTCGGATACGTCCATATTCCCCTGGATATGACTGGAGAGCGACGGAGCGTATCGTATTGAGCTGGCGTCACTGCTCCAGAGCTCTAAGATATGCATCTCTATAGTATCCCGCACACTACGCCTCTGCCTCATCTCCGTATCCATGTCTCAGAGACTGCATGACAGAAGAGATTTCGTAATTATATGAGTTCATTTCATAGAGCATCCGTGCGTGCTGGCTATAGAGAAGATTAAATCCTGGCGGATTGATATACGTAGTACGTAAGCCTACTGATCAATAGAGTTAGCTTATCGGTTCGGTCTATGATTAAAATGATCAGATTTTTAGGAAAGCCATTACCTATAGTGTAATGTTATTAAAGTTATACTGGTTTTTGGTGAAACTGCCGGATAGCAAAATTTCGATCTATTTTATATTTTTGTATTTTGGGTAGTTTATGAGTTGAGCAGTTCCTGAATGCAATGGAGTGAATTCTATTCTACACTAGATGCAGAAAGGAGTTGACATTTTTACTGTCTGACTACTGGATTCTTTACTTCATCTCAGAGCCACTATAGTAAAGTTATTAAATGCTTTATTGTACTTCTACAGTTCCTTATACTTAACAGTTAATAATACGGTTGAAATCTCCTTTAACTAATGACCTTCTTTAATTTTATTTATTTGTATGAAATCTCGCCGTTTCCTTTTAAACCTAACATTTAAAACGGTATCATATTGAGACAATTAATCAACTGAATTTAGAAAGAAATAGGCGGCTACGCTAAGAGAGTTTCTTTATAAACTTACCTATCTTTTTTATCTTTCTGTATCTCTCTCTCTCTCTCACTTTCTTACTTTTCTTCTTTCTCTCTCTCTCTCTCTCTCTCTCTCCTATCTCTCTCTATCTATCTCTCTCCCTCTCTCTTTATAAATTAACTACAGTATAGAGATTAGAGCAAACATTAAAACAAAGAATGATATTCTGAGAGAAAGTGAGAGAGAAAGAGAGAGAGAGAGAGAGAGAGAGAGAGAGAGAGGATCATTGAAAGAATTACAGAAAGGATGAGAGAAATTATAATAATGAGAGACAGAGACAAAAGAGACTTCGAGAATACCCGAGAGAGAAACTGAAATGAATGTTAATGAAACACTAAATTTTATAATTTTATCTCTTAGTTATCTTTTTTTTCTCTCTCTTTCTCTCTCTCTCTCTTTCTCTCTCTATCAATCTAGCCTATCTCTATCTCTCCATCTCCCCCTCTCTCTAATTAATATAGCTAATTAATTTAGTAAAATATATTACGATAACTCTTAGAAGATATTGTGCCAGTTTGGAAAAACTTAGGATAAGTTGGATAACAGGGTTAATCTTCATATTGATGAAAAGAAAATGTTTGCCTTTTGTTTCGGGCCGTCTAATTGCAAGGGACACCTTCCAGAAAATCGACAAACTGAAAGATTGAAATAGTAAATTGTCATCAATTGTCTGCTACCATGTGTCAAAATTATCATATATAGTGCTGCGTTTCGTTTATGAATATTCAAAAAATATTTGACCCGCTTGCCTTGGATCTTGGACTTGCACTGTTTTGATCTCACTTTCTCTTGTGGTGGTCTCTGTGTACTCAGTCGTCATCTTGTGGTGCTTTGGCGCCTGTTTGTGTAGAGTCTGCACGAGACGTCCTTGACATCGCCTTATAGCAATGAAGCGAACGTTAAATTCTTATTGATTGATTGTTTGATTCATAGACGATAGCATTTAGATAAATTCATGTATGATTTTAATTTACTGTAATGAAATATATTAACTTGCTTTCAAATTTTCTAAATCTCCACTATATTTATTTGGAATATAGGAAATGAGATGCCATCTAATAAGATTACTAAGAAAGAGTTGGAAAGAGAGAGAGAGACACAGAGAGAGAGAGAGAGAGAGAGAGAGATAAAGAGCGAGATAGAAAGCGAGAAAGAGAAAGAGAGGAGAAAAAGAGTGAGATGGAATCTCATTTACAGAAGTCTTGTATGAAATCAGCCATGCGTTAAACGCTTTGATAAATGAGCAGATCTGTAAGATAGTCTATAGAGTAATATAGTAGTACTACGGCTAGTACACAGCAGGACAAATAGCGATACTGAAACAGACGTGGAATTTGATTGGCACGCTTCCTTGGCTGATCGGTTGTGTGCTTACCTGCTGACCTGCTACGTCGAAAATACGGAGGTACGTGTTCAATTCCACGTCAAATCTCTCTAAGTATCGGTCTGGAATCTCAAAATTGTTAATATAAAGCTAATGTGAACGTTTCCTCACTCGAAAACGATATCAGTGACGGGCGAGCCCATGATTTGAACCCCACACCTACTGATCATTAGTATTAAGCATTCATAAGTGTCCAACGTATTCAAATTCATGAAAGTGTTTAATATTTTAATTTCTCTATAATTCTGGAGTCAGGTGGATAGTGTTACTATACAGCCCATTCTATTCGTGAGATAGAGAAATGATGTAGAATGTTGTACGTATAAGTACCAACCGCACCAGCATCCCGTGAGGACATGAAGTTTCTATTGTTTAATATGCTCAACACTGCAAGAGTGTAAAAGCAACAACAACATATAATATACAATTACAGTTCTACTGTTGTCCATTACAACATTGAGCACTCCGAAACTAAATCCAACCTATGAGCAGAGTATGGGTGATCAAGAAACGGTGGGGACCAAAGTTCGGGTGTTTAGTCCACGGAAGGGTACTTCTATTTGCGGAAAGGAGGTTTACGTGTTGGTCTCAGTTAAGTTGTAACTGAATTTATCAACGCTGACATAAATTTTAAAACAGTATTTCAAGTTAAGAAGTCTGTGAAATACAAAGTTATTCATTAGTGACAGTGACGCTAAAGCACTAAACTTCGTTATAACTTGAAAGCAGAAACTAATAATATGAATTTATTTTTTAGATAGCATATCCAAAATCTTTAAAGATTTACGTTATTAAAGGAGAAAAGACAGTAAAATTATAATAAAATCATGAATTTGTATCTTATACAGATTTTTAATTTAATTTTGAGAACTAGACGGATATTCTATTTCTAGCACCTGATATATAAGTGAATAAATTTTATGAATTCTGAACAAGACTTTAAATGAATAAGTTTTGACTTTTCAAAGGTGACTATGCAGAGTCGACAAACTTTTTCCTGTCACTATTAGTAAATAATGGACAAGTAGGGCCTGTGTAAGGCACTTCGATTTTGAGAGAGACTCCTACTGGAAGCCCTTTAGAGTCTTGATCCAAGATGTTCAGTACTGTACACAACACATAGAACTACCTAACTTCCTTTTCTCTCTCTTAGTGCACTGCCTACTGGCAGGTCCATGACTCCATGGTATATAATGCCATCACTCTTCTCTGTCTTCCGCTTTCCTCTTTATGTCCACACATGAGTGGGTCTTTAAATCATCTAACATACCTAATCTCGGCCTACCCCTGCCTCTTTTTCTTCCATTCTACCTTCAATGACCCCTCACAAATAGACCTAAGGCCTATTAATAATAGGTCTATTATTAATAGACCTTCCTTTTAGCGTGCCGTTGATCACTATTTGAGGTCGAAAAGGAGGGGTCTAGATAGGAAATGAAACATTAAGGTCGGATATCCATCACCCTGACACCACCAAGTGTAAACAACTAGGTTTTCATTCGCCCCTTGGAAGAGAAAACCCACGTGGCAACGCAGTCTCGAACTCGTGACCTCTCGTTCAAGAGTCAAGCTCTCTACCAATGCACCACGAGGCGTTCCCCTATAGTATATAGGACTACCTAGAACTATATAGAACTACCTAGAAATTAGCTAAACCACGATAGCCTGCTTCCAGTGTGGTCACAATGCAACCTATCTTGTGAGTAGGCTATAAATTACAGCACAAAACCTGACCGACGCCGCGCAGGCAGATGCGGCGGTAACTCGGCTAATGAGAGCGTATCGATGCGCGGGGCCCAGGGCGGGGGTCTAAGGGGCGGGAGCGGGGGGGGGGCAGGTTTCCTTAGATCTCTATCAGCGCCTATATAGAGTGCGGTGCGGTACAGCGAGACCGACAGGCAGTTAATATTTACAGTCTGTATGGAAACCTCGTGAATCCACGGCATCGCTGTTTTGTAATGCATCGAATTTAGAAAGTTAATTCAAGTGCTTGTAATGTTTAATTGAAGTGCTTGTAATAGTTACGTCAAGTGCTTGCAATAGTTATTTCAAGTGCTTGTAATAGGTAATTAAAATGCGTATAATAGTTAATACAAGTACTTGTAATGTACTTGTAATAGTTAATACTCGTGTTTGTAAACAATAAGTGTAGTTACTTGTGGCGCTGTAAATGCTGGAGTAATAGAGATAAGCTGATGAGATAGACCGGTGGCTTGTTGGTAAGTTGTTCGACAGTGGGTCAGTAGATGCATGGCTCAAATCGAGGGCGCTCGCAGTCACTGGCTCGCTATCGAGAAGGAAACTGACGGTAAAGTTGGCTTGGCTTAGCTTAGATAGATATAGCGTTCCCAGTGTAGTGTCCATAACACTGACGAACGAATAGACGAACCTTAAACTGAACGCTTTTTAGGGGCGATTGTAGAAGAAACGAGGAAGGCAATTAAAAACCACCTCAGAAGTTATATTATTTTCATTATCTAGGCTACATTAATTCCTAGTCTTTTGCGGAATTGGACTAGCGCAGTCAATTGAGTGCTATTTAGGGAACGAGAGAGCAGTATGTGAGTAGGAATATGTATCCAGGATTTACCATTTGGTAAAATACCAGAAAGAGAGAATGTTGTTTTAGAGGGTTATATTTAATGCTGTAATGGCAAACATGTACAGTTGTACATGTAGATAGTTGTTGCGTTGTAAATGCTCTAATAGTGTAATTTAATGAGTTATTAATGTAATAATCACATTGCATCCAACGTGTATATTATCGCATGTAGAATTGTCCATGCGGTGGTGTTACAAGATCAATGAAGTCATTAAAGCTTACATGCATTTTATGCCGACAACTTTAGCTTGGCGAATATAGGCCTTTGCTTGTTAGAATTATGCTATGCATGCGTAAGTATGAAAGCAGCATTAGGTACATTGCACTGAGGATTAGCCTAATGTAAGCCTGAAAATTTACATGTAACCCATCTCTTGCTATTCTCGCAGATGGCCAAACTGAAGATAAATGCTTGCTGTACATTTTATCGTACATCTCTGCATAGTTTAACCATTTAAATGCATAAAATATCTATTTTTATACTAAACTACAATACTAGTGTATAATGGCCTCATTACTGATAGGCATGCTATAAGATCTAATAATTATAATGGACTAATTCAATAAGTTTATTGGCATAGCTTTATAAAGTTTATTTTAATATTCCAATTCCCGGATTAGAATTTTACAAAACGTTATGAACGTTTCTACTAAGTCATACAGAAAGCTTCATTGCAATGCTTTATAAAGCTGAACAGTCGATCTGTGGGAGATCTAGATCAGTTAGTCTCGAGGTTATTGATTCTTTTTCAAACCAGATTAACAGAAGAGCCTTGATTGTCCCATATATATGACATACTGCTATATTATCTAATATATTATAAATATCTCACAATAGTGCCACTTGCCCATGCCTTCTATATAACTTTCATTTGCATATAAATTGCGTATGTCATGAATAAATAATTTGATAGAGTTATGAAATAGAATTATGTACAAATTAACATAGAAAATGTAATGCATATATATATATATATATATATATATATATATATATATATATATATATATGGGGCCTATATATATATATATTATAAATTTATTATGAATAATAATGTAGGCCCCTAATGCATAGATGACATATAAATTTATGTCATCTACGTTTGTCATCGACATATCTAATATATGTTATATGTTATTGTACTGTATATACACAATATACACATGTATATTTAGAAGTATATATACATGCATATATAAATACCTTTATAGGCCCCTATATGATTGTAGGCTGTGCAGGCCTACCTGTAATTAAGTTTATACATACAAAGTAGGCCTACATATAATAGGCCTATATACATGTATATAATGTAAATTCATATCATACTGGAATAATAATGAAGTTTTCTTCTATTTTGAATTATATATATATATATATATATATATATATATATATATATGTATGTATATACATACATAAATATATACATAATTAGGCCTATATAATTATACATATATATTTATTTACATGTATATAAATATTCTATTTATTATGCAGTATATATATGTATATATAAACATATATACATGTATGTATGTATGTATGTATATATATATATATATATATATATATATATATATATATATATATACAGACTGAGGAAAAACCCTAGAGAAATCTCAATTTTCGTTTATTTGTTTTGTTTATGTACTTTAATTTTATTTTCACTATGTATTTGCATTTTGCTTCTTTGATTTTGTTTTCTGCAATGAATGTGTGTTGTTTGCCCAAGTGGCGAAATATATATATATATATATATATATATATATATATATACATGTATATAGTAATGCATATATGCATATATATATATATATATATATCTACATGTATATACATATATATACATGGCCTATATACATGTTGGCCCTAAACATATTATAAATATATGTATTACTTTATATATATGCATGTATATATATATATATATATATATATATATATATACACACATATATATAGACCTATATATAAATTATATATATTTACTTATATAGGCCTACATGAACAAATATAGGGCTAGGCCTATTTATCTACAGTATATACATAAATCTCTAAATTCATGAACACTCATATGAATGTTTTTGCAGATTCGTGATTGCGGGGAGGACAATTTCCATATAAAGCATTAGGCCTACACATTGCGGCTTGATATTGGTGACGGCCATGTCTTCTTAAGGATGCTCTGATACAATTATTGACTTTACTATTCAACGGTTCGCATAGAAAGAATCAGAAAGGATATTTTCGGGCAAAGTTCACTGGCTGAGGTAGGTTTGTTAATTCTAGCGCTTTCGTTGTAATTAGGATTATTAAATTAAATATTAGAATGGGTCTCCATTAAGAAGGACAAGAAAATAGGGGATTGACTGATGATATGATCGGGGACAGAGAGAAATGGAGAAAGCCTATTCGTATGCCGATCCTGGTTAAACTGGGATTTAAGAAGAAGATGATGATATGGTGATTAGAATGCTTCTGTGAGTAGACTTCGGTCTCAGCATGATAAAACAGATGTGGTGATGATGACAAGGAGTTGAAATAGTCAGTGATAATTATATTAAATTGATATTTTCAGAAACTTATATTACAATTACTTTTGTATTGTTTAACTCAAGGTGTAGCCTATCTAACATGGTAGACCTGGAGTTTCAGGTAAAATTAATCGAGAAGAGGGAAAGTTGGCGACGTATCAAGCTTGAGTAGCTGAAGCTCTGAAAAATAACGAATAGTTTAATCAAACAGAAGAATTCAATAATAGCTCTGCCGGATTTGCACCTGGAATTTAAGGAGAATAGGGTTTTGATTGAAGATTGATTGACATGTTCGGTTATTAATAATGGTACATTTCGTGACGATATGATTTATGGATAACGATCTATCATTTTATTCCTGTCTGTATCCATCATACTATCGTGATCTTTAGATTTCAATAATTACTGTCTGTATCTTAGCTTAACTTTACATGTATTAGTTACTGCTTTTGGCCAGCTTTTACATGTCATTAGAAATCCTCCATGTCTCCCTCTCGCGGTCTATTCCATCTCGAGCGGTGTCTCTTTTTCCTACTCTCTATCTCTCTTTGTCTCTCTCGGACCAATACTTCCATAGAGATCAATATTATTACAACGTCTTATTTTAGTCCAGCCTCCTTCCAATCTCCCTCCTCCATCCAGACTGCTCTAATCCAGTGTTCGGCTTCTCTTCATCTTCCAGCTACTTCAATTTATCTCTTCCGTCTAATAGAGTCGTCCGCTTAATGCTGGCTCTTCATAATAGAGGTCTTCATAATAGAGGTCTTCATAATAGGGGTCTTCATAATAGAGATCTTCATAATAAAGGTCTTCATAATAGAGGTCTTCATAACAGAGGTCTTTACAATAGTGGTCTTCATAATAGAGGCGTTCATAATAGAGTTCTTCATAATAGGGGTCTTCATATAGAGGTCTTCATAATAGGGGCCTTCATATAGAGGTCTTCATTATAAAGGTCTTCATAATAAAGGTCTTCATTTTAGAGGTCTTTGTAAATAGAGGTCTTTATAATAGAGGTCTTTATAGTAGAGGTATTCATAGTAGAGGTCTTCATAGTAGAGGTCTTCATAATAGACCTCTACTATGAAGACCAGATAATTGGAATAGCTTTGTTTGCATATTATGACCAATCAGAGCAAAATGCATTGTCTTCGATCCACAAATTCCTACTAAGCTTGATTAGACTCAGCTATGTGGGAAGTCATCCGCAATGAATCTCCGTCTCCTTGACTCTTCCCTCTCCTTTCCTCATTGTCTCTCTTCTTACATTCCTCTTATCCTTTTTGTTTTTCTTCCTTCTTTTCTTCCAAGTCTGTTTCAAATCCGTAGGGTCTATTCTACTTCCCGGTTTAATTGAACACGTCTCGTCTAGGCTACTCCAGTTCTGGAATTACTGGCCTGCATATCAAATCACAATTATTACAAGGATTACTGTACTTGAAAGAGATTTTCTTGATATTTGTACTTTTGCGTTTTTGTCTTTTCTAGATGTATATCGCAATTTGTGTTGTCTCTATCTGTCTCTATATCTCCCTATATTTTCTCTCTATTCTCTCTTTATATCTCTTTAATTTACTTTCACTAAATATAATTCTTTTATTAATTCACTCCTATGCGCTATATATTTTTGTTGTATAGTCCACGCTAAGTTCAAAATTTTATGCTCCAATATTATAGCAGAATATTATATCGCACATATTAGGCCTACTTTATTGCTGGAGTGTGGTGAGATATTTTACCTTTGAAGTAATGTTGCTATACATGTAAGCCCTATATATATATATTTATTATATATATATATATATATATATATATATATATATATATATATGTATATATATATATATATATATATATATATATATATATATATATATATATATATATATAGGGCATGTACGAAATATTTACTAAATTGCGATTTGGTATAGCTATGCTGCAACCAATTTATGCAAGCTTTCAATTGCTATGAATTTATAATAATGATACTGAGTATTAGTCACTTGTTTTTGCCTGATGGCTCACAGCTGGTGCATGGAGGAGTTGTGTGCGCAAATTTCCACCTGCTACTTTCTTCTATCAGAGTTTCTAAACCTATTTAATTTCTGTGAAACCACGTCAATTTAGAATCATATACTGACTAGTTCCCTTACTGCACTGCCTACTGGCAGGTCCATGGTATATAGCGCTTCCACTTTTCTCTGTCATCCGCTTTCCTCTACATTTCCACATATGAGTGGGTCATTAAATCACCAAACATACCTAATCTCGGCCTAACCCTGCCTCTTTTTCTCTTTCTCTCTTTCTCTCACTGATTAGTTACTGATAGTGAAATCGTTTCATTCTAGAACACCTAATAAATTTATGATTTTTCCATTACGGTGCTTCTCAAACACACGATATTCTCTGATACTTGTTTACTTTTCAATTGGTTACATGTGTAGTACAAATTTATATAAAATATTAAACTATAGCTAACAGTTGTCAGTAGTATACTGTACAGCAAAAATTCAGGAATATAAAACACTTCCACGATCAGTATTACCTAAAGAATCTACATACATACATCTACATACAAGCGTTCGACAAAACATAGCAGAATTATTAGCTACCAAATTACACACATATAAATAGGCTACATATCCTAAGTCAGTTCATGGTAACCTACCATGAACTGACTTGCATATGGTAGTATTATTAACTGAGTATTATCTAACTCAGGAAGGAACAAGGACCCACCTCGTCATAAGCAGAATCCCCCTAGGATAATGGTGTATCAAAAGGAATATTATAGATGATTTAAAGATCCACTCGTATGTGGACGTAAAGAGGAAAAGGGAAGATAAAGAATAGTGGAGACGTTATATACCATGGGCCTGCCAGTAGGCAGTGCACTAAGAGAGAGAGAGAGAGAGTTAAAGTATACCACTAGCGCACACATGTTATACGTAAATCATGCAGAACAGGAGGTTCAGACATAGAGATCAATAAAACAAAGACTCGAGCGCATCAGTTGATCGACATCTATTGATTATTACGTGCCGTCAATGTATAGACCTCTATATGGGAGCTTAGTGCGGTTAACCGATCCTCGTTCTAGACTCTTGTTATCTCATCATACAACCTTAGCTCAAGCTTTAAATCCTCTGTGACCTCAACTGTGGTCGGGGTATTATGTTGTATGTTAGAAATGTGAATCAGTAATTAAAACGAGAGCTTTAGCTCCATAAAATGAACAGGGAGCGTGTAGGCTGCAGAGTTGCCTACAAAATACGTACCTCTATATTTTAGAGTTAGATAAATTCTTTAGATTTAAGAGCTAGATAATAGCTTTAGACCTTAGTGTTATTTATTCTCACTAAAGTTAATTCTTATTATTATTTATTCTCACGTCATTGGGCAGACGTTCATTTTCTTACGCAGCATCCACAATCTGGAACTCTTTACCTGCTAACCTTCGCTCTAGTTCTTCTCTTTCAACATTCTCTAGCAAGCTTAAAACTTACCTTTTCCCACCATAGACATAATCAATCTGCCTTGACCATTTTTTGATCATCGGACTGGCTTTCATTTAGGACCTTACTTCTCCTCAGCACATTTCTTCTGCAGATTGGTCTGGGTGAATTGATCTGTAGTGATGTGTGCTGTTGGGGACGTTCCTGACATCATCCCTGGATGAGGAAACGGACGTTAAACCTTTATTTATTATTATTATTATTATTTTATTTATTTAATGCCTTTAGACATTAAAGTTGGATATTATCTTTAGGCCTTAAAGTTATCCAATATCCTAACTTTAGAGTTAAGTATGATCTCTAGAACTTAGAGTTAGATATTATCTTTAGACCTTAGCCTATTTTGTCATCGTACAATGATAATGCATATAGAATATAAATGCTTAACGTTAGCTTTACAGGAACAGTTTGAAAAACTTCTACATGTACTTCGACTTTATGGTGCAATTTGAATATAAAATTAATCGCCCTGAGACTAATTCCATCTCATGCTGACATGGCGTAGTATAGTATAATTTTTATTAGATTATACGGTAAATGTTGCCGATAAAGTTACAAGTTAGTTTCTTTACTTTATAAAGATTTAAATTGATATACTAATATTTAAATCTAATGTATGAGGCAGTTTAGTGCACAAACAGTAATTTTAAGCTTACTCTTTTACTTCAGCTGCGAATGCAAATTAAATTTGTGTCTTATTAATATAGTACTGGTTCTACTAGATTAATCCTTGACTTTCCCTTAATAAAAGAGTCTGCTCTGCATCGCATTGTTTTGTTTGCATTATACATATTAAGACTCAGCCTATAGATTGATATGAAAGAAATTGAAATGGGAAAATTTTCTAATGGGAGGGAACACATGACAGCAGTCCCTGGAACGCTGGAAAAGCTCCAACCCCTGTCCGGGTCCATTATTGATAGAAAACGGCTGATAGAGAAAACTAATTATACGAGGCGTCTTCCCAGAGTCCATTCATACTCCACGCAGCCTTCAATCCTCTTTATACAGCATCTGATCTCCAGTCCAGATAGGCGCCCTACTACGGGCGGATATCACTCAAACTTCAGTCACGACTCTATTCCGTCTCCACATCGAATATCTGAATCCTCAGGCCATGAATATTCTCCGGATAGCTCGTGTCAGAGATTCGTTTCTGCATAATTCTTATTTTATATTTGAATATTTTATATACTTATTTATTATATTATATTACAGCATTTATTTATTTACAAATCATCATCGTCATCATCCCTTGAATCCCAGTTTAACTGAGGTCGGGATATGAATGGACTGTCTCAAATCCTCTCTGTCCTACACCACACCAACAGTCAATCCCCTGTTTGAGACTTTTTCATTCGTTTATTTATCATCCATTTATTTATTTATAAATGCACTAATATAATAAGTAACTGTTATGAAAAATAGATTTGAAGTAGTTTACGTATCGTTATATTTCTTATTATCCATATGCTGTCAGGCTACTGAAGATTAGACCAACTGCAAGGGCCCCTTGTTGAATCTTACGACACTGCACGCATCGTAAGAGTCAACTGAGTAGTAATTGAGGAATGCAACGGTAAACAATCTCACCAGCCATACTTAAGCTATAAACCACATTAAGCTGCTGGTAGTCATAGCTTACTGTGATAGACTCGACTCTTTTTCTTATTAGTACTCTTTATGGAGTGTGAAAGAAGAATATGAGTAGGAATATTTAGGCCTACTTTAGCCCTACCAGATGGCTGAATATTTACGAAAAACTAGGCCCTATATATGCCAATATTATATTTTCATTCTTTAATTTTTTCAAAATTTAACTATTTCGTTAATTTTCCAAATAAAGCTTTCTTCTTTTCATAAGCAGAAAATTAACTTTTAATAACATTTGAGAAACATGGACTTTAATTTTCACAAAAAGTGGCACCTAAACGAACCTTTTTATCCGACTCTGTCTTTTTAGTTTATTTCAAATCGTTCATACTATATACACATAGGCCTATTATATCATTCACATTAGATATAAACATCTCATTGAAATTTTGCTAAAGTGGGGATTTTACTGGTAGGTTCAAAGCCTTAGTTTTGACATTTTTGTTGTTGTTACATTTGCCATCGTATTCTCCCTCTTTGGGTCTGCTACACCCGTTAACCTATTTGAATACATGAAAGAGCCCAAATACTGCTGCATTTCTAGAAATAAATTTATTTTCTCAAGCAAACCCAAAAATTAATGGAACAAAATGAAAGATAATTCCTGTAAAGAAGGCCTAGAAACTAGAACTATTTAAATTTGATAATAAATACATTGTACATTTAACATATAACATATAACATTACATATAACATTGACATATAACAGGATCTTACCTTCACTCAAATCATAAGCATTTGCGTAGATTAATTAACATCGAGCTGTGAGCGCCAATGCTCGGCGTTCAATCTAAAGCTAATAACCGCTGGACGCTGCAGCTCTGAATTAATTTCTATGCATCGCTTGCTTGACCGGATTAGAAGGATCTCCAGCGGTTTATAAGGTTGTGACGTTATTATTAAATTTGGCAGGTTGTCATTTTCCGGGCTTGATTGCTTCACCCCCCCTCCTCCTATATTTCTATGTAGCTGTCGCCTTAGACATTATGAGATTGAATATTGGTGTTTTGATGTGGACTGAACTGACCACTGCTCCCGCACTATATATATATATATATATATATATATATATATATATATATATATATATATATATATATATATATATATAATATATATATATTATATATATATATATATATACAATTCCTAAGCGGCTGACTCTTGACTAGTTCTGATATATTAGTTAATTTGCAAGTTGGCCTCTTTTGGATTATGGATAACAATTTTTGCTAATATTTGACCCCATAAATTTCTGTATAGATTAGATAGTGATTACGGAAATATTTCAAGGCTTTGTTTGAAAGGACGGATTTTAAAGAATAAACTTTTATGAACTTTGTTCACATGACTAATTTTTACATTTTTCAAAGCAATGCTATATGCGATAGTTTTTAAATAAATAGAATACCGTCAGGAAAATAGAGAACCGTTAGAAGATGATGATCTAAATCTCACCAGTACCTAAGATTAAGTTAATTATAGATACGCAATAGAATTTAAGACCATCCTTTGATTTTGTTGATTATTAACGATATATTTTAAAAATCCTTCTTCTACTCTCATTGTAACTTAGTCCACTTCATAAGCCCTATATCCTAAAACAAGCTACCTTGCTTGGCTATATTCAGGCTTGAAAGATTTAAGATTTTGGGTACTTAGTAAAGAAGAAAAGACTAAAATTATATATCATAACTGTTCTACTGGAATATATAGGTCCTGGAATTTAGCCGAGTCCGGTTCACATCCCGAAACTTAGCAGAACGTCCAGAACTGGCGCCGCTAAATAATTGAAATAAAACAGAACTGAATGTGGCGCAGGGTTTGACGAGAACAAGAATCGGTGATGATTTATTTCAACAAGAACTGCTCGTCAGCCAGACTTCAAATATCATCTCGCTATTCGAGTGTGCACTAGATTAGCTCTTAATGGGGTTGACAACCCGAGCTGTTCCTAATGACAGCTGTTTAGATATGACAATCATTCAGTCATAAAAGACGGTTGAAAGAATTATTAATAGATAATTATTAATTATAATTCACATACATCGGACCGGTACCGTTTAGTATCCTTTTATTTCTCTTCAGGGCATGTTTTTTCAGATCATTTGGGGTGAATCGATTTTTAGTGATATTTGATGGGTGGGGGTCCCTGACATCATCCTTGTATAGGAAACGGACGTTAAACTTTTAAAATATTAATAATAAGTATTATTATTATTATCATCACCAATTGTTAATTACTAATGACTATTAATCAGCGTTTAAGCTGATAATCTAGTTTTAATTGATTTGGTAATGGATTATGAATCACGTTGCGTCGACTTTGTCAGTGGATCAAAATTGATTTTTTTCTTTGAATTTTGGACCTGGAATTTACTGATAAATTAAAGTTGCTAAGTTAATTGACACTAATTTATAGAGTTTTAAGAAATACTGTCAACGTTTGAGTTTAGAATGATATCTCTCACATTAACATAATCTGTCTGGGAGCAGATCAACTGATGCATTTATTATAAAATTATCCTATAACAAAATGCACTTCAGTAACACGCCAATAATAGTGTCGTGTATGAGAGATTATAGTACTGACAACATGAATGTTACAGTCACTGGACCGGCACCGTTTGGGATCTTTTTCTTTCTCTTAAGCACATTAAGCACGTTTTTTAGATAGTTTGGGGTGAATCGAGTCATACCTTAATTTACATTGGCGTACATTAAGCTAAGTTAATCTGAAAATCATTTCTGTACTATTAAATTTCGCAAATTAAAAATGTCTGTCCAAATTAGAATGTCTCGCCTTTGTATATTTTACGCTAAAACCTATAACTACTGACAAAATGCGGTCGATTTTTGAGAAACGGATGCAGATTCTGCAGACGATATTCCACGGCTATTAGTAACGATGGCGGTTATTTGATTGACAGCTTCATTCATCTGTTACCATATTTCTCTGGAAAAATTCCCTCAGGGTTACCATTGCCATCTGCACTAGTGCTCGCACATAGAGAGAGGTACGGACAAGCATACTACGCATACGCTTAAGCATACTTGTATGAAGCTTAACACTTTTTAAAGTCTAAATTGAGATTTAAAATAGTCTGTAGAATTAAGCAGAACTCTGTAGAATTTGACGGTTTTCATCATTTGTTTTAATTGTGTACTGTGGCTCAATGGTTAAACGTATACGCTGCGGACGGACCTAGAGAAGGGTCTGTTCAATTCCAGACACTTCAGAGTTGATATGGGGAAGTAATTAGGCCAGTATTTAGAGTAAATTCGAATTTAGTCTTCAAGACTTATTTTAAAAGAAGCCTATTTCACAAATTTATGAGTTCGTGCTAATTTAAGTTGTAGAGTGGTCAACTTAGTGGAGCACTTGATAATTTACCGCCATCATTTCGAATTTCGGCTGGGTCGTCTATGACAGTGCCTTTGTTGCACGAAAACAAAGCCTCAGCATGATAATATTTTTATGTTTTTCTTAAACTTGAGTGGAAATAAAAGAATTTCTGAAGAAAGAACAAAGACGAGCTGATGCAGAGTTGAATTTGCTGTTGAATTTGCTCATTTCTATGAATTAGATTCACATACAAAAGAATTATAGCTTCTAACTAGCTTATTTTTATTCATTTATAAAATCGCAGAGTTTTCATTTTTAAAGTCCCATTGATCTAATCTTTACAGCAATAAATTTGAGTTAGTGTGTTTTTATATTAGGTCTATATTCAATTTCTTATCTGAAGAAAGTAGTGGTTTTATAGAGAGAAAGTAATTAAGCCTCTGAGTTAAGTTTCGTTGATGATTGCAATATTGGCCTATTTACATTCATTCAGTATGTTTTAACTTTTTGGCAGTATGAAAGTTATCCTCATGTGTATATACAGTAATATTTACAATTTTACGCACGAACTGAGAATTTGTAAACGTATATCGAATTAGGTCCTAATTCACATTGTTGCCCTTTTAATTTTTTAATAGTAAAAAGTAGAGGCTATATGCAATACTTTTATCCTCGATTGTGCTTATGTCTTTTAAAGTTCTGCTTAAATTAATAAAAGCTTCATTTTGCAAAGTAGTCTATTTACTATATTTTAGGCATTGATATCATTTCCATTAACTTTAGTCATATAACAGATTTGAGTTCATAGAAACGGAAGTGCTGTAAACTCAGCTGTGAAGAAAGAGTTTGTAGACAGGCCTGCTAGTAGAAACGTGTTGAAGGAGTTAGACTGGTGCGATGTTGTACTACATTTGTCTGATCGCGTGTCAATGTGTGTGGCTTAACATTCAGCTTCTAACAACTGTTTGCTTTACGTTGAGTGTATCAAATGTCAAGGATTTAAGCCTATAATCTACATCCTCGTTCTTAAACCACACAAGCTAATTATCTAAATCATTTTTCATTTAAATTAAAAAAACATACCTAAGGCCTTATCTGATTTACTAAGCCATTCAGATCTGAACTAAGTCATTCAGATTTGCCTTTTAATTAGTTATTTACTGTCTTTCTACTTAATTATTTTTAGGTTTTATTTACTTGCTTAGTAAAAAAGTAAACACGCATTATAGTGAATAATCAACTATGTTAATATCTATCACTTTTAAAACCATATGTTTAAACCGTTAGGCAATTTAGACCATTTTCCGTATAACTAGTCCAGTGAATGTCCGAGATTTTACTCTCAGATCAGCGCGACCGGGATTCGAACCCACGAGGATTCAAATCACCTTAGGATTTGTCATTTAAAAGTTCATGACGTTACCCCTACGCTATT